>RJWH01000147.1:1160319-1217720 GCA_004363575.1 Solenodon paradoxus
AGAGAGAGAGAGAGAGAGAGAGAGAGAGAGAGAGAGAGAGAGAGAGAGAGAGAGAGAGAGAGAGAGAGAGAGAGAGAGAGAGAGAGAGAGAGAGAGAGAGAGAGAGAGAGAGAGAGAGAGAGAGAGAGAGAGAGACAGAGACAGAGAGAGAGACAGAGACAGAGAGAGAGACAGAGAGAGAGACAGAGAGAGAGAGACAGAGGGGCAGAAGGAAAACAGGAACAGTTTGGCATTTCCTATCAGCATTTTAAGATTTAAGATTAATTTTTTAAACATGTATTGATCTCTAATGATAACATTTGCTAACAGACTAATACCAGGCTCTGTGCTCAATCAGTTATCTCATTTATTCTCCTCATTTCACGGATGAAATAACCAAAGGATTTGAAAGTTAAGTGATGTACCAATGATCCCATGATGGAACCAGAATAGGAACTACATCAGTCCAACTCCAGATTATTTTTATTAAAGGAAAGGTACAGGCAGGAATAAAGGCCAGTAGGCTGGCAGGCAGAAAGAGAGAGGAGGAAGAAACAGTTTATTTTAGTTGTTCTCATTGGTTGTTTTCCCTTGGACTCGAGACTTGAACCCAGGTCTAAATGGCCTGCTCCCCTTAAATGGTGATTGACCTAACTACTACTCCACCAGGGCATGCTCAATTCCAGATTCTTAAACCCCATGCATTTTATGTGGCAGGCCTACTCCAGGATAAGTACTACAGATTCCCAAATAAAGCACCTAATATCTATTCTTAAGAAGCTCACAGAGAATGTGGGAAAGAAACTCAGTACTGATAATATTTACATGCTAGACACTGTTTTACATGTTTGATACATGTGCTGACATATTTAATCCTCACAGCAAACTGACAAGCTGGATGCTATTGCGGTCATTGCCACTTAGGAGATGAGGAATGGGAGGCAGGAGAAGATATGAAATAGGCCACAATCAGGACTCATTTTCAGTAGTAGGACTTTAGACCCTGTGCTATTAGTCATGACCCATACTAAGGAACCTGGTATTCATATTGAAGGTGATCAGAGAAAAATGAAGGATTTTAAGCAACAGAGTCATTCAGAATTATCCTTCTCTAAGGTCACTCTGATGACACTGGGAGGAACTGATTGTTTGGTCCCTGTTCTGCAGTGCAAAAGACTTATGCATTTTAATAGAGTTCAAAAGATTTAAGATCTGTCATACTTCCAGGATGCAAAGTGGAATTCCATATGAATTTTTCAGTATCTCCCGCAGACAATCTTCTCTTCTTTAAGATAGCAGATAACATGAAACAAAGATGGAAACTGAACATGTACCACTAGAAGTGGCCACTAACTCCAACAGCTAATGTTACCTCCTTATGAAGCTGTGCAGGAGTGGAGCACATGTTTCCAAGCAAAACAACATGAGACACTGGAGCCCAGGGCACTGTATTCACCATTCTTTGCTGTTCCGCAGAGAGCATTAGAAGTTCAAGTGTCAGAAAATAAACAGAACTCCCAATAGAAATGGCCTAGTTTATCTGAATAGCCAGAGAATGAGAAGATGCATTTTCAGAAATCCATTTTGCGGATTCTTCTATGGACGGTCCTAGATATGAGTATCGATCAGTGTAAGCAACTAGCTTCTTCTGCCCCATGACCTGTGAGTGTCTCCCCACTTTTCTCTGCTTAATTAGCCACTCAGTAGTTAATGAGACCTCAAGCTCCATTTCTCCAAGGAATTTCCCAGTACCTGTTATTCCAGGGAACATCAGCCTCTCGGGAATGTGAGGTTATTTTGAAGATCAACCTGCCAATCTTTCACAAATGTTTCCATCAAATATTACATTGTCTTCTTTGACAGTAAACTCACAATTTACCAAAACAGCTTCTATATTTGAGCAACTACGGCAGCTTTAAAGTTCATCCATAAAGTAAGTAAAAAAATAGCATTCCATAAACTGCCTTTATAGGAGTATCTCAAAACAATACTCTCGTTTCTCAATCAGATTCAGTAAAGAGTAAAAGAAGTCTTTTTTTACCCCCAAGGCTAGCATAAATTTCTCAAAATGTTTTCAGTCTTATTAGAACATAGATCTGATTATATTTAATTCCCTGAATAGAATCAATGCTTGTTTATTTCCCCAAAATTTATACGTTAAAACCCAATTCCAGATATATCTGGTGGTAGGGTCTTTCTGAGTTGCGTAAGTCATAAAGGTGCTTTTCATAAATGGGATCATTTATTAGAAATCAGAGAGTTTTGTGGCCCCTTTTTCCACCATTGAGATTACAGAAAGAAAAAGACAGGCTATGAACAGGAAGTAGGTATCAGGAGGCATGGAATCTACAGGAGCCTTAATCTTGAACTTTCTATGCTCCAGAACTGTGAGAAATAGAGTTCTGTTATATTTATAAGTCACCAGTTATTGATATTCTGTTATAGCAGCCTGAGCAGACTGAGACAGCCCCTGTATGCTTCTTGGTGTGCCTCTGAAAGCTAAAACCTCTCAAGGACAAGACATATCATTTATCTCTCTGAAACTCCAGAAGCTAGCACAATTCCTGGCACACAGTAGGGATTTGATATTGGTTATGCTTGAAGTACATCATGCCATACATGAAAAGAGAAAACATGATGGGAGGGAAACAATGAGAAAGTAGAAGCATTGTGTAACCATTGAAATGAAATAAACATGTGTCTACACATTTAACTGAGGTTGAGAGGTTGAGCGGAAACTCTAAAGTCTATTACACTACATTTTATTACCACTTAAATTGTGGCCTCATTAATAAACATAGCATGTGGCCAATGTACTATATAATCAACTGAGTGAAAGAAAATAAAATAAGAAAGATGTAAAGATCACTGGTCCTACTCTTTGCAAGAGGTCAAAGAGTAGAGTGTATAGACAAGAAAGCAAGCTATCAAGAAACAAACAAGAAATAACAGAAGGATGAAAATATGCACAATAGAAAAAAAATCATCTGAGTAAAACATAGCATCAGTAGCCAAACACACACACACACACACACACACACACACACACACACACACACACACATACGCACACAATCTCAATCTTCAGTGGGAAGATAAAGGCTACTAAAGAGACTGAACAAACACTACTTAGATTTGGGTAAGAGCGAAAAGGAAGATAGCAAAGTAGTGAATACTGACTCTTAATAGAAGCCAACAACATTAGCAGTGACAATGGATGCCCATAGAAATTAATGGCATGTGGGCTGCTGGGAGTAGTATTATTTGGTCCTGTTGGCTGCAAGTCCCTTCCCCTCTGGTCAGGCCTCTATGAGCCCTGAGCTGCATCACCCAGACTTGATTCCCCAACCAGACCACAAATCCTCAAGCTCCCTATGAAAACCTTCCAAATTCTTCAAAGAAGAGCATTTTATTTTACTTTCTGTTCTTGTACCGATAAGCAGCACATGAAAAGAGAAAGCTATGCAGATTGCACTTTAATAAATATGGAATACTGCACCTGGCATCTATCTAGAAAAATAATATTACCTGCACCGCAAGAGAAGCAATAACACCACCAACAATAATGTCGTCAGCATGCAGGAAACCAAGATGTTGTGAATTGTGTTTCAATTAGAAAGCAGATAAACAAATAGGAACATCATTTATTCATTAAAACTGTGCAAATGGAAAATCTACTTAATTAATTTCTTTGTACAAAGTCTGTAAACTCCTTCAGGGAGGAAATCTGAAGAACAATTTCAGGCCCAGAGCAAACAGCATAAGCACTACTCTAAAGCACGAGTGGCGTTCAAAGGCAGATTGCTGGAGGTTGGTTTTGTTCAAAGTGTGCTTTTGAATAAGATCATGAAGAGACCCAGACTGGTCTCAAATAAGATGGTACAGCAACCATTCATGAGGGAGGCTTCATTTCATTTGATCTGTGCATCTGAAAAATAACCCCCCTCCATTCTCTGTCCATCCTCAGAGGTGAGGTCCTAGGGTTAAAGGGATGGAGTTGGAGTTGATTAAGGGACTTTTTTCAAAACCCTTGGGACAGTTTAAAAGCTGGATCATTAGTGGGTTTCACATCTATCACAGCAGTCATTACCCGAAGTCAAGAATTTGGAGGAGGGTCAGCACTAAGCACAATTGCTGAACAACCATTAACTGACCTTGGTTCCAAATCCCTCTTCCCTGCCTCCTCCCCTCCCTGACCAGCTCTCACTCACTTTCTCCTCCCCACTACGTCCCTCTCCTAGCTCTGCTTTTCCCAGATCTTATCCTACTTTCAGCCTGTAATCACTCTACATTAGGCCCATTTACAATAGCTCTAAGGGAAGAGTTAGCAATATGATTGCGGGGTTATCCTATAGTTGTATAATATTTAATAATACACAAAGCTCCTATTGATTCTCTAAGTTAATTCTCTCAACACTCTCTAAACTAATTAGAGTGATAATGCAAATTATTTATTGAATATTTGAGTGAGTTATCATCAAGTATTACATTATAACAGTAAGCAAGCATTATCTATTATACCCTCTCTATAGACCTAATGGGGAGGTGTTTTTAGTATCATTCCCATCTTATGAGTAAGGAAAAGGAGGAAAGGGAGGTTGATTCACTTTCTGATATATGGCATGTTCAGTAAGTATAATGATTTTCTTTTTTTAATTTCATTTGTTTGTAATGAGAACATGTAATTCATGGTTCTAAAACTGATTTTTGGTCTTACTAGAAAACATTATTGGCTCATTCTCAAACAGCCCATGGTCTGATCTAGGACATCCTGAAGGTTACTGATTCTCATGCAACAGCAGCTATTTTGCAACTCTAAATTGCAGATGAATTGACATCAATGCAAAATAATTTTTTCTATACATATGCAAATAATACTCTTCCAGTAAAGGTTCAGTTACATCCCAGTCCCTCTGTGGAAGATCTTTTTCCATTTGCACATATCAACATTTTTCTTCATTTCATATAAAGATGTGCTTCTTAGACTTCTTTGTATTGGCCGTAACACCTCACCAGTTTCCTCATTAATGAATTAAATAAAATCTTTAACGTGTATTATTTTTCTAAGGCTGTCATAACACAGTACCAGAAAATGAATGTCTTATGATAACAGAAATGTAATAATTCTCTAGTAATTCTTTCTGGAGGATCAAAGTCCAAATCCAGGTCAGTGGGTAGGATCCTCTCCAGAGAATCTTCTTTGCCTCTTCCAGTTCTCTTAGCCCAAGTTGTTCCTTTGCTAGGACAGTATAATTCTAACTCCTATCTCCATCTCACATGACTATCTTCCCTCTGTATCTATGTATCTATTACTTCATGTAACATTCTTTCTGTGTGTCTATGTCTAAAATTTCTTCCTTATATAAGGCCATCAGTCATACTGAATTAGGGCCCAGCCTAATAATCTCATCTTAATTTCATTATATCTTCAAATATCCTTTTTTACAAAAGAGGCCACATTCCCCACAGTGGGTAGGGGTTAGGACTTCAGCCTATCTTTTGAAGGGACACAATTCAACCTATAATCACGCTATGAGAGTCATGACATTAACTTTTTTTAAAAAATATATATAGTCATTATGATAATATAATAAGATGCAGAATTTAAAAACATTTTTCTGCAGAAAATGTCAAATTCACATAAACAAAACATGGGCCAAATAGCTAACGTCACTAATTATCAACAATATTCCTAGGAAAGTTTGGATTTATATGCGTTCTGATCTCAATTTTGATCTTCTTTCTCCCATTCCAGTTAAGTACTAGATATCTTGTGCTAACAGGACTTGCTTGTTGCTAGAAATAAATCTAAAGAATTAACTCATGATAAGGTAGTGACAATGATAAAATCTCAACATTGTCCACCCAAGGAAGGAGTCATTTTGCATCCAGACTTTATTCTTGGCTATTATATCATATATGTGTACTAATGAATCAGTCAGTAACACTCTCTCTCTCTCTCTCTCTCTCTCTCTCTCTCTCTCTCTCTCTCTCTCTCTTTCTCTCTTGATAGGACTTATAGTTTAACTTGGATGAATCTGGAACGATGAACCATGAAGGGAGACTTGAAATAGAAGGGGGGAACTCTTTTCCACATGACTCTTCAAAGCCCTGCTTATGAGAGAAAACCCCATCTCCATCTACATCCAGGGACAACCTTGGGTTCTCATGTAAGACTCATAGCACAAAATCTTCAATAGTGATATTTCTATTCCTCGCTTCCAAATTGTCCCAAATAACAGCTACTGCTGAGCCTTCCTCTTGTCCACAAACAACATAATAGCATACATAGCAGCCAAGCAGAAAATTAAAATAAATTGCACAAGAAAAATTTTATAAGCTGCACAAGATATGTTAGAAGGATTACTCATGAAGATTTAAGCAAGTTTAAGAACAAGTGAGAAAATGTATATGCAAATGTTTTAATAAAATATTATGAGGCCTAAGTTTAAAGGTAGGTGGAAAAAATTCATGCCATGAGATCAGTGAGTGTCCTGGAAGAGGAGAGTTATGCTCCTTGGTAAAGGTGCATTGATGGCAAAAATCCCCTGCAAGAATGGGAATATCTTGTAAACTGATAGCCACTTATTCCAGCATTATATTTTTAAATATTAAAAATTTTGAAATAATATTAGAGCCACAAGAACTACAAAAAATAGTACAGGGTCTCTATAAACGTCAGCCAGTTTCCCTCAATGATAACATCTTATACAATTAACATGCATTATCAAAACCAGGGAATTGACACTGGTACAAGAAACTAAACTATAAAACCATTTCAGATTTTACCAATTTTAAATTACATTCCTTTTAATACAGGTCTACAAAACTTTATCTCATGGATAGATTCATTATCATGATTTTTAATCATAAAGTAAATTGGCCTATTTCCCCAAAGTTAGTCCAGTTTTCTGAACCTCATTTATCCCCTAATTAATGTGTATTTTATATGTGCCTTTACTTTTTTCACTAAAATTTTAAAAACTAATTTTATACTGGACCATTTGAAAAATGCCAAAAAATAAGAAATAACATAATAAGCATCAACTAAATCAGAGCTGTTGTTTGTTAATAGATGTGTTTATAGCTCCCTCTGTTCCCATTCTATTTCTTAATTCTTTATCCTTTATTCAGAGACAGCCACCCTTCTGAACTGATTGCACTCCTTTCCATCTCTTTTTTTCAGCTTACACAGGCAAGTTTTGTGTATATGTGACTTTTATCTCTTTACCATAGTGATTTTCAACCACCTTCTCCAAACTGATAGACACATGGCTGATGATATTCAAATAGTGGGCCACACTTCCAACTTCAACTCCCATAGCACTAATAGTAACTCTATCTATTTTTTTCCATTATGAAAAATAGCAGAATATATGAAAAACTGTTCGATAAAGGGAATCATTCTAAATGTGTTTCGATTTATAAAAATGGTAGCGTTCAGAAATTACAGGACTTCATATTTGTGGAACTTACTGGAACTACACCAAGTAACTGATTTCCATGAAACATAATGGTTTTAAATGATTGTTAAAATGAACAAGCTCCCTAGACAATTTGATCTTACAAGCAAATCTTGACTATGAAGCTGAATGGAAAAACTCTGAGCAAATGAAAGGGCCATGGGTGCTGTCTGGCACTACTGTGACTTGTCAGATGTTCTTTGGACTGCCTAGATTTCTCTCCTTCTTTAATAAGACTAGCAGTTAGTCTCCTCCCATCTTTCAAGATTGAATTCTAGTTTATTTCAGTGCTCTAGGTACTTCTCACACTGAGCTGTATCATAATTATTCATTTAGATCTCACGTCTGCATTCAGAATGAGTTCCCTGAGAATAATGACCCACCTGATAATCACAAAATCCCCAGCACCTAGCATAGTACCTAGGCTCTACTAGAGGTCCTCACAGGATGTTCACTGAATGGGTCAAAATCCAGTGATCAAGAGGTAAGGCTGGTGGAAGCACTCCCACTCACAGTTACTGGACTTTGAACATGTTATTTATCTTGTGAGTCTCATATGCAAAAGATAGATTTTCACACTAGTTCTATCAGAGGATTGTTGTAAGAATGAGATATTACTAGCAGTTAACATGGTGGCTGATATCTAGCAAACCTCCAACGGCCATATAATTGATGCCTAAGTCTTTGGTGAATGATGGGTTGATTGTGCAACTCAACTAGCAGTATATAGTCTGGGCCCATAGCAAAGGCACCTGGCATAAGAGGTAAATGGCAGGAACACCACAGGGAAACAGGATGAGAGGTGTTAATAATATCTGTGTTGACCATGTAGGTACCCCACTCACATGTCCCTTTAAAAGAATATGCAGCAAGGAGTAAGTTGACTGACAGTTGTCAATGCTTTGGAGGCACCATGGCATTTAAACAGAGGTCACTGAACATAGGTCACACCAGATCATTCCTGCTCAATGTGAAACTCCTTTAATAAGACTTTGTTCAGGTATTTCATATCAGCCTTGCTGACATTTTCATAGAACTGCACTGAAATTCAAGGTTCCTCCTCTATAATTGTCCTTTTCTTCTTTCTGCCCATCCATAGATGTCAGACTTGCATCACAGTCTGAGGCTCCCACCACATACATCTGTCCTATAATCCCTTTATCATGTATAGGTGTGTCTTCCAAAATCTCTTGCACATTTAATCCATTTTGGAATTCAGAAACTGACAACATTTAAAAAAAGTTTCATCTATCATAAGTTGTTGTTTATGCTGTTTCAGTTTTCCTAAATATCCCCATTCCTGCACCGAGGAAGAAGTTGGCATATCTATTTCCAGTCACAAATCATTCTCAGGAGAAATGCACAATGAATGAACTATGAGATACTCTCCTATTTCACTTGAAAATAGCCTACTGATGACATCTATGTCTGGTCCCTGTGTTCGTGACTGATCTACCCATGGATCCACAGTTTGCTGGAATCACTTCTGGAACCACAGAGATGGAACCAATGAAGTACCAAAAGAATAGCCTCAGGACTGCCTGAACTTATGAAAAAAAATAAGGAAAAGAAAGAAAGAAAATATGAACAGGAAACCAACTATATTGTTCCTGTAACTGGGACTTTTGATATTTGTGGGTTTTATTGGCATCATTTTCTGTAATATTTCTGGTGTTTAGAGTTGGCTATACATTATATGGACAGTTCATAGAACTTTAAATGTGGTCCATTGATTCCCCATCTCTTAACTTACATTGCTTTCAAAACACTCATGTTTGACAGAAGGGTAGATGCTATTATCTGAGTTTTGTTCATTGGGAAGCTCTGGTCCAGAAAGACGAGGGACTTGACTGAGCTCACAGAAGCCAGTGCCAACCCTACTGCAGACCACAGTGGTGCTTACTCCCAGAACCGAATGCCTTTCTCTGTACCAAGCTGAGGAATGTCTAACAGGAGTCGCTCAAGTGAATAGACACACATTTGGGGCAACTGCATGCAAATCCCTTTCTGCTATTAGAAGCAGCAGGTTTCTGTTTTCACAGTCCAAATGACTCTGGCCTTTACATTGTCAAACACATTTCATATCTAATCATAATGTCTGCTAATAGCTGATACTCTAAGGTTTAATTTTTTTCTATAGTTTCCCAAATTTCTTTCTTCCTCTGAAAACCTATTTTGATCAGCATGTTATATCAAAACCACTGAGCAGAGAAAGCTGTGATTCTAAAAATTTGCAAAACATATAAATAAATATAACTAACATTTTAGGAAATCAATGACTACAGGGATCTTTGACCAATAAGAATATTCCCACAGAGATCATACTAAGCCAAGAATAGCTGTTCCTCTACTTCCAATAAAAAAAAGGGAGCTCTTAAGCTAATGATCTCTGTAATTCCCACTCTAATTGATAGCTCAGAGTTCCAGAAAGTTGCATTTCAATAAATGGTCAAAATGACACATTTGGCATTAACATCTTCATATGCCTCCCTCAAGTGCAATCCTCTTTTAAAATCATCCCAATAATATTACCACCTCAATTACTCATGTACAGTCATGCACTTTGACCTTATTGTTTAGTCTTTTCTTCAAGGGCAGAAAGAAGGGGATGAAAGAGTTCAATATTTAAATATTAGGTGTTAAATCTTTTGCAAATAATTATTTATGTATACACATATGGCAATAACCTAGCTTTTGGGTAAAGACCTGGCTGCAATAATTTGCCTATTTATTATACTGGCTAGTAGGAGAGTACAGCTAACCACTCTAAAACTAGTAATGTCAGTCCATAATGTCAACCACTTCCATATCAGTTTCTACCTCTCTTTCTGATGGTATCCTTTCCTACTCTAAAAGGCAAAGCCAGCATTCTTTATCCTTTCTCTGGACAGTGAGCTAAGGTGTTCAGTTAATAACCAGTTATAACAATCTGTTACTACTTCCTATGGAAATCAAAGAAGAACTTTTTGATCAGAAGTATTGAATAGTGTTGGTGAAAAGTCACACTGCAAAGTTGAGTTTGTGGGATACTCCTGACCAGGGATCCCCAAACTGCAATGCAAACATCTGCTAATGTAGGTGATTTGCACAGTTGGCCTTTTCAAAGAATGGAGTCTAATCATTATTTTAGTTTTCTCAAAGAATTCTTCCAGCCTTGGGGTGAGCCCCTATGGCTCAGGAGGCTGAGACACTAGTGTGAGACTAATTAAAGGACAAGAACCCGAGCTTGTGACCCAGGGCTGGGGTGAAGAACCAAAAAAAAAGGCAAAAACAAAACAAAACATAAAACTAAATAAAGATGTGTCTTCTTTACTTCTTTCCTTCCTTTAGTGATTCTTTCTTCCTTCCTCTCTTAAAAGAAGGGGAAGGAGGGAGGGGAGGGGGAAGGGAGGAGGTAGAGGGAGGGGTAGGAGAAGGAGAAGACAAGAATTTTCCCTGCCTTTTTGTCAGAACAAATCTTGGAAAACAATGCTGATGAATCACAGCAACAACCCACACCTGTGACTAGAAGCTGTCTTTCAAGGAGATCTAAAGAAAACACAGAATAGGCTCCCATTTCTACATCTCCTCCTCATCCTTGTGTGGCTTTCTTACGTTTCCTTGACTTCTTCAAACAGTTCATGTTCTTTTTCTAAGTCTCATTTTTCACACTGAGATGTGACTTCTAGAATATGAGGGAATAAACAGACCATGGAGGGATTGTATGCCCTGATTAAAACAGGCATTGGTAGAAATGGTAGACATCAAAGACAGACCTGGGGGTGCTAGATAGGGGAAGCTGAGGAAGAACAAAGAAAGGAAAGGAAAGAGAAAGAAGCAAGAGATAACTCAGAGAGAAGAAAAGAAGTTTTATGCACATAGATGGAAGTATAATAAGGGTGAATAGGGGTTAAACAGTAATACTAATTTTAAACCTTCATCCATATGATTCGCCTAAATACTCATGGAATTATGAACTTGCACTATTAACCAGACACTAAGATTACATTTAAATTTTTGTAAACTTTAAAATACTTTGTCTCACGTGAACTGGATTACATGTTTATTCTAAAAAATATAAAGAAAAAATAGAAGGATAAAAATAAAAGAACATAGTAGTTAAGTCATCATAATTCTGCACAGGGCAAAGTCTAAATATGAGTTTGAGAAATTCTCTGTCTGGTAAGAGAAGAGGGAGCCAATATTTGTAGATGGCTGCTGAGGGTAAGTTCATTACAGACAGGTTCTTTTGTATTCTCATTTTGTAGCTGTAGATGATCTTCACCTTTCTGGGCTTTTTATCATATGGAGTATAATGGCTTTATGCATGAATTTAATTTTGCTATTCATCAATATTTCCTATATGGAAGGTTACAAGTCTTGGGAATAGTGCCATATACCAGAAAGGGTTTGCATGAAGAATCTCAGATAATTATTTCCAACTTCACACTACAGAGCAGAAACGGCAAATGCATTTCATCTCCTATGTCAACTCCAGTGGATTGAAGCCAACTTCCCAAAAGGCTCTGATTAGAGGAATTATTTCACCACCCAGTACTAGCAAGGAAAACTGTGGTATAAAGATAGTGACACCTAATCTATGCATAAGATAACAAAGGTACAGGCTGCTTACTGCAGACTGAATTATCAACCCCAGGAGTTATTAATCTCCCTGTAGAGGTTGTGAAATGATCTAGTAAAAAAGATTACGCCTATCTCAGCACTATCTACAAGCTCATTTGAATATATGCATCAGGGGCAGTCCTAGTTACCTGTCTACTTTGTGGGTACACAAGTCAAGGTCATGATCAGCATTGCTCAGATTCCATTAGGGGAAGATACTATGGTACAATGGCACTAGCAGTGGATTCAGAGTTAAAGTCTGGAATTTAGCTCAGCCTTGTCACCTGGAATGACACAGAACAGTGCAAGTCCCTCTTGACACTTCAGCTTCCCCTACTATAGAATGTCATTAGAGCCAAATCTAATATTCTAAAATTTTGATGTCCCAGATTTGTTCTACTTCAATCATTTCAGACAAAACCTAGATCTGATTCTCATCCAAAATGGTCCACTGATGTTCTTTCCAAAAACATTTTGTTAAATGTGTGAAATGATACTGGAATTCTCTTTAGAGCTTGCAAATCAGCACTGATTGTTCCTTGAATAGACCAGGCTAATTTTCACCTGTGCCTTGGCCACTTCTCCTCTCTTAGCTCCCCTACTTATTTCCTAAGTCTATTTGTTCTCCTGCTCAACTTCCTCCACAAAACTACCATTGACCTAGACATGCTCCTAATCTTTACTTGCTAATGGGGTCTTTAAAGAATCCTTGGAAATTGCATATTTATTCAGAGAAGGAGGAGAGAGGAACTTCAGTTGACCTTTTGGGACAAGTCACACACAGGAGTTCTGTATATTTTGGTTTTAAACCTAAGCCATCACAATTTGAACAGGTCTTGAGGATTCAACAGAATTTGATTTTCAAGATTTTTTAGTACATAAGCAAATACCAGTGGCTTCAGACAATCTTATCCTTTACACTGTGTATTGGAAAAAAAAAAAACAAAACAAAACAGCATACTATATAGCAGGAAAAATAATAGAAAGATAAATTAATAGAGTACAAATGTTATGAAGAATATAAAGTCCTCTTTGAGTTAGACCCCAACTCACCATTTCTTGACTCATGAAGTTAGGAAACTGGCTTAAGGTCTCTGCTATTGAAGGTCTCTGCTGGTAAAATGAGGACAATAATATATTTGGATTATGTTGAGAATTCAAAGAAACAAGGTGTTTGAACATATAGCACAGGCCCTAGGTTACAGTGTGATGAGTCAAAGAGGCACCTAGAACAGGATGTTCTTGGCTACTTTAATCAGAAATGGAGGGACCCTTCCCTGGAAAACTTGGAGATAGAGTCTGAACGTATATCTGGGCCATTAGGCTCAGAAAGAAACATGATGCTTCACTATGACTTCTTCCAGTGTCATATTTCCTGCCTACTCACACATCTAACTGATTCTAAATAAAATTTATATATTTATTTGTGTGTGTGTGTATATATATATATATGTATATGAAAGTGGGAGGCAAATAGTAGGAAAACTTGTGAAAAACACTATGCCTGTTTCCTTGTTCCTTAATTTTCCTACCAATAGTCGAGTCCCAGAGCATCCAAAGATGTGCCAAAGTAGCATATTAATTATTTTGAAGGAAGGAAATAGTAGATGAATAGTACTCTAAACTCCCTTCCTCCTAAAAGCTGGAATTTTCTCTGACTTTCTTTTTTGTTTCATCTGAAAGCAGAAAACAAATCTCTCTGTAAAAGGAACCCACCCAGCACAGAGACAGAGAGACACCCTCATCAACAGAGACAGGGATGGGAAGTTGTATAAACAAGCTCTGCTTAGCTCACTGAATTAGTGGTTTAAAGCAGAACTTTTAAGAATGTCTTTGCTCTGTCTGTTCTTCACAGATTTATCGCATCTTTGTTTAAAAGCTACATAAATTGGTTGTTGTAGTCATTGACTTGGTTACATATCTATGGAGTTTTTTGTATAAGAAATTAAACTTATCTTATTTCTTGCTAATTCTCATCTCAATATACACTGGGATAGCCAAATGAACTAAAGGAGGAGAGGAAGATCTCCCCCAAATTTTCTTTACACAGTCTATCTCAAAATCATCTACCTCAGTGTGTAAATAAGGATCAGAGTCACTGAGCTAGCTGGGTCATTGGTTTGGATTTAAATAAATGTGGTCAATTAGAACCCCAGTTTTTCCTACTTCAAGTCCCAGGTTTGTTTTACTGGTCTACTCAGATTCTGGACCCATCTGTTTTTCCCTCTGATGATTTCTTTATTTAACTAGAGTGATGCATGTATTATCTACTATTGCAAACCTCCTATTACTATGGAAACTGTGAAAATATCTAATGCAAAGAAGAGTTCAATAGCATTATGAAATCTATTTCTTTCTCTGTTTCACTAGTGCTTGTTTCACTGTCAGGCTACAAAGTTCTTTGCAAGGTCTATTATAAGTAATTTTGTCATCAAAATAGGAAGGAAAGCAGGACAAGACTCATATATACTGAGTAGCGAGAAAAGAGAAGACCATATCTGAGAAATAGTTTTTCACTAACATATTCTGAGGACATTCAGAGGTACCAATTTAGCTGAGGCCAGTTTCCAGAAAAGTCCTACTGAATACCATGCCTCCTTAATGCCCTTAAGTCTTCTTACAAATCCTCCTTCTATCTGGAGTGTTTTTTTCCTATTATGCTAACAGTTCAAATGCTATACCTTCACTTCAAGAACAAATTCAAGATGTATTTTCTTGCCCTTTCAGTATTTCTTTGATCCATTCTCATTATCTTTGAACTCATGACATGTCTTTCTCCATTATGTAGAGTACCTTTTCCATTGCATTATTTTCTCCCTGAAAGGTTATCAGGATAACTCTGTTCCTCCTTATTCTGTAGACAACATCAAGAAAAGAATGCAATGGCAGGTAACTGAATGAGGTGAAGCCAAATGGTAGAACCCTCTGGTGGTTAAAGGAAATGGCCAGTGAATAAGCAGAAAGAGGAAGCAGTCATTGGGGCAAGTCTCTCCCTGTTCTTTCACAAGTGAGGAATAACTGGACTGGAGTACAAGCCGATCTTTCTCCCAGAAGGGAGGTGATGGTGGACACATACCGTATCACACTCAGAATGGAAGAGTTTACTGCTCATTTGAAGTTGAATAGCTTTGGTTCTATTTTCATAGGCACAGGTGGAGCTTTGCCTCCCAGAATGATGGAAAACCCCAGAGACTGATAGTCTGACTCTAGAGTATGTTCAGGAAGCTAATACAATGCCTCTCCTGTCTATTAGCATCTTGCAACCACACTTAAATGTGAGTCTTCCCTCTTCATTGTCATTGTAAGTCATCCAAGGGCAGGAAACGTACTGTCTCTTCCTCCACATTCTCATTCTCATACACATGCACACACACATTTTAGCATGGATATTTATGACTATACCTATGCCATATCTAATTACTTTCATATCGTTTTCTATAAATAATTTACTTACTCATACTTCAGAGACTTAATGAGTCCAGGCTTTATTCACAACTCTCTTTGCCAAGCATGGAGATCAAAGCTTTGGACCACTTTTCACAAAGCATAGTATGTATGAAAAATCAATATGTGAAGCAGATCAACTTTGAAAACAACTCCAAAACCACTGCAGTGTATTTCAACCTTTTAATTTTGGAGCAGGAGAAAAATGGCCCAGTTAGATTTTATCAGTTACTAAGTGTTTTCCTAAGCATATGAGCAAAGAATTAGTTACAAACTCTGTGTGTGTGTGTGTGTGTGTGTGTGTGTGTGTGTGTGTGTGTACAGAAGAGATAGTGAAGAGATAGAGAAATAGATATAGAGATAGTGACAGAGGAAGGGAGGGAGGGAGGAGAGAGAGAGAGAGACTTAGAGACAGAGAGAGAGAGAGATATTGATTCTTAGTCTCAATGCAGATCTATTAAATTACTCGAAAGAAAGTTTATCATTGTTTCCTGGTCATCAAGTGTCCTGGTTGATTCTTATCATTTCAACTAGAGGATAAAATCATTTGGCCAAAGTTATGAATTTGTGGTGAGTCCAGAGAACTGAGTGCTCCTGCTCTAGCACTTTATCCCACCACCATGCCTTGCTACCCCACAATACTTTTGCTCCTGTGTAACCTGGACTTTGTAATTATCATCAATGTATTTCCTAGCTGCATTTCTGATCTTCTTTGTGAATAAACAGTAACTCCAGGGAAGAGGCACAACTTCAGATTTCTCTGCAAACCTCACACTAGAGTGTCTATACACTGGATATTTGGTTAACTTCTACCAACTGGTTCACCATGGTTCGATTTTCACTTTGAATTACACTGTTCACCTTCCCTACAGGTTTTATTTGATAAATAGAACTTATCAATCAAAAAGGAACCTGGCATGAAAAGCTGAAAGACCCAATTTTTAGTTCTGCCACTACCCATAAGATAAACTCCACTGAAACTCAGTTCAAAGTGAGATTTCTATAACAGAATTTTTTAGGTATCTTTAAATACCTTCAACGATTCTTAGACTCCTACTATGGGACTCTGTCTTCCAATATAAGCAATTATTTTCTTTATTACTCTGTGATCCTCTAGGTATAAAAAATAATTAGTTAGATTTACATAGTAATATATTATTTTAAAAATCATCTATACCATCTCATTTCCCCCAAATCATGTGAAGGTAAAATTAATGACAGTGATTATGCACATTATAGATATTTAAAAAAATTAGGTGCAGAAAAGATACGGCTCTGTCCAAGGTCACATAATAAGTGGTAGAGAGGAAATTCTAACACAAGGATCTTTGAATTTTTGTTGTGTTCAATGGCTTTTCTACTTATGAGTATTTCTTTAGACTAGCACTTGAAGCAGTTTGACTTTTAAATAAAATTAGAATTGTGAAATGGTTTTCCTCCCTCAGCATTTTCTGTAAATCTAAGTCATACCTTTAGGATTTCCACAAGAGTAGTTGTCTCCATTAGCTATGTTGGGCCATGAGGAAGAAATCCAGAGCTGGCATCTGATTCACACTGCACACTCAACTTCTTTCCAAGTTGCCCTTCACTGAGGCACATGGGACTTAACTGTTCCAAGGCAATTAAACCGAATGCCAATGGTTGCTCCTTCTGATAGAACATTCTACCTGTCAGTTACAAGCAATTTGATTAGTAAGTCTAGGTATACATCCTTGCAATCACCTCAGAAAAAAATAAAGAAAGCTGAAGCCCTAGGGTCATTGGTGGGGAGCTGTGTAGTCTTAGTTGCCATGATTCATGACCAACAATACCCTTAAATCACTGTCATAAATTCCTAGAAATTCGTGAAGAGAAAACACAAATACCTTTAAAGAACCCATGCATCCATATAACAAACATTTAAGTGATTATCATTTCCATAGTCCTGTCTGAGACATGGAAGATAATGTGAAAGCTCTGGTTATAAAAGTCATCCGCTGTATCACCATGACTCTTGCTCTTGGAACAAAATATTCTAGGAGTTTCAATGTCAGTTCTAATGAGAGAGGGAGGGAGGAAGAGAGGGGGTGGAGGGTGTGTGTGTGTGTGTGTGTGTGTGAGAGAGAGAGAGAGAGAGAGAGAGAGAGAGAGAGAGAGAGAGAGAGAGAGGAGAGCTCCAATAAGAGCTAAGATCCTTCCGTTTCTTATTGAGATCGTTGTTAGACCATAAGTTATCTCAAAAGACTTTTCTGTGATATGCCAGCAAAATCTGAATATTGCTTTTCAGATGGCAATAAACTCAAAACAGAAATAAAATGGTGGACCTGCACCCACATATTCATACAATACATATTAAAAAATATTTACAAAAGTTTAGCTATGCAAGTTCATTACTAAGCATAATGAACAAAAGCATATTGGCTATAATCAGTCAATTAAGATGTGAAAGGAAGTAAGAATTATTAATTTAAAAGACTTTTAAAAAAGCACTAAGGAAAAAAGAATCTAGGGTCTGGTTCACATAAAGAAGTGGAATTAAAAATGGTTTCTTCTCAGTAATGCAGGACCTCTAGCAATTACCCATTGTGCTCTCAGCACAATGATTGACTAAACCTTTTGTGGGTAATGGGCATTTCAGTCAAAACCAAAGGCTACTGTTTTATAGAGTGCCAGAGGCCTTTAATTTCCTTCTAGCACATTAAAACATAGTCAGTCTTTGCCACACTTTAACCTTGTTTAGCATAAATTGTTGCGCTTTAAATTCATTGTTTTAACATGGTCCACTGGAAATACCATTAAGAATTGTCATCACAGTACTCCATGAACAAAACTTTAGTCCCTCTTCTCCTTATAGCATATAAAAATATGGTTATAGATGACTACCTGTCTCCAATTCTTTTAAACATTATTCTGAGCAATTTCACATTGAGTTATAGAAAACAGACAGGAGAAACACTTGACAGAAACAAATGTAGTTATATTGCATAAACTTTATGTGCCTTTATTAATGAATGTCAACTGATAGATACATTTCCAAGGTCCAAAAGATCAATGATATTGGACTGCAAATTCATCTACCAAATACTTTCATGCCTACATGAGCATATCAAGACTAATGATGGACTTTGAATGGTATGGCACACTTAACTGTTGGCTTATCCAATAATCATTCTGTAGCCCCTCATCTTCCTCCTGCAGATGCTTTCCTTGATGAAAGAACCCTTCAGTAACTTGTCTTCCCTACCACATCCCATTACATGCTCTCTGGCACAATGCGACTCAACTGGGCTAATGCGATGATCTAGAAGAACATGATTCATTCCCTAATAAATATACAGCAGGGGACACTCTCCTTTGTCAAATATTGTTGGCCTCTATGAGAAGCCTAAAAATGCAGTAGCCACTTTGCCACCATAGGGAACCAAACCTAAGGATCAAGACTATAAACTAAGGTTAGAGAAAAAGTCTGGGTCTTGATGACAGTCCTCAAACAACCCCAGACCTGTCTACATTAAGACTTCTGGTTGTTTACTGCCTAACTCATTTGACTGATAAAACTGAAAGAAGCATAATGTGTCTACATTAACCCAGTCTTTACTTGTGACAGATTTTGAGAAGAAGACAAGACAGGACAGAAGAAATATGTGAGATGATGGTGATAAAGAATTGGAGAGGAAAACAAAGAAGAGAAATGCCCTCACTAGCCCTTTTACTGGGGCTACTATGCCGACAGCCTGGTTTAGCAGGGATCATCTCTGCTGGGAATGCTGAATTTTGTCCTCATAGTTTTGTTTTGTTTTTTAATAGCATCTATCTGCTATTACTCAAAGAAAAAATAGTAAATTTCCTTCTCGTGTTTTCTACTGCCTTTGTTAAAGAGGACCGTGAATTTGCTTCATTGAAATATGATCTACTTTAATTAAAGCCAGTGGCATTGAGTAAATTAGAAGGTAATTGCATTTTCCATGAATTTCACACAGCTTGCATTTTACAAAAAGCAGCCTAGTTTCAGTCAATGCTTGTATGCTGATACCTGCAATCAAGGCCTTATTAAACTAAACAAATCATGTCTTCATGCAAGTTAAGGAAGCATAAATACAAGGCCAATTCATAAAGTTTCTAATTTCTGCTACTTGGAAAGGCAAAGTTTGAAAAACGCTATTTCAAAAGGGAAATTCTTTTTTCAAGGGTAACACAAACCATCTTAGAAAGACTTGCTTTTCTCTATTTCAGTATTTGTCCTAGAAGGTTTCAGTCGATCTATATGACTTTTTATTCTCCACATTTATTTTTGAAAAATGTGATACAATCACAAAATAGAAGATATTTTAGAAAATGTTCATGTTCAGGCAAAAAAATTCCTGAAGTCAGGATTTGGTCAATAAAAGAATACTAATTAAAAATCATGTTTTCTCAAAACAAAAAACAACGAAACAATCACACTGTTGTATGATCTGCAACTGTTGAGAAAAGATGCTGTCATCTTGGTTAAGAGTTTGGGTTCTTAATCTATACCTGTAGCCTACATTTTCTCCTATGAACTGTATAACAACCTTTCTACATAGTACCCTTTCTCAAAAATGCGGGTAAGTGAAAATAATAGCCACCTCATAAGGCTATTGCTAGAATTAGACACTATATAGATATATGGGAATAATGATAATTATATCCGCTCTTGTTTTCAGAGTCAGAGGCAAGATAACAGACATGCACTGATATAACACATAAATTAGAGGTTATGAGCTGAAGTCTCATTGGGTATCTTGCTACGCTTTAGTTCTTAGAAGAGTGAGACAGACTACCTGAAGGATCAACCTTGCTTATTTAATTCCCTCAGTAGACCGAGCAGATAAACAATTTTCCAAAGCCCTACATGGCACACTTACTGCCAATCAGCTGACCTGAAAAAAAAGACCTATTCCAATTAAGCCAGAATTACATATTTCTACAAGTAATTGTTAGGATCAATTGCTGAGAATACATTGTGCATGTGTGTACACACATATACACATACACAAAATTCCTCTATACTGAATGAAAAATACCAGTTAGAACTCATGAAAAGCCAAAAGAAATCCTAGGTGGCTGTGCAGATAGATAACCTATATACAAATCATATTTATGTAAAAGACATAACCTCTAGGACAAATAGAGCTATTTCAGAGAAGTCCTTCATCAGAGTAATGAAATATGGTCTGACTATTGTGTTCAAAGTTTTCTAGTTCTTTCTCTCCACTTGTACACACAAAGCCGGTCCTTCTGTTTAGCCTAAGTGTTTAATATAAAGACATTTCTTTGTCAATCTTTAGCTTCTACCAGTCTCTTCCAGATGAGTGACTAAACAGCTGTGACTAACTAAAAATCAACACCTTTACAGTAAAAAAGCATATTTGTGTTTGAAAAATACTATTAGAGTTGCTGATGCCCTGCTTACGGGTTTGAGTCAAAATTTTACTTCTCTCTCCCAATCTGCAGAACTGTCAGATATGCCTATATATTTCTGGCCTTATGTTAATAAATGAATAAGTGAACTAAAAATATGTTTATACCCATATCTTGTTATATTATCTTCTCTCTTGAATTGGATTAGTAATTTATTAATTGAGAGTATGGAATCTACCCCTGGAAGACATTATTTGTCTACCACTTGAAGAAATAGAGGTACCATGAGCTCCTTCTGAAGACTGAGCTGTCAAGGAAGTAAGAATTTGAAAGACTTTCAGAAACCATTGGCTTCATTCCCCAAAGGCTTTTTGCATTTTAATCTATAAGCTTTATCTCTTCTAAACACCAAAATACCTACAAGAAAACTTATTTGATAGACACACCAAATTCACTATGTCCTCATAAGACTGGGGCATCTTCCTCAAGTCTATTCCTCTAGTATTTGATCTTTCAATTACCCCAGAAAAACATGACTGTCTTCCTAAAATAGCTAAACACACTGTCTCCCAAATGTTCTCTCTTCCCTATCAGCAATGCCCCACTGAATTCCAGGTTCTTATAGTCTCTAATGTGTTTCACTAGCTGTTATGGTCATGTCATTTTTGCCAGTAATAACACGAAGAGTGCATACACACACACACACACACACACACACACACACAATCATACACCGTAGTAATTTCCCCACTGTTCAAAGAGCTTTATTTTTCCTTTTAAATTCTAAGATCAAATCACGTCATTGTCTTCCTTAGTTATTATTATAGGTGCTATTAATATGTCTCTCACACCAATATTTCAAGATATAGGGACACAAACTCTCCAGAAAAAAATTCCATATTCTAAAACGGGGATCTGTCAGTTATGGCTTATAGGTTAAACCCAGCACACAACCTGGTTTTGTAAATAGACCTGTATTGGGACACAGCTATGCCCATTTGTTTATCTATTGTCTAGGATGGCTTTCATGCTATAACAGTCTAGTTGGGCAGTAACAACAAAGACCATACATATTTACTATCTTTCTCTTAACAGATTAAGTTTATTAAATCACAGGAATTTTTAATAATATATTCAAACATCATCACCCTAAGTACATAATGAGTTCTTATTATGAGTTATTCAATGTTTTAGGTAGATCAATACCCTACTGACATATTTCTAATTGAACAGAAAAAGAGAGGCACAGAAAGGATGGGCTACCTCTCCAAAGAGGTCCCACAGCAATTAAGGGGTGGAGTCAGGATCCAAATTCTGGTCACTGGGTTCCAGAACTCTTTTTTAGCTGCCATAATCACCCTCATACTTGCTTATTTCTCAAGCAATCCTGAACTATTTCTCATTCCCAGAATCTTTCCCCTTCACATGATGTGCTGTGCACATGCCGTCAGCTCTCTTGGGATAGTGTTCTGTAGGCTATACCACCCATAAAGTTTTATGTGCCCTCAATCTCAAACGTTAATTGTACACCATGCTATTTCACAAGCAGTTGTCCTCTCTTCTCTCTCTCTCTCTCTCTCTCTCTCTCTCTCTCTCTCTCTCTCTCTCTCTCTCTCTCTCACATCATGCTTTTAGATTATCATTTTGCTTTTGCTGGTTCAATTAATTTTGTTCTTTTCTGTTCCAGCCTTTGGGGAATGAAGACAATAGTTGAAAAAATTCTCAGATTCTCAGTTCCTTGACCAGTCAATCTTCAGAAGACGGAGTCCACTCTCTATGTATATTTCTTCACATGTCAGGCGATTGCATTTATTGTCCTCTTCTAGGAGTAGGCTTTACCATCTCAATCAGTTAGCCCAAGTACACATCACATCTCACAGAAAAAGGGTTCTACCTTGAAAATGCAATTATTCATTTGTTGAGTCAATGAGTGAATTAATGTTCCGCAGGCCAATAAGGGCTGGCCCACAGAGAAGGGAAGACCTTGATAGAAAGAGAAGCAGCATTGAAACTGGCAGCTCACAAAGCATGAAACCTGAGTCAGGACTTACCTCTTACTACATTATCTAACAAATCGTGTGTGTAAGTATCACTGGCCCCTGGACACCCACTAGTACTTGAACACTGATGTCATTATATTAGTCGCTTATTACCTTCAGTTTTTCAGGCTGCTCTGGCGGAACAAAACCATTTCCTGAGGTGTAAACACATTCTCCAAGAATGCCAAACTTCTCAGGTTGGTTAGTTCTTGGAACCATGTGGGGTCAACCACAAAGATTGGTGACACATTTCCTCCACCAGGTATCTCATAGTGAGACAAAGGTGCAAACTGACATCTTCCATAGAAACCATGGAGCTAACATAGGATGTGTGTGAACATACCTTCAGGCACCTACCAACCTTAAGTCACAGCCAAGTGGTGTTTGGCTCTTCCTTCCAAATTCAGCCTCCCTCTGACAAAGCAGGATAGAAATGGCAATCTTGTGGAGAACCGGGACTGTGTAAACAGGATCCCCTGGGAGTGCCTTTTACCCTCAGAAAGTGTGTTACTCTGACTGGATACTGTACTAAGCATATTTGCAATTTCTTTTCTGTTTTATCACAGACATGGAAGTTGGAAGTGTGTGTGCGTGTGTGTGTGTGAGACAAATGAAGAGTTGGATAGATGGATACTAGATATGGCTGTAAGGTTGGAAAATAAGCCTGTTTAAAAGCTTAGAATAGGTAAAGAAAGTCTACTCTATGCAAACAAAATATAGCAAAGTATATATATTTGAGGGTACAAAAAATTCAAAGTTTTGAAAAAGGGTATGAAAATAATTTATCTGTGTGTTTTCTCTTTATGTATTTGGATTAAACTCTGGATTTTACTTAATGGAATCAGCATTGTTCTTTTATTCAGGAAACTATGTCCAATTGCCTAAAAAAGATATTTCTGAAATAGTTTTCAGGTAAACACATTACCAGGTGTTTTCCAATTGTCTCTGAGAAATGCGGAGTAAAAGAATGATATAGCTACAGGAAAGAAGAACAATCTAGGTTATTTATAGGAGTATATTTACTATATGTTCAAATTTTAAGTTCTGGGATCCATGTCCAATGTCATTCAGAAAGGGGGTACTCAAAAACATCTGATATTTAGATAACAAGACTGATAAAAGCTTCAAAACTTGCTTTGAAAAAATTTTTTTAAGTATGTTGAATAGTCTTACAGGCTAAAAAGTCACATGTATAAATAATAAAATACTCTCTAGCTGCTATTTCCAAATTGTGTACAATATCCAGAATTAGTAGATCACATTCCCAAGGACATCTTTCATCATATTTCCTTACTTCTCACCAGATATTACTTACATGCCCATGATACACTGGGTTTTAAATATCTGAAAACATCATCCTTGTCTCTGAGAAAACCGTCATCTAGAGCAGGGTCTAAGAAGAGCCAGCTAACGAATGTTTTTGGCTGGCATGCCAGATGGTTTCTGTTGCAACTACTCAACACTGCCATTGTAGTGCAAAAGCAGGCAGAGACAATAAATAAAGAATGTGGCTGTGTTCCAATAAAACTTTATTTACCAAAATGGGGGTAGAGCCAAATTTGACCCTCAAGCTGTAGTTTATTGATTCCTGATTCAGACAGATTACTTCTCAACTATAGGGTACACATTCCTGGTGGATCTGCAATTTATAGAAGGGTGCATTCAAATCCCTATGTGTACCAAGAATCATTTATTGAGTGAAAATAACTCTTGCATGTCCTCATCACTGTATTCCCAATGCATGTCAGTGCTATTGTGATTAACACATTTACAAAATAACAGTTTGCCGTTAATTATTTTTATCAGTCGATAGAAATTGAAATCAGTGATTCCAGTATGAAGATTTTTCACAGTATAAAATCAGACTCCAATGGGTGAGAGATTCATCTCCAGATTTTCTTATGCAATTCATATGCTCTCTGCATTTTTTAAAACTATTCTCTGCCTGTTAATGTGTCTCCTCTTGAATAAAATGTGGTCTATTCCTCACCCCAGGAACCTGCCTGAACAGGCTTCAACATTTGTGTTAAGGCACATCCCAACACTGGGGGACAACAGCTGCCCAGGACTGACTCTCTGATGAATGGCATCAGGCTAGTCATTTCACTAGGCGGCCTTTTAAAAACTCGCATGCATGATACTGCTCGAGTCCCAGGCACAGCCTGTTCCTGATTAGCTCATTAATGGAGGGAGTACTGAGGCAGAAAATCCCAAACAATAGGTGATCCAAATATAATTTATATTTGGCTCAGCAAATGACCTTATTTCGTATCAGTTTTACCTTCATAATTATGTTTTCCTTAGACTAATACAATTTGTTGGCATATACCATCTGACAACAGGATGAGGTATACAGAAACACAGGTAGGTGGCAAAGAGAAGCTGGGTAGGATGAAATAATTGCTCTTTGTACTTGAACAAATATAACGGACAGACAGAAACTTAACTGTTTTTCATCCAAAGAGTCACAAAATCAAGTTAGAAAGTCCTTTCAAGTAGATCCTGTGCAAACTAAACTAAGATGGGCTAAGTATTTGTCCAGGAATTACTAAGAGGGATATATAAAATGATAATGATGACAATAATAGTGATGATCCACTCTAGTCAAATGATACCACCACTCCATCACAACGATGAACAAACTTTTTCTGTAAAGGGCCAAACAGTAAATATTTTATGATCTCTATTGCAACCATTGAACTCTGCCATCAAATGAGCATGTCTGTGTCCCAATAAAAGTTTATTATGGACACTAAAATCTGAATTTAATATAATTTCATGTGTCATGAAATCTTCTTCTGAGTGTTTCAATTCTAATCATTTAAAGACATAAAAATCAATCTTCTCTCCAGGCAATACAAAAACAGGTGGTCGGCCAGATGTGGTCCCATGGGTCATAAGTTTGCCAGCCCCTGCTGTATCATATCACACAATTAGCTCTCTTACTTTAAGTCCTCATCATTACTTGAAATTATATATTTATTTCTTATTTATATTGTATGTACCTTCACTCAATATAAGGTCTTCAAGAATGGAGACTGTATGTACCTCTTTTAGATTTCTTCTTGTTTGATACTCTCAGTGCCTAGAACAGTACCTGGCACAGGACAGAACTTAATCGTCATTAAATGACTGCATGCTGAAATATCAGTAGTCACGTGGTTATAAGTATATACAATCGTACAACTGTCAAAACACCTCTACATAAAAATATCTCCTTGGACAGATGTTGAGAAGACATTATTACCCTAATTTGATATTTGAACGAATGTAGAGCTAGCTATAAAGTGATTTGCCCAAAAGCCCACAGTTAGTTGGTGGCGGGGTTTGCTGCTTCACTCAGGCCTCCATCCACAGCACATGCTGATTGCCTAAGTTACCACCAGTGGGCCGGCCATGCTCCAGCTTGCTCGCAGCGTCACGTTGTCCAGGCATTTTAAATGTGTTGAGTATTAAAAGAGATTCAAAAATATCTTGATATGCTCTTCATCCAGGCAGTTTCAACGAGTTTTATCTTCAGGGCTCTGGGCCCCAGAGAACTTCTGAGGTGGTTCAATGTCCACCATGTTCCCATCGAACAGTGACACCACTATAGTGGGGTCACATCACAGAGGAGCAGAGAGGGGAATTGTAAAGATGGACGGATGGAGAGATGATGCTACCAGTGAGTTCTGTGTCCAGATGTTCTGTATCAGTGCTTTCGCCATTGCCTATACTTGGGAAAAGGCAACTAAACTCCACAGAAAATGCACAAAACTCTCTGGACTGTTTGCTGCTACTCTGCTTTAATCTTTTTTTTTTTTTCCCTCTCTTTGTAAAGTTAATTTTATTGAAGGAAGTCTGCATTATGACATTATATAGTTTTAAGGTGTGCATCTTTGTAAATCAACATTTATATAGAATACATTAAGTTCACCATCACCAATTCAGCATGCTCATGGTATTTATCCCTCAGAGGAATGAACCTTGAGTCATGTGTACTAGGGGTTAATGAATTATATAGGAAAGAACATGGGTTTTGAAATTAAGCCAAGCAAGTGATCAAATCACTGATTTGTTATCAACTGCATAAACCTGAACAAATTACGTATAATTTAATGTATATTTATGGAGGTGATTCCCATGCTTTGTAATCATTGTGAAAATTAAGTGAGATAACACATTTACCAGCCTAGTTTCAGTCAACCAAGACACCCAGTCAATAAATGCTTCCGTCTAGACTGCAAGGTGTGGGCTCTATCGTGGAGAATAACAGTCATCAGTGTTTGTCAGATCAATTATCATTGATGGCAGCTCTTCCACTATTCAATATGGCACCTTTATTTGACTGAACAATAAGTAACCCTGCTTCAAGACACTTTGCTACCACTTCCTTGGAAACTGTAGCAACAATTTTAAAAATTGACAATGACCACAATGTGAATGACATCTCTATACAGTTTACACAATCAACTATAAGAAGCAGTCTTTGTCCAAATGTGTACGACAGGAAAGGGTTAATACAGGCAAGACTAATTAGGGACAGTCACATAGACAAATATGGCTTGAGTTAGATTTTTAACTGGATGAGAACTAGAGGTGTGGTGAGGGATGTTAAAAAAGCATTGAACTAGCACCATGAACAGCTAGCCAGGAGAGCCCTGGGGCATTCATCCAGCTTTGAATAACAACCTGATTCTCAGAAGAATGTCCCCTTGTGTACTCCAATACTGGGTTATTTGGTCGAAGAGAAACACACAGACTGACTTGACATCCAGAGCAAAGCACACACTGCCATGCCAAACGTGGTTTTGAAAGAGAAGAGGATGTCAAGCTGCACTTGGCTGTTTCCTAGACATCAGAATGCCAAACGTTTTGGAAGTACACCTCACAGTCATAATGCAGTGGTGGCCTGAGGGCGAGACAGAAAGGACCCTGGGGCACAGGAAGTGTCCATGAATCCTCTTCAATATGGCAAGCTGAATGAAACAGCTCTGCTCCTGGAACAATCCAAAAACCAGGGCTCACTTGGACTTGGCCATCATTAAAAACAGCAAGTTTATTTCACTAAGTTCCCAGTTGGCTAAAGGCAGCTTTTCAAAGAGGAGGCTATGAGATGTTTCACAGAAGGTCTCCTTTTTCTGAGGTCACATAGGAGCCCTAAATTCAAGTCTTCCACTGGGTTTAAAAAAAAAAAAAAAAAGTGAAAATCTATACCCATAGAAATGTATGTACATAGGCTTAAATGAAGAACAGGACAAAAGCACACTACAATTTCAGGACAGCAGCCAGCTATAGTAGAAAAACACAAGATCTGGAAAACTCGGACACCATTTTGAGTTTTCCTTCTGCAGAGAACAGTCTGGGCAACCCTGGTGAAGTTGCACAACCTCTTTAAAATGAGTTTTCTCAGTAAAACGGGAGACAATAATGCTTCTCTGAACTACGCCTCTAGGATACGCATATCATGACCCAAGGAAGGTAATGGATTTCATAACAGTGGTCAATCTAAACAGTTAATGATCACGTCCCAGGAGGAGGATGGGTCTATTTGTGGGCTCATCAGGAAAGCAGACTCTGAGGCAGGCAGGGCATCTGTCGGGAGAGTGGTAGCACGAGCTGTTTGCTATCACCACCCAAGACTGTGAACTTGCACGGGATCGGGATCAGCCTTCCAAGGGGCCAGGACAAGGAGGTTGAGAGCTGAGTTCATCGAATGTTCTGTCTAATGTGAGCTCTGATAGTCAAATGTGCATATCTGATGTAAGTATGAAGAACAAAACACTGGTTCCCTTGCCTCGTCAAATCAGGGGAGATCATCTTTCTCAAGGTCCAGAAGTCACAGCTGCTTGACTCCTGTTCCTCTCTGGAATCATCGTATTTGCTATTCCACCACAGAGATGCTTCCTTCTTCTGCCTTTTTTAATTTGCTTGGCCCTCGTTAAAATGGAGTCTTCTAGGAGGAGCAACATATTCAAACAACTTGCGTCAAGTCCATGAGATGACCCTTTTCTTCTCTCTGGCAGAATTTACTATGGGTATAGGCAAGGCACTGGGCAGTTAGGCAAGAAGGCCTGTGATGTGAGTGCTTTATGTTCAAAAGACAGAGACAATGATTCACAATCTTGTTGAAGGCCAGTGCTAAGTATCACACCCAGTACAGCTACATCAACCTTTGCTCAAACTAGGGAACGGGAAGTTTCTTTTCTTTATCAGAACATCCACAGGATACATTTTACCTGTCTCGTTCCTACTCAAATGTGTCTAACAGCTTAAGTGAATATTTAGGTCTTATTTTATTTCTGGTTTTTCTCCTAGAGCCTCCTTAAAATTCCCAGCATCATTGGGAATCTGTTTCTGTAAGCATCTGCTGCTAAAATCAGGTCCCAAATCTTCCTGAGAAAATAGGGTTTCAAGGTGGCGCCCTCTGGAAAGCATAGAGGTTATGCAGGTGCAGGCAGGGGTCAGCACCCATTCCACAGAGAGAGGGTAGTAAGAGACCAAGAAATAACTACTTGTACAGACCTTTCTGCTTTCAGCGATTACCTACATAATTTCACCCCCATTACTATCTGTACTTACCAGGGAAAACTATCGCTTCTTTGGGAAACTAAAATTCAGACAGACTGATGAAGTCACTCGAGGGCAAGGAGATAGCAAATGGGAATCATGTGGTCTAGCTTTCAAGAACCTATTCCTTTTTGTGCAAGGCACTGAATGTAGAATGCCTGGTAGGGCCTGTGATATAACACAGCACACAGATGGCCATAGCACAGAGGAGCAGAAATAGAGGTATAATCAACTGATTTGCTGATTATAATTCTAGGTTTCTAAGTGCATCTTAAGTTCAAGATTGAACGTTTAACGGTTATAGGTGTAGTTTCATATACCGGCTAACTCCTCTGCACCATTAAGGTGATTCTTCATTTCTGGTTAGACTGTCTCATATTTTAATTGGGATCTCAACATGTAGTATGACATAAAGGCATGAAATGGTCTGTCACATATAAACCTGAGAGCTAATAACCTAATATTCTAAGTCTATATTGACTCATGAACATGATCAATAATTCTCTTGGTGTGCTTTCCCTGGAAAATATTGTAGATAGAATAGCAAGAAGTCAACCAAAATGATCTCATTTAGGTAACTACTGGTCTAGATAGCCCCATCAATATCATCTTCCTTTCACTTTTAAAAAGCACAAAACTCTCATGAACAAGAGCAAAGCTGTAAAACTGTTGACAATCAGCAAATCTCCAAGCAAATTTACCATCATCCATTCTGATTCATGATAATCATTGAAATTTTAGGTCACACAAGAGCCATCTGTGAAACAGTCTCCCCAGATGATTAAAACACTCCTGTACAATGTACATTTACAAATTGAAAATTAATGAGGAAACATGTTTAAAAATTGACTATAACTACCCAAGGGTTTAAGAACACTTTAAAATGCATAAAGAAATCACTTGGCTAGGCAGTCCTCCTCAGTGACAAATAAATTGCATTACTTTTCAGAATTACTCCTGCTGAATTAACTTGTCGATGTGTTGGTTATTATGGTCACATACCAATATCCTATCTCAAAAAAAATACCAATACAAATCATATCCCCCACCTTCCTGTCCTCCAGGCTAATTCATTTTGCATCTTTCCAACTCAAGGTAAATGACCCAGAACAAAGAAAAGATATTCCTCATGAATGACTGGTATAACAACAAACAAAATTGTATTCTGCCAGCAGGAATTGTCTATTCTCAGTTAAAAGTTTCTCTAGTGCTTGTGGCTGCTTACGCCAAATAGGGGCTCCGTGTAGCTCTCTAGACAATAAGGGGGTGTTCCTTCACTGCTCCTTTCTCTCTTCTGACTTGTTCTTTCTCCTCTAACATCTCACTATGCCTTCAGTCAGGCATTCCATCTAGCAGACTTCGGGACAGGAATCTTTACTGGGGAGATAGACAGGAAGGAGAAAGCATGTCTCTCATCCTCCAGAAGACTGATTCAATAAGGGCAGTGAAGACAGGGTTTTGAGTGGCGAACCATCCTAGACTCATGCCAGCTATACACTTGAACAGGATCAGGTACTTCATGTGTTACAGTGTTAGATGCTTCTAACAGGTCTGTAAGATAGGCGATCTAAAATGCGCTGCTTATGGGTGAGAAAATGAAGGCTTAGACAGCTTACATAAATTCCTCAGGGTCACAGTCAACACTGGGGCCACGAGTGGCCCTCAGTCACGCTGCGAAGGTAACTCCATGTGTAAATTAGTAGCAGGATGTAGAGTCGTATATAGCAAGTCTCTAATAGGATTATTTTGTTCAATGTTGTTTGTTCTAATGATGAGAAAAAAAAAGCACTAGAAACCACTGTCTGTGTGGAGCTTGTACCTTCTCCCCACATCTGTGGCTCTTCTCCCAGGCTCTGGTCTCCTCCCACATCCCAGATATGTGTACATCAGGTTTATTGGCCTGTCTAGATTGTCCTAGTACAAGTGAGGGAGCGTGTGTGTGCATGTGTGCATGTGTGCACCATCCAGGGAAGTGCATCCAGTTTGTGGTTAATTCCCATCTTGTCCCCAGAGCTGCCAGGATAGGCTCCCAATATCCAAGACCCTGACCTAGAATAGGTGGGTCGAAAAATGAATGAATGAATAAATTAATATAAATTATTCATCAATATCAGAAGTTTGGGGATCTTCACTTAGAAGTTTGACAATATTTTTTATGACCAGAAATACGTTGTATGGACTTCAACCTTTTTACATCAATTAGTCTTTGTATTAATGATAACATTGGTTTCATTGTAAGTCTTTGTGCTTAAAGTCACAATTTCCATGAACCTACCAGCATTAAGTGAAGACCTGTTGTACATAAAACCAAGGTCTGTTAGGCTGGTTAGATGAGGACACAAACCAGCATAGTCACAGCAGATGTCTATGGCAGGTAGAATCCACTGGGATTCCTGTGAACTGAATTGTTCTTCCCCCAGTTCTTATGCTGATGCTCTAACCCCCAAATGTGACTGCATTTGGATCCAGGACCTGCAAAGAGGTAGAAAATGTGAAATGAGAACATATGGCTGGGCCCATCATCCTTTGGAGAAGAGGAAGGCACTGGATCTCACTCTCTGCACATGCACACAGAGGAAAGATCATATGAGGACGCAGTGAGAAAGCGTTCATTTGCAACACAGAAAGAGAGCTCTGACCAGAAACCACATTTTCTTAAAGCCTGATCTTACACTTCTAGCCTCCAGAATTGAGAGAAAGTTAATTTGTTGTTGTGTTTTTCTTTTTTTTTAAGTTGTCTCGTCTGTGTTGTGTTGTGTTACGACAGCTTTAGTAAACTAATGCGGAGATATGAAGAACCAAGGACAGGGAACTCAGGCATGTGTTACTGAAGGTCAATGCCAGCGTGAAGCAGCAGCTAGACAGCCCACATACACAAGCACAGGGAAACAGGAGTCCTTCCACTCTCTCCCTTTGACTCCAGCAGCACTGGTCACACCCCTGGACTAGATCTCTTGCTATATATTATACCATGATTACTTATTTGAAGTGTGCTTGTCCTGCCCTGGACTGTGACAGTATAGCAGAGAGCACCTGGCCTCATTGACCTTTTCATCCCTCCCACTGCTCTGATTCATAGTTGCTGATATTGCGAATACCAGGGATTTGTAGGGGTGAAACATCAGTCAGGGCACACAAACGAGTGACATGATCAACCAGTATAGATTAGAGGAGGATGGCAGAGAACAGAGGTGGGAGGTACTCTCAGACATGAAGCTTTTGCCCTGACTAGATGGGAAACTCACAGAAAACAAATCTGACAATGGTACTAGGAGGAAGATGTAAGAAAGACTGTGAAGGAAATATCAACTACAAATATCAGCCGAATGACTTCATTAATCCAACCAATCCTGATTAACTGTCAACCTGTCATGCTGTCCGAGATGGCTGCAAATCAAGAGTGAACAAAATCAGCCACACTCTGTCTTTGGTTATATAATTAACACCTCTAAGCAACAGCACGCCGAAATGGTGCATGATTCTTTAACAACCTATAAAAGCAGGACTTCCTTAGTGGAGGAAGCTCAGCCCTCTGCAGAACTCTAGGAAGGGACTCCCTCCCTTACCATTAGGAATAGATAGTAGATTAATAAAGATCTGTCTCTCGGTATCCACAGCACAGAGGCATAGTCAATCTTTGCTCTTGAAACTTTCAAGAACAAAGTCGATTCTACCCTCTAGTGCATTGGTAATCCAACCAACTATCTCTTCAACACACCATTGGTCACAGAAGGAAGCAGAAGAGACACAGATGCCGGCCACAATCCACCCCTGCTGCAGATGACAGAATGTAGGGCAAGTGTCCCGCTGGTAATATGTTTCTGTACATGAAGAATGACACCTGAATTACGATCTAAACTTTTTAACTTCCATGATGCCTCCTTTTGCTATCAGGAGGAAAATTAAGATTGGGGTACAGGCTGGCACTTTGTTAAATACACATTTTCAAGTTTCTGAATAAAAATTTCAGAAAAAGATAATACAACAGAAACAGCTCAAGTGAAAATTGCCAGAGGTGTGATATTTATTTTTAATTTCATGAATTTGTGTGAGATGGTTTGGTAGATTAAAATCATAATATATAGTGTCGACTGTTTCAATACTATCAGTTCTACATTTACAGAACTTATTTGACAGTGTGATGCTCTCACCTGGCAATCACAAAGCATTTTATAAAGCCTGCTATGAATGTATTCTAAATGGGGAATACATCAAAATGGACGTTTTTAAACCTTTTTATTGTGGTGGTTAGTATGCTAAGGTGGGGATAACAGCGTTATTAAAAATCCTTTGGGATATTTTCTAGGTATTCTCAAAGAAAATGTACTGAGATATTTTATTTCCTATCAAGTGCCATTCTCCATTCTAATTAGAACTATTCCAGCAAGAATTCCCATAAAACACATTAGGAGAGCAAATTTAATGAGGTTTTGGAAAAACAGGGATTTGTGAATGCATGTGCTTTTAGTAGGTATTAATTTGGCTTGTTCTATGAAGACTCAAGGGAAATGCTGGACTGACAAATGGAAGTTAGAGAAAGAATAATTTTCTCTCAATGAAGAAATGTCTCAAGTCAAACTTATCTGAAGATGGAGGTGAAAAGGGTGTGTTGGACTTCAAGAGGAACATACCTGGGATACAATGACCTGGGCATTATGCCAGGTGCTTTAGATATACTTCATACCTATAGGGAAGAAAAGAGCCACATGCCCCAAGTAGCAGAGAAACATTCAGTATGCAAGAATAGTTGTGTGATATTGACTAGGCTTACTCTAAGATAATGTGATGAAAAGCAAAGCTGGATGAAGATGCTGAGAAACAAAGGGCAGGCAAGATGGTGACTGAAGATAACACTTTAAGGTGAGATAGGCAAGATAAAGCAGGATTATCAATCAAGGGTCCTGAAATAACTGGTGAGGAATGTGCACTTTAGAAAACCAATAAGTAATTCTTCAACTAAGGATGCAAGCAGTATTTGTAGAAAGATCTGCTTGTTAGATTCAGAATGGTCTAGCTACAGTGTCAGAAAACTTTAGTGAGCATCAGCAAAGCCTGTTTAAAATACAGACTCAAGGACCAGAAGCCCTAAGGAGACTCTTACTCTCAGTAGGTTTGGGTTTCAGTCCAGGAATATGTTTATCTGTTCCCTCATGCCTTACCATGATTCTATCCAGGTTATAGTTTGATAAGGTTATATTTTTTAATAAGACTGTAAACATCCACGATAAGCTTAGCAACTATTACTGGAATGGGGATATTGGTATATGAAGTCTAGATGACTTTGTTGAAAGTTTTTATTCATTTATTTTTAATTGATCAGATATCTGTGCTTCGGGTCCCTCATAACACACTGAAATTGCTTCTGCCTTCTGAGATACCTACTAGAAGACACATTCAATCTCCTATCTACATGTCAACCAAAGATATTTAATCTGGTTCTCCCAAGTAAAACTCTTCTCTAGAATGAATTATTCGAATTGCTTCAAGCATTGCCAGAACAGGTGATTTCTAACTCCTTCTCACCTCTTTTCTCTCTCTTCTGATAGTCTTTCCTTCAATAGGCACACTCAAATGCAACTACGTCATACAGATTGGCTGTAATTATGCAGACATAGGACCGTACTCTTATTAATGCAAGTAGAAGATGCCATTAGCTTTCTATGAAGTCCAAATCAGCTAGTAAATGGCAAAACTGGTAGAAAAACAAAGTTATCTTAACCTGTCAGAATTTGTTTTTTAATGAATCTATGATTTCTGACATGAACCATAGACATGGAAATAATTCCTTTAGGAATAATATGCAGTATGGATACATGCTTACCTATAATTTTAAATCAGGGTTTAGAAGATAAAGATATAGCTAAAATTCAGTGAAGATTTATTTTTAAAAAGAGAGCCCTTGGCCCTTACTGCCTGTCCTCTACAACATTTAAGTTAATCTTGTCCCTTCCAAGAAAATCTCTGACTAGGACAGCTGCTGCCTTAACAATAAGAACTAGAGAAGATGCAATCTTCTCAGTGAGAGACCTTGATAACAGCTAGACCAGCAGGGAGTAGGTACTATTGTTTCCTAGACTATTGATCAAGTAATTTGCAGCCATAGCAATGACATTGTTTTCCTAGAAAGGTTAGTGGGGTGGGATGGACAATCTTCTAAGGGGAAAAAAAATTTTTTTTGAAATGAAACAAGGGCTCTTAGCAGTTCTTTTCTAATGTTTTTGAACAAGAACTATCCACCCACCTCACCTTAAACATTGCATCTCTCTAAAGAAAATTTACCCACAATCCTAAACCGCATACTCAAGTCAGAAAACATGAGAAAGCTTCAGGATCTAGGGGAGAAGAAGACTGGGGTCATGAGTATATGCCCTGCTTCTTTACTTAGAACATTGTGTTCACTTTTTACCAAAGAGGGACTGTCCAGGTACTTCTGCTGATGAAGAATGCAAGTTTTCTCCTGTAAATACATGCTATGCAACAATTTTTTTTTTTTTTTTTGCATTTGTATAGACCTGTGACAACTGAACTGCCTGATTTAGAGAGGTCACTGCCTAATTATGCCCTGTGACCAGAAGCCCAAGGGGAAAAGGGTTGTAGGGATTCCACTAAGAAGACCTAGGAAGTAGGAGAGAGTACAAATGCAGGCAGGGTCAGCCTCAATTTACACACACACACACACACACACCCCTCTAATGATTTTCATGGTGGTTTCTAGAGACACAAAAAAGTACCAGAAACATTTTTTTAATCACAATGAATGTCTTATTATTAAAGGAAACCAAGGGAGCAAGCCAACAGTGGGGTTATTTCTAACAATTTAATACTATAACAAAAACTGAACTCTAAACAACAATATAGATGACAAATGTATCTTGTTTTTATAGACATTTTGTAGCAATTGATTATGATATACTCCTGCTTTATCTACTCTTGCTTTGTTAAACCAGCTAACTGCTTCTGCTCCTCAGCCTCAGCCCTAGTACTTTATGGTACCATCAGGCCCATCTTGAAGCTTAACCTCAAACTGCCTTGTTCTCCATTCTTCTGTTCTTACTATCTGCTATGCTTAGCATTTTCCATTCTCTTATCACACCTCCTCCAGCTGCCATAAGGCTTAGAAGGTCTTCTTTGTTCCTTTGGCCATCACTTTCTAATGTGCTGCATATAACTCCCAGCATCCCACCCGGCCAGGCCGCTACACCCTACACTAACACCCCTCTCTCCTCCACTGTCCTCCTGGTGTTCCCCAGTCTGCTGACTATAGCCCGAACCCCTCCAGCAATCACAGGTCATCCCATTATTTTGGCAACTTGCCTCTGCCCCACACATCTTAGTGTTTTTGACAGCTAGAGTGCGACACAAACCATTATACCAGCCAGTTTTCAAAAATTGAATCTGGTCCTGCAGACCTTGGAAAAATAATTATTTCTTTTCATAATAATCTGTGACTAAATCTGATATGTGGGTGGACAATGGCCCTTAAACCTTCAAATAAAGCTAGAAAACAAGTCTAATAGTAACAAGTCCTATTGATAAATTGAAGTGCTAAGCTACAGAAGTGCTTATTCACTGACCCAGAGCCCTGCAATTTATTTTACTTTATTAGATGCTGAATCCTTCAAAAAAATTCTGCTGGAATTTCAAAAGCTTTGAATCTAATTATCATAAGTATGTTTAATCAAACCTTTGAAGCTACCTGGAGTCTAGTGTTAAAGTTTAGGTGAGATTATACTATTTTTTTCAGTCATCTATGCTAATTACTGAGCTCTATGAAGACACAAAATAGACCCTAAATTTAAAACAAAGCAATTATTTTTTTATTTTAAAATATTCACTGCAGATAATTATTCCTCAGATCATTACTGGAATTTTATTCATTTTATCCTGGGAATCCAATGCAAAAGGGTTGAGGAAAAAAAAAAAAAAAACAGAGTTACACATAGAAGAGAGTTACAAATAAAGGACAGAAATTCAGTTTGGGAAAAATACCTTAAAATGTCAGTTTATTATCTGATATTTGGATTACCTTTACTATATTCATGTCAAGGAATCATACAACCTACACATGGCTATTTTCAGCCTTCAGACTGCTGTCAATTCTATCTTTGAATACCCCTGGCAATAAGGAAGTCTATTCTTACATAAACTTGTTTTATAACAACTCTGAATTTGCAATCACACACAAATACACACTGCAAAGGAAAAGGTGCAAGAAATGAGCACACAGCTTCATTCAATTTGGAGGGACTCCATTGAGCCACATGCTATATATTTTCGCAGCAGCAACATACTCTGGATCTAAAACCAAATTCACAACAGCTAGCTTTCCAGTTATTACCAAAGGCACCCAAAGGCAGTGATTCTGAGACTTGTTCAGTCCCACACATCTCTGTGATCCCTGTACAGTACTCTTTTGATAATGATGATGGTAACAGAAACAGGGGTTCTGTTTATTCTTTAGTTATCTAGCTAATTCCTCTCTCCTTTGTCATATGCCCTGCACAAACACTTTAAAGAATATGTGCATACACACACATAGGCACACACACACGTGCATACTGACTGAATGTTCAGTAAGCAAAATTCACACACTCCCTTAGTTTCTGCACAATGATCACCCCATTCTCACACTTTAACACCTAAGTTACAATTTGACAAATCTCTATTGATTTGGCCCCTGCAGATCACAAATGTTTTAGAGTACACCAAAATTTTATCATCTTACTGGGTGACGACAAATACAAAACCAAAACCAAAACCAAACAGAAACACCTGAGGGGATCGCGCCTGGAGAAGGCAGGGATCTAGGAAGATGCATGCATGTCCTGGTTTGGAGGGCCTCTGAAATTCACACTTCTCAGTCGCCCAAGAAAACTTATTTGTTCATCTGGCTCAGTTTGTAGCTTGTGGTTGGGGAGATGAGAACTTTAGAGAAACTATTCCATCTTGTAGATGGAAAGCTAAGACTGAAGAAGAGAAAGAGAAAGAAGAGTGGGAGGGTTGGCTGTTGACAATACACTCTGAATAAAAGTGATACATGGAAGACAATGGTACTTTCACTACAAAAAGGGGTCAGAAGCTGTAGGTCAGGACACTTCAAGAACAAATTCTCAGATTTTTTTTTTTTTAATTTTAAAATGTCCTTCTCTGATTTACCATGGTCAAAAGAAATGGAATACTTAATATGAAAAGTACCTCTGCCCTTCTCTCAGTAGTAGCAAGGAAAGGATAGCTTGAAAGACTAGGAGAACATGCAGATCAAAGAACACTTAGAAATGCAGAGGGGACTGCTGGGTTTCCAAGAGGGGACAGGAGAGTGACTGAGATGCCCAGGTCCCAGGTGCTCTTCAGCCTGACTGTTGACTTTGTGTGCAAACCATTTCTTGACACCCATAGAAGCCCTCTGTCAAAGGGAGAAATAGATTCTCAGTGTCCAACTCTCCCCTTTCTGTCTACCTTCCCGCTTTTGCTCTTAAAATTCTAGGAAAGAACATTTGAAAGCTGGCCTACTGTGAGGAAGCCACAGCTCTGAGGTCCTGAATTGACCGAACTCTTCCACTAGGAAAATCAATGCTGTAAAAAACAGCTGAAGAAGGAAAATCTCTAGCCCAAACAGTGTTTACCAGAGAACATTTCATGGGTCTCCTGGGAAGGGTAACAGGTCTTCCATGGAAAAATGTTCCTGGAGTCATCAGGCCCGGGAAATCTGGGTTCAATAAAATGAAATGGGTTTTTATTGTTCCACGTTTCAAAATCTTTCATGTGTCGATATCCACTGAGAATTACCAAGAAGGGGTAGGGATTATCAATATATACAACAGCCTTCCCACAAGAAAAAGAACGCTAACAGAGGACTCGCCGGTCTCAGTTGAGAGTTTATTTAATTCAGACAGCTCAAAATGCTTCAAACGCTTTGCTTTATTTTTCTAAAAATAAGATGAACTGCTATTGCTTTACACCACTATCTCACTTTTTAATAGTTTTATTCTTTCTTTTCTCCTATAATTGAGCAAATACCAATTAAAAACCTATATGCAAAGATAACTCTGCTTCTCATTTAAAATAAAACCAAAATGGTGGCCAAAATGCCTTCCCAAGGCAAACAGAACTTAAAAAATAAAAAAAATAAAAAATAAAAATAAATGAGGCAAAAAAATCATATCTTATTTATTCCATCTACAATAGCTTATATTTAAAGATATCGCTACGGTATTAATGCTGGTGCATTAACCTCCACATTCACAAATTGAAGATTCAAACTCCAAAATGTGATGGTTTTAGTAGATGGAGACCTAAGCCACCATGAGGGTTGGATTGGATTTATGTCTGATTAAGAGAGATTGCACAGAGCTCTCTCATCCCTTCCAACATGCGAAGACAAAGCAAGAAGGAGGGCCTTCACACAGCCAAGCCAGCACTAGGATCTCAGTCTTTCAGACTCTGGAACTGTAAGCAATAGAGTCCTGTCATTTCTGTGGTTCTCTTTCAGTGGCATGTTGTTACAACAGCTTAAAGGGGCTAAAGCCAGGTTTATTTAATATATATCTCTACTCTCACTATTTCCACACATACATGTTGATCCTTTAGTCTTTCTTCACACACATAACCAATAATAACAAAACAGGTGTGACCTGGTGCTATGTTTACTAACTAAGTCCATAGCTTCTGGCTGGCTCAGTCCACATGTATCCCAAGGACTGGGAGGTGGCGGGGTCAAGATGAACAATTAAATAAAGTAAATAAAACTGCTTCTTCCTTCTCTTTCTTCCTACCTGCCTGTTTACTCCCCTTCATTCCTATCTGTAGCTTTCCTTTAAAGAGAGAGAGAAAGAGAAGAGGGGAGGAGAGAGAGAGAGAGAGAGAGAGAGAGAGAGAGAGAGAGAGAGAGAGAGAGAGAGAGAGAGAGAGAGAGAGAGAGAGAGAGAGAGAGAGAGAGAGAGAGAGAGAGAGAGAGAGAGAGAGAGAGAGAGAGAGAGAGACAGAGAGAGAGAGACAGAGAGAGAGAGACAGAGAGAGAGAGACAGAGAGAGAGAGAGAGACAGAGAGAGCTCTCATAAATTAAAGGGTGACATTTGACTATCCTTAGAGGGAGTCAGCAATGTGGTTCACAGGCTAAGCTTTGTCCTGATCTGCAGAAAACCAAAAGTTACACCCACCTTATCCAGTTAATATAGTGATTAAAAAAGATTATTTCATCAAAACAGCACATAGTGAGTCCTCAATAAATGACAAGTATTATATCAGTTTGGTTGATCAATTTTAGCTTAAGCAAAATTTTTGTTTGCCTCCTCCAAGAAAATAATAGCAGGATGATGACATCCTTACTAGTGAGTTTTTCTGAACTCATTTGGTAGATTCTGAAGTTGTAGTCTAATGCTGCTGGAATAGTAAAGTCACAGAAGAAAGACAAAGAATTTCCAGAAACCAAAAGAGGTTTCAGAACTGGTAGCTCACTGTTCCTGAGAACTGGGTGGTCAGTAGGGTTTGAAGTGATGTGTGTTTGTTTCAACCTACTTATAGCCCTTCCTGTTAAAACTCCATTTATGATTATTTTTAGTTGTATTAGAATGACTATCGGGGGGCAGAACTATCTCAGCCCTCTAGTACATGACTGGAAATGTGGGGGGCTCCCTTGCTACTCCAAGTGGGTGCTGAGAAATAACCCTATGGACATCGTCATGGAGTTTCATACAAATGCAAATATCAGGCCCCAGCCTAGACTTAATGAAAACAAATCTTCAGTTTATTAAGTTCCCCAGGCAATTTGCCATGAGCATTAATGTTTGAGAAGTGCTACCTTAGAAGACCCCTATTTCCCCTGTAGTTGCCAACCCTGATCCCTCCGGAGAGCAGCTGTATGTGATAGGAAATCTGCCTACACCAGGAAGATTTCTTACAGCCAAGAAGTAAGAATGGATAGCTTCAGATGGGTCTCCACAGTGACATTCATCAGATATTAGGGCAGATCTACCTGCCTGGTTATGGATTATGATTTTGTTGCACTTCCCGATTTGACCTGTTTTCATGTAACTAGCCTAGACCTGAGTTTCTTACTGCAAATAGATATTATGTCTCCTGTCCTTTCTACCTCTATTCTCAATACTCAGTATTCAATTTGATGTGCTCATTGATGTCTGTGATCCGTAAGAAACTCATGGTACCTGCATCCTTATATCATTTAGGTTTTCAGTTTTACTATTTCCACACTCCAGGATCCATGTAATAAGTCAGCTACAGAATTGTCTACACCCTGAAGGGAGTTTGCAGGGCTGCGGTTGCTGACTCACCATGAAATGCCTTCCCAAATATTCCAGAGTGCCTTTTGTAATAGACCTAATAGTTGTTGGTATCAGCCAAAGGAAGGCTGACATAGCAAAAGTGGCTTCTGATTTGCCTTATAATAGGATTAGGATGCGGGCTGGTAGGTCTGACTGCTTCCTAATAGCTGCTCTGTCAGTAATCCTCAAAGCATCATCTGGAAACACATTTGAGTCACTGCATTTATTTTGAAAAGTCTCTGATCTAAACACTGGTAATCCTGGCCTCCCAGTAGTATGTTTATGTTGCACAAAGAAAGAAAAGTTTATATCAGCGCACATAGAAATGTGTATTTGTGTGGTTTGTAGTTATTTGAAACAAAATTAGGTGCCTCCTCTAGAGTGAGGGAATTTTATTTGCCCAATAATGGGGGTTACTTTGGAAAACCAGGAAACCTTTGTCTTTTATCTAAATCAGTTCATGCATTTTTTTCAACAGATGTTTTATAGCATCCACTGATACCAGAATCTTTGTGACTTCTGGGCCAAATTCATTTATCAACTGAATATAGTTTTTTTTTTTTTTTTTTTCTTAAAAGGTAGCCAGAGTATACTATTGGCTTCTATCACTTGTGAACAGCCAAAAGTTCTAGGATGGATTTAGAATCATTGATTTCAAGTCAGACAGTCACAAACCTCTGCACATACAGGTGATTTTAAAAACATTCATTTAAAGAGTTATTTTTCCCTCTTAAATTTAACCATAGGCCTATCTGCCCCATCAGGAGTGCTTTAATTCTGTACTCATTAACCCTTTCTGCTAGTTTTTTACCTCATGTCAAATAATCAGTATCAACTCCTCTCCACCCCTTCTTTTGTCTTGTCTTTTATCCAAGTTGTTAATAAAAACACTGGGCCTTATGCCTATTCACAAGGGACTCCTCTCCTCATACCTTCCAGGTAATCCATCAATACAGATGAAACCCAAGAGCTTAAAGAAAGAGTCACAGATAAATAGGATGCAAAATATAGGGTGAAATAATGCTTTTAGTAATCCTTTTCAAATTTTAAACAAATTGTGCCTTTTCAAAATCACCTTGCCTTTAGAACTCAATCATGACATATAACTCAGAAAAGTCTCCTGTGCAACACAACTGACTGTATTTTTAAATCACCTTTTCTCTCTCATGCTCTGAAATGGAAGTTAGAGTTTTTCTAGAATATCCGTGTTCTCTTTTAGCACCCATGGTAAGATCAAAGATCAAATGTCTTTCCCCGATTTTAAGTTGAGATCCTCAATGTGACTGGCTTTGGCACATGAAATGTGAATTGCAGAGATATTCACCAATTTCGGAGAGCAGTTCCAGGAGCCAGACCATTATTTGCCATATTCCCTTCTCCACTGATTTCAGGAAACACATGGTAAAAAGAATATATGACCACCTTTAGCCTTTGAGTGACTATTACGAATTGATTCTTTGCCAATCTACATTTGTCATAAAGTATAAATGAGAAAAAAAAAATACTGCATGAAGACATTGAGACTCGGATGAGGTTGGTTACCTCTGATTAATCTGGCTTATCCTCACTATCTGTAATGAGCAATACTCCCCACTCATAAGAAGACATCTGAATTTGTCTTTTGGTTTTTAAGATCTTCTATAATTTGATCTTGATTAACTCTCAAATATTTTATAATACATCTTTACTGAGGCAACACTGTTTTACAATACATGCATATCTTTGGTATGAAGCCTCAATCTTTATCAGATATATATTACACCATGTCCACCACCAAATTTTAACAGTCCTCACGAATCTCCATTGGATCCCATGACCCTTTACCCCTACTTAAACTCCTTTCCCTCTGCTAGCCTCAGTTCTATTGTTAAATCCCAAGGGTCAGTTTTGTTTTGTTTTGTCTGTTCATTTGCTTTGTTTCTTTATATCCCATGTATGAATGAAATTATCTGGTATTTATCTTTCTGCTTCTGACTTATTTCACTTAATATAGCATAATCCCCATTACCAAGTTCCATACATATTGTTGCAAATGGAAAGATTCCTTTTTTTTTTTTTTTTTTAGTAGTATTCACTGTGTATATGTACCACATCTTCTTTATCCACTCATCTGTCAATGGGTACTCCATTTCTTGGCTATTGTAAATCGTGCTACAATGAACTTGGAGGAACATATATCTTTTCTAGAAAGTGTTTTCATATTTTTCAGATAGACACCTAAAAGTAGAATTGTTGTATCATAAAGTAATTCCATTTTTTAACTTCTTTGAGAACTTCCATACTATTTTCCAAAGTGGCTGTACCAATTTATATTTATACCATTAGTATACAATGGTTCCTTTTCCCCCCACACTCTCATCAACACTTACTGTTTCTAGTCTATCTTTGATACAGCTCATTCTCATACGCAGGACATCTCATTATAGTTTTGATTGTTTTTTCCCTAATAAGTGACAGTGGGCATTTTTTTTTTTTTTTCATGTGCCTATTTACTATCTGCATGTCTTCTTTCAAATATTTTTTACAACCATCACTCAGATTTTACTATCTGGTCCTTCCAGGAATTAAATTCTGAAAATTCCACCTTGGACTGTCACTTTTCTTCATCATAGCCACAACTGCCTTAAGTTTCTCCGTGTTCATTCCTGCAGCCAAAACATCACAGACCACCACAAATGGACACAAAATATAGGTGATCTTTCCTTGACTGTTTCCTTTGCTTCATTCATAGAAGCACCTCAGAATCTGCCAACCAAGGGGTAAACAGTATAAGCCATCACCAACTAGGAAGTGCCTTGGATGAACTCATGTGCTCTGTGCAGCACTGTCCTGCACTGAAGGAAATGTGTGTAAAAAGCATGATTTCTTTAGGACATGTGTTGTCTTGAATTAATCCAAAAGCAATTGTTATAACTACTTATAATTTTCAAAGCTGTCTTTGAAAAATTTTAGCATGACTTGGGATTGTGTGTTGCAGATTTTAGATGAGTCATAAATAATGAACCTGACCGTAAAATGCTAGACATCTAAAAGAGAGATTTGCAATGTTTGAAAGACAAAAAGGGCTTTCTAAAAATGAAAGCTCCCAAATAAATATACTGACTGAAAATTGCATTATGATTACTGAGTCAGAAGTCAATAAAAATGTTTAACAGAGGACACATCTATCAGAGATGTCAGCAAAACAACTCTGCGCTGGGTGGAATTTCTACCAGGTGAATACTACAGCACCTTCCTGTTTTCCGGTTCTGTTATTTTATTTCTCTTATTTCCCTGTGTTTACCTCTGGGTATTTTCTGACATTCCTTTCAGACTTTCTCCTAAACCTCATTATGAACAATAGATTAAGGGCAAAAGAAGAGGCCTTCATCTTGTCTTTGGTAATGTGGGTCCACCTGAGGAATTATTTATAGATGTGATTCAAGGAAAGCCCAAGAGCTTGGGCTGGTGTGGAAAAGAGTAAGTGGAATGCTGCAAATAAACCCTTTCTGCAACTACTCTCTGCCTTACCAAGACATATTACCTCTCTGTGGGAAAGCCACCAACCTAGCATTTACTATTTTGAGATTATGATCCACTTTCCATCCTACTGCTTGCATATTTACATACCTCACGGATAATTTCTTCTTGTAAAATCTTGACAGGAATATTAAAAATTCATAAATGTAGTGTCTTTCATCCACAATGAAAAAATACAGTGAAGACTTTGGTAAAGAAGTTTGGTATAGAACAGAAATTGAGACAGAGCAAAGTCCCTTACTCTAATGATACCACATTAAATTATACACACATGACAATAAGAGAATTCTAACAAGGCTGGCAACTTTGACAATGCTCCCAAAAATAACTATTCTAGAACATCTTCACTAATTATGAGAAAATACATGTGCTTTTTCTTCTTTTATGATATTCTGCCCTTGCCCTGTCCCTACATATCCAGCTAGTATGTTCAAACTGGACATAAGTACTTTCTTCTACCTGTTCTTGACTACTGTAGGTAATTACAGAAACTCCTTTGGTTCTATCTCTATACATAGCTGTAACCTAGAATCTCAAAGACTTTTTTCTCAGCTCCCTAGATTTGAAACCAAGCAGGCTATTGAAGCAGTTACCAGAAGTTTGTAGGTTAAAGGGATGATCCATTACCAAATGCCTCCATCCAGATCCATTCTGATTTGGGAATTTCAAAAACTTGTATGGGTAAAACTAGTTTTAAATATCCACTGTCTATCTGCAAGAGAAGCTCATTTGATGCAGGTAGGATCTTAGGTTATCATCAAATCAAATCTGTCAATAACTTCACAGCCCTGCTCAATTAAAAAAAGTTAAGAATGAAGGCCAACCATGTCTTGGAAAGACACATCCCAAGTGTATTTCCTCAAAACAGTAAATGTAGGTTGGCGGCTTTCCCACAGAGAGGTAATATGTCTTGGGGAGGCAAGAGAACAGCTGTAGAAAGTTTTATTTGAGGTTAAAAGAAGTAATGTGCTAAAAAAACAAAAAACCTGCTATTTCTTCAGCAATTGAAATGCCAAGTAACTTCTTCAAACAGAGAAGCTAATTCTCTTTTCTATAAGGCAGGAATAACATAATTCAATTAAATGTGGAGCTTGGGAAGTTACCTTCTATGTGCAAGAAACCATGGTAAATAGTCTGTAATAGTCTTCCACATCCTGTGCTAGAAATGATCTAATTAATTAGGATATTGGCTAAACCATCCAATTGTCTCCCAGGTGACACAGTGGAAGCACCATTGCTAAAAGTGATTTAAAATTAGAACATGCAGATAAATAAACAGAGTAATTTGATTTTGGCAGACACTACTTTCTGCTCACTTCACAAAGGAACTTATCATCTCTTCTTCTTGTTTGGAGATAGATATGATTTTGAAGAAAATATGATACATCTACCAATTGGGGCTTCAAAATAATCTAGAAAGAAAATCTGACTGATTAGCATCTTTTTGGCACTCACCTGCCCAGAGTTGACCCAAGGGCCTAAAAAGAGATGTCAAAAAGTCTTTCTGGAAAATTGAACTTTTCCAGTGAATGTTTTTATTCTTTAGTAGGACTGTTTTTCTGTTTCATCTATTTTTTTTATTGAACAAAACAAGACGAAATGCCTCCTATAATCTATGCTAGCACTATGCTACTAGGTATTAGAGATACCAAATCTGAGAAGCCAAAACTAACTCCTCAATGTCATTTTTAGGGTACTTTTAAAAAGAAGGCAAAACCAAGAAAACAAAACTACCAAATAGTGAACTATTAAAAAACAAAACAAAGCAAAAGCCAGAGAAATCCCATTAATTCTCTAAAATTATTGAACTAGAACAAAATAGCATCATGTTATGAAATGTGACCCAAAAAGCAATTCCATTTGGTTTGATACTTAAACTAAATATTAAGACCAGCCATTTACTGGGACCCAGAAGAGAAAACATACCTAAATTCCTATATTCTGATCCAATTAAATTCCAAAATATCAAGAATAACATAGAATCCAGAGAAAGCCAGACAAAGGACTAAATAGAAACTTAACATATTCTGTCTCTTAGAATTGGTCAGCGTATTTTAATTGTTAAAGAAGGAATAACAATATCGAAATAAGGCATTCAAGTGAGATGAAAAAAAGAGACTGCATTTCTCTGACCATCAGATTGACAACATTTTGTTTGTGTTTTTGTATTTCTTTAACCTTTTCTGTAAGTCTAGTTGACTTGAATCTAGAGAGAACCTAATAGATTTCTGATTACTTATTTCCTTATCTGGTAAAAATGCTTCTATACAGGTCACTTAGCTGTGTTAATGGTTTTCAAAGGAGTATGTCTGTGTGTCTGTCTCTTTTAGAATCACCAAGATGACACAGAGAGATAAGGGCAAGGTAGGATTAAAGAATAAGGAAAGTGGAAAGAGACTTATGAGGGTGAATAAACCTCCTCTGGTTCAAATAAAAATTTAAAACAACCAATATTATCCTTTTTGCAAAAGTAAAATTCATTGGCATTTGAGATTTTATAGGAATCATACAAAATGAGGAAGGAAAAAGGGAGGGAGAGAAGAGAGAGAATGTTATCACAAGTTTCTGAAGGGAGCCATCTCCAGTGTTTATAGATTGCTACTTATGGAGATACATCCCATCAGATAATGAAAACAGCCCCCACATGCTTTAAAGTCCCCTATTTAAAATTTAAATTCATTAGTTTATGAGCTGCTGGGAATTGACAGTTTTACACCCCAATCCTCCTTGCAATTTATGTAAAGGATGCCATAAAATGGAATAAGGGAGCATCTCCAAGCAAAAACACCAAACACAAATTGCTAAATAAAAATGCAGCTGAAGCCGATTTGCTGTGGGTCATATAACCGAGAATGTCATTTTTATTAAGGGGAAGTTCTTTAAGCATTTGCTCCTCACCCGGCCATGCTTTTTTACCAACATTTAAAATATTAATGTACTGTTTTTATTGCTTTCCTCCTCTAAAGGAGGAGCATTCCTATAACTGGTTCCACACATATAAAATATGTCCCAAGAATTTGCGATATGGTGTTTCTTTTCTTTTCTTTCTTTTTTCTTTTTCTTTTTCCTTTTTTTTTTTGTAGTAGAGGGTGAGTGTGCAGCTGAGTTTCCTTTTGACAGTTTATATTGTAACTACACTACGGTGTCCCATTTTCAGCTATTTTAATGATAAGAAAGCTTGATAAAGCTTGATAAATACTGGAGACTAGACTTTGCAGGATGGTTTTTATCTGCTTTGTCTTTAGGGTTCAGTGGGGCCACATGTATAAGGATTTACTGCTATAAACAGGATGCATAGAAGGCATCAAGGAACTATGCCTCCAAATAAAAGATAACCATGAAGGGCCCTCAATGCAAGTTCTCTCCAAGAGGGAAAGCCTGGATCCCTGATGGTTCATGCTTTCCAGGTTATCCCTAAGAAATCTGCCTTCGCCCAGTGTCAAAAAGTGAGGGAGCTGAGGGATCCTCTCAAAGAGTAGGCAATAGAACAATTATGTAACAAATTAAAAGGCTGATCCCATTTTCACAGGAGCTCCTGGATTCAGGGTCTGCTCTCTGTCATCTTGGTATTCCCAAGCCATAGCAGGGTCTCCATTCCAGAGTAAGGGATCACACGACATCTAGTAGAATTTTTCTCTGCACAAAAAGGTCACACCGGTGTACTCATGTTCACTGGGTAACATATATAATAATCTGCCTACCTCCTCCTGTCTCTTTTATATTGCTTTGCCATTTTACCTTATCATGTAGTCATGTTTTCTTCTTTTCAAAACTACTTTTCAAATTTCCAAGTGTCTCCACAGACTTTTGTACAGAGAACAATAACTCTGATGGAGAGCGGAATGGGGTGGGGGGAAGATGTTGAGTCATTTATAAAGCTAGCTAGCAAACTTCCCTACAGCTCCCAGAATTTAAGATACAGAGCAAACCCTCAGTAAATATGAGTCAATTGAAAGAGTAAGAAGACTCTTTTTTATAAATGTTTTCAAAGGCAGTAGCAGAATCTTAGTTTTTTGCATTAATGGGGGAAATCATGCATGGCAGCATTCCTTTCAGAGGAGTAATCAAAGAGGAGTCATATTTCCTATAAAAACTTAAAGGAAACCAAGTCATTCCCAAGCGTGTATTCAGGACAAGATAAAAAGAAAGGGAGAAGCAGGAAAGATAGGCCATGCTTCACAGAGCACAGGGATAATGTGTAAGCCCAAATGCCCTTGGCAAAACATAAGACATTAAAAATAAAAACAGACCAAAAAAGCAATACCACATGAAGCTAGAAGACATTTGTTAGATGTTACTAAGAGAAGAGGCCAGGCCCCAAATGTTCACATACTCAATTCCTAGCAGCCATTCGATGACTTCATCAATTCCCTAATTGATCTCTCTGCCCATTCTCGATCCCTTCAATAAGGTGAGCAAGACAGTTCTAAACCATAATTAATGCACATCATTCTCTGGCTTAGAAATCCTTCATTTTACACTGGACAGTAAATAGGCAAAAACCCAGAGCCCTTTATTCCATGATCTGTGTACCCTTTTCTGCTCCTCATTGGTCACCACTCACAACTCCACATTCTTTACTTGAGTCATGCAGGAGTTATCGTGCATAGTTTTGCATGTGCTGTTCCCTCTGACTAGAGTGTCAGCACCTCCTTCTCATCCCAGAACTCAGATCAAAGCTAAGGACCTCTAGAACGTTCTCTCACCCTCCCACTTGAAGCCCAGCATGGTCACATTTTTTAATTGTTCTACTTGTCAGAGCTGTAAATATGTCATGGTTTCAAAGTCTTCATTCATCTCTGTAGGCTATGTGCCCCATACCTGACCTAATAACTAGTCAGTTATTCATAAAGAGGTGAATAAATGATTAAGTGAATGAATAAATATACGAAAAATGATTTTATTCATTTAGAATAGTTCAGTTCCTGAATATCTTTGTCATGTGACAACTGAAATCTCTCCTTATCTTTTTAAAATCATCATTTTTGATACGAATATTTTATACAGTGTATAATGTAAGACATACACTATGCTAAACAAGTTATATAATGTACCCATTTTAAAAGTACATTCAAGAACTTTTGAAATGTTTACATGTCTTCCTAGCTTCCATCACGATCAAGCAATAGAACATTTCCATTACCCTCAAAAGTTCCCTGGTGCACCATCTCAATTAGTGCACCTTTTACTACTGGCTGCCAAGTGGTCACTAAGTTACTTTCTGTCATTAAATATTAATTTGGAGTTTTTGTTTGTTTATTTTTAGAATCTTATATAAATAGAATCATACACCATATCTTCTTTTGAGACTGACTCATTTGGCTCAACAAAGTTAAGATTCATCTGTCCAATGGCCTATGAACACATGAAAAATGCCCAACATCACCCATCCTCAGAGAAATGGAAATAAAAACCACGATGAGATACCCTCACACCAGTGAGAATGGTCTGTACCAAAAGAACTAGAAATGACAAGTAGTGGAGGGGGTGTGGAGAAAAAGGAAATCTCTTACACTGATGGTGTAAATGGAAATCAGTGCAACCTCTCTGTAAAACAGTATGAAGTTTCCTCAGAAGACAGAGAGAGAGAGAGAGAGAGAGAGAGAGAGAGAGAGAGAGAGAGAGAGAGAGGGGTCTACTATTCGACGCAGCAATCCCACTTCTAGACATATAGCCAGAGAATAAAAAATCTCTAATTAGAAAAAAAAAAAAACCTGTTCCCCTATGTTCAAAGCAGTACAATACACAATAACCAAGACATGGAAACAACCTAAACCTTCAACAAATGACTGGATGAAAAAGCTAGGGTGTGTGTGTGTGCATGTGTATATAATATATATAAATGGAATTCTCTGCAGCTACTTTAAAAAAAAATGAAATTGTGCCCTTTGCAACAATTTGGATGGAAGTGATGAGGATCATGTTAAATGAAATAAGTCAGAAAGAAAAAGAGAAATACATTTCATTACAAATACATTTCAAATAAACTCATATGTGGAATATAATGAAATGAAACAAATAGACAAATAAGCCTCAGCAAAAACTCACAGGACACAAGATGATGGCTGCCAGCAGGGTGGGAGGGAAGGAGAGAGAACAAGGTGGTGGTAAGGGACACCGAACTCTGGTTCTGAAATCCTCACAGGCTGAGAGGCAATTTCAATATCCAAAAATAAATATAGCAATGTGCATAAAATAAATAGCAAAATAGCAAAATTGTATTTAAAAAAAGAAAAATATGCTTCATCCGTTCAGTTGTGTATACCAGTGGTTTTTTTAATTACTGAGTTGCATTCCATCCGATGATAATACATAATTTGTTTACCAATTCATACTTGTTGACAGACATAAGGGTTATTTCCAGTTTAGAGCTGATATAATCACGGTACTATGAAAACTAGTTAACATTTTTGTGTTAAAACAGTTTTTATTTTATCTGAGTAAATTCACAGAAATAACATCACTGGGTTATGTGGTAAGAGTTTGTTTAACAACAACCATAAACCTGCCAAATTGTTTTCCCAGGTGGTCATAAATTTTTCATTCCTACCAGAAATATGTGATAGCTACAGCTGTTCCATAGCCTCTCCAGCACTGGGCATGATCAATCTTTCCAGTAACTTTCGAGTTCCCTGTTGTGCTTGTAGAACCTTGAGGGGCTGTATACTTTCCTCACAGAAATAATGTTTAGCTCTTTGAGAGGCTCTTTTATGATGCAGCAGGTTTCCAGGATGAATAAGACCTACGTCACAAGGAATAAGAGGGACAGACACAGGTGGACAAGTCCTCAGGGGACATGATTAAAACAAATAAAAAAGAAGTGGAAGTGGGTATGAATTGGAAGGCAGTTAAAGGATAAAATGTCTATGGGAAACTTGAGGAACAGAAACCCCTGCTCTCCTGAGAGCCCATCTCCATTCTCCAGGTGGACATAGGACTGAGCACCGAAGAGTTCCTCAGTAAGTAATACTTGATTTCCTTCTGAGCAACGGCAACTACTTTGTGGTACAGAGGCCATTTTAAATGCGGGCATGATCATTTCTTACCAGGAAACCAGGCATTTCCTTTCCCCCAGAGTAAATCATAAGTTAATGGAAGCAAAGTTCTTAAGTTACCTAGTACCCTTGCCCTGTAGTGTCCTTGGCCATGCAATGTACCGAAGCCAGCATGGGCAAGCACTTCATAGTCAGTGAAATATGTTAGAGTGTTGGCTAGTATACAGGTAGATTGAGCAGAAAATATCATTAGTTCATAAATATTTTTATAGTAACTAATTTTTCCAGAGTTCTGTGCTTTACACTTTGCTAAGCAACTTATATGTAGCATGTTATTGAATCCTACACAACCCCAGGAGATAGACACTATTAACATTTAATTAACATCCCATTATTTTATTAACATTCCATTCATTTGCAATGGAAAAAGAGGAGAGAGAGAGAGACAGACAGAGAGAGAGAGACAGAGAGAGAGAGAAAGAGACAGACAGACAGACAGACAAGACAGACAGACAGAAACAAAAGAAATAAATTGACCAAAGTAAAACAGCTACTTTGCTGGGAAATCCAGATCAGAATTAAGGTCCAACTGACTCCAACATGTTGTTCTTGGTCACTTCGCTCTGAGTTGAGACAGAGTGCATGTCAAGTCACCTTGTCCTTTCAATCTGCAAGGTACTGAGGTATCTACCATTAGAAATTACTTCTTTAGTAGAAATTGTAGGACTTTAGCATCAATCATTACACTAAGTCACATGTAACTCATTATTAACATTAGTTGACATCTTGGATGGTAGAAAATGGGCAGGTTAGTAACAGGGATGGATGCAGGTGTTTTGAGATGGAAAATGCAAAAAAAAATTGAAGTATATTCATATACCCACCTCAGAGTCTTCCTAGGGCAGTCAGAAAGCAGAATAAAGAGACTAGATATCAGACAGGCATGGAAGTGCAGAAGAAAAAGCAGGAAGAAAACTATCTGGAAAGGAATATGGATGGTGTGGTGGAAAAGCATCAAGGACAAATATTGTTTTCCTACAAGCCACTTTAATGGATTCTCTGGGATATTTTAAATCTTCTGTGCAATCTTACAGAAATAGCATCTATTTTTGAAGAAGTTCAGCTCTAGGTTCAGGCATGGGTCAGCTAGAAATTGAGGAAGTCCTTAAAATATCTGTGGAGCTTAGAATCCTAATGTGAACATTGGAGACACACAAAATGCAAGATTATTTGGGGGAATCCATTAAATTATGTGGATAAATTTGCCTTTAAATTGTCTGCCATAGACTACTCAATACACTTCATCTAGTTTTCTTTATCCTTTTATTTCTCCACATTGAAGCAGCTTCTATAACAAAATGATCATAGAGGCTGAAGAGCCCTGAGAATATCTACTCAATGCTACAATTGCATCCCAAGTGCAGGAGTCAGGCTGTTTGATCTGGTTTTGCTCTTACAGCTGTACCTTTCCTGCCCTTCAAAGGCTCATCTGCCCACCCTGCATGTGCACATGCACAGAAACACAATGGGAAGTGGGAGTCACACTGTCACTATGCTACCTTCTTTTGTAGCTCATCCACTCTTTGCAAATGAATGTCAAGATTTTAAATAATGTTTTACTTACATTATTCAAAATGAGGAAATGCGATTTCTAATCAAACTACTGTCAGTTTCAATGTTTTTCCATCATGGTGATTTGGTACAGTTCAGTAACATGTAAACAGATAGGGACTGTTCTTTACCTCAAAACTAGGATTCAGGCATACCCTAGTGGAGTAGTGGTTAGGTCCACTCCCTCCAGCTAAGCACCATTCACAAACATCCCAAGAACTGGGGTTCACTTCCTAGGAGTGGCGGGAACAATCAAGATGAACAACTATATAAAATACATTAATTTATTTTAACTTTTTTCTCTCCTTGCCTCCGTGCCTCCTTGCCTTCATCTCTGCCTGTACCTTTGTTTTAAAACAAAAACAAAAGCAACAAAAACAACAACAACAAAAAAACCCGAAAACCAGAAACCCTAGAATCCACCAATATAATAGAGTATTCTTGGCATAATATGCTTATATGATAAACACGATTACTTTTTGATCAAAACATAGCTGTAAACTTAGTCTATTAAATCACACGGTTAAGCTCAACCTCTGGTTGAGGAGAGTTAAGAATCAAAACCAGATGACCAGGCAAAAAGTTCTGGGCTACATCGCTATCCACCTGTAGGTTAATATGAGACACATTAAGCTTTTTGTGGGAAAATATTAGAAATATGGATGAGCGAATCATAGATAAAGCTCATGATGAAACAATATCCAGCTATCAAAAGTTAGGTTTAAGACTATTTAGTGACACTGAAAAATGATTAACCTATTATTTGAAAGCTGCAAAAGACCACATATGGTATGATTCCATTTCTGCAAGTGTGTGTGCATGTGCGTGTGTGTCTGATGTCGGCTAAACGAACCAAAGATGACCTCTGTGTATTGGTCCTATGTTGTGTCTTTCTTCACTGTAGGCTGAGAACTAGTTGTTCAAAAGCCTGTTGGTGTTAAACTCCATTTTTAACGTGGAATTAATTTAAGCATAGCTCAACTAAGCAGACTTTCAGGCATTTAGAATCTGGTAGCTTGCACAACCTAAGATGCGATGCCCGGCTTTTACAGCCATGGATAAGTCTAGAGCCATAAAGACCCCAAACCACTGCTACCCTTCAGGCTCTCTAACCCCAATGCTGCTGAGTCACATCACCTAGGTATGTAAGGTCCCTCTCAGACCCCGTGTTTCAATAAGAGTTGTCTTGCTTTTCTTCCTTTCGGGAGTTAATACCCCTGACTTAACCTCTAGATTACCTTCTGCAGGAGACGCTTCCCCAGGCACACCTGTGCGGGAGGTGGGGCCAGATACAACTTGTGTGTACTAACGCCACCATGTGGTCAGATATATTTCTTTGCTTAGCCCCCAAATCTCTTAAATCTCCTACGAAGTCATTTGAGTTCTACACCCATGAGACCTGGAAAAAATTTGGCTTCAACCTCAAAACACAGTTTTTTCCAAATATTTTCAGCACTTACAATTTCATGTTTACCTTTGTAGAAACCTCTGGTTTCTACTTAAAATGCTGCTTCACTTCAATTAATTCTAATGAATTCTAATATGACAATCAGTTTCCTTAATTTCCACAAAGAAATACACCCATACACAACACGCGAGTGACATATAATCAATTGAAAGTTTGATGATGCTTTGTAGGTGTTTCACAAGAATATCTGATTGAACATCAAGCACTGTTCTCCTTGAAAGTTTTTCCAGATACTCTCCCCCACCCCCCCACAGGTACCTCACTGGTTCTTTGTCCTTCACTTTTTTCATAGAGCCCCACTCTCTGCCATTTCCTCTCCCCATCCCCACCCCCATTCCCCATTCTTCTGCATTATTAGAAATGACTCATTGAAAACAGACATTAGGCAATTTTAGTTTCAAGTGATGGGGCCAGAGGTAGGTGGGAGAAGGTCACGTTCCCAATAGAATTATCTTGGTAGCTAGTTTGACCAACTTTCTAAGAAGGGAATATTAACGCTTTTCACTTATTTACAGTAAGCTTGTTGCTTTGGAGAGATAGGTGATAGAAAAAAAGTGATCTTAAATATAAATATTTTTATCTAAAACAAAATAAAATGCATTTTTTTAAAGCAAAAATGAAATGCAAGCAACCCTGAGAAGCTGGGTACCCAAAAAGGCATTTTTCAAAGCTTATGTACCCCAGAAATCATGAGTAAAAGTGAATGCCAAGACCTGGGGCTCCCAGGGACTTTGAACTCTTGTGGCAGCAGTGGCTGGACATGTTATGTGTAGGGACAGGGGTGGTGGGGGTGGGGAAGAGGAGGCAAAGGGAAAGGTGAAAGTTCCAGGAGGATTGTGATCTGTATAAAATTACAAATATGAAAATGCCTGAGGGATTCTGAGTAGCTCAATTTGCCTGGAAAAAAATGTGGCCTGGAAAAAATGTGGAGGAGTAAAAAAATGAGGCTAAGAGAATCAGCAGCATTAGATAAAGGAGAGACTAAGATAGGAGGCTAAGGTTCGGCATTGTATGTCAAGCCAAAGACTCTACTTTTTCCCTTTTTCTCACTCAAAAACTTTGCAGGAGCCTAACTTCATTATTTTCATTTATTTTGGGTTACTTTTATACTAGTTTATTATTTCTATAACTATTTGATATAATATTGCATAATAGTCTATACTATGGTTTGCATCATGTATCAACATCTTCCTATCCTACAATAGATCACCAAATCTAAGAATCCCCTTGAGTTGCACCTAGCTCAGCCACATGTGTGCTGCGCCTTCGAGACAGAATGTGCAGTCGCTTCAATAACCATCCCTTACTCCTGCCAATGTTCTCATCCATTACCAAGCAGTATGTGCCAGGCTGAACAGCATTTTAGAAAAGAATCAATCCTCCTCTAACTCCTGCTGTCCCCTCCCCCACATTAAGTGCAAGTCGGGACCCAGCTCAGATTTATTGAATGTAAGAACCCGTAATGACTTATCAGCCTAGGTGAGAGAAGTCTATTACCCTCCAACTATACATCAAGTGGTTTTCATCTCAGGGCCACACTCGATACCAGGGATCCCGCGGTGGGGGTGGAGCAGTAAATTCACTCCAGGGTTAATAAAACTTTGTAGTGAGAAACAATGGCAGACAAGGTCTTGATTGCAACATGTGAGATGGCAATTTCTGAACGGGCAACCAAATCTATATTTCAAAATGAAAACTCGGGGAAATTTTCTAAGGAAAGCATTCCACAGAGCCAGATTTTACAACTGTCAGTGCAGAATGGGGAGGTGGCAGATTTCTACAGAATGTTGCAATTTCACCCTTCTTCCTGCTTCTCTCCTATCCAACAGTGCTCCATCCTATAGTTTTCAAAGAGGATGGAAGGTTACTTCTCCTTTTTGTGATACAGTTAACAAGTAGATGGACAGCAGCAATGAGGGAAACAAAGGAGTGGTAGAGAGAAAGGCTCCCGGCATGGATGAGGTGTCAACCTTCTTCCAGTAGACTAAATAAAGCATCAGATTCTGATTTCTGGAACCTGTCACCTTATTTTGAAACAGTGTCTTTGCAGATAGAGTAAGTTAAGGATCTTGACACAGGGAGCTTATCCAGGA
>RJWH01000147.1:1217820-1301863 GCA_004363575.1 Solenodon paradoxus
AGAGAGAGAGAGAGAGAGAGAGAGAGAGAGAGAGAGAGAGAGAGAGAGAGAGAGAGAGAGAGAGAGAGAGAGAGAGAGAGAAAGAGAGATCGGAGTGATATGACAAAGAAATACCAGCAGCTACCAGAGATGAATAAAACAAGGCAAATATTTCCCCCTAGAGCATTCAGAGAGAGAGAGTGAGCTTGCTGACACCAGGATTTGGGCATAGGGAAACTGATGTTGGACTTCTGAACTACAGAACTATGTAAGACTAAGTTTCTGTTGTTTTAAACAGCCAGGTCTGTGCTAATCTGTTATATAAATAGAGAAACTAATATACTTTCCAACCACAATCCCCTATATAGGGGTTATTTTTAGAAACCATTCAGGGAGTAGTTCTGCCCAGGCATCAACCCAATGGTTGAAGAAGCACATGCAAAATTACCTTGTTAGAAAGATTGGCGTACCCATCTCAATTTCACTGCAAAGTCAATTAGAGCAAATTAGAATCATCCCACCCACATTCCAAATAGTTAAACATGCCTGAGGCTAAACCATCAACTACTTTAGTAGGAATGCATAACATAGATTACCATCCATGGTTTATGGCTCATCCTACCTGCTACTAAGCAGGGGTATGGAGACAATGTGTCATAGAAGAATATGTGAAATGTTCAAGGTGTATCTTTGACAACTGCCTGTTTTCTGAGCCCAGGAAAGGTATCCAAGTGGCCATTCACTTTTTCCTATTTTTTTCCTTCTCCTACTCTGGAGGAGGGACAGCAAATGGAATAGGAAACAACCTAAAGAAGAATAAACACAGAAAAAGAGACAGCAACAGGATGCACCAACTCCAGGCTGCTGCATGAAGGGCATTTTATTAACTCTTTCCTGTGGGAGGTAACTAGGCAGAAAAGAGCTTGAACTCAGGGCTTAAAAACAAGGAAACAAGCATGGAAAAGTAACAACTGTTCAAACTAACCACTCTAGCAGCAGGTTTTTATAAAAGAAGGTGAAACAATTGGTGATGGAGGATAAAGTAGACCAAAATGTGCAGATCAACAGAATGACAACTAGTCACCCTAAACTCTAAGGGTGCAGGAATTAGATTTAAAAAGAAGAAAAGTCTTCCTTAAACATCCCCTAGAAACCATGTGAGCAAGCCAACTGAGTAAGTGGAAAGCTCCACACCCTGCATAGGTAAGAACCCCTTGAGCTGTACTGCCCACAGGGATGTATCTCGTGCTTTTCCTAATGAACTTGCTGTCTGCTGTCACTGAGTGTCTCTGAATTCTTCTGGACTGACTCTGTGCTTCAGGAAACCTTGGTGCACTGAGCATACCCCAAAACTCCACTCCCCAACTCTGAAGTTAAAAAAAAAATAATGTTAAACATGAATACTCAGAAATGAATTGTAATTTGGCAATAGCCTCCAATCATATACTTGGGTTTTCGGCATCAAAGAAGACTCAAGCTATTTTAACAAACAGTAAGATGAAAAGCAGTGAGCCAACAAAGCATGACAGGATTAAAAAAAAAATCATAGCTATGTGCAAGGAGTTGCAATTATATTTACAGTTAAAGAGAGATGGAGGAAGTTCAACTCCATTTTCAGCAATTTGCATGTTTCCCACAAAGAGCTTAGCTCCAGTTAATGGCCAAGATGTTAAAGAGGAAATGCATGACCTCCCAGTTACCTAGTGGCATTCCCTGCAGGCTCTCATGCCACTTCAAAGCACTTGGCACACTCAAGTCGACTGTTTCTCTTCCAGAAAGTGGCCTCCAGGACTGCCTACAAGCAACATGATAAGATTGCTCTTTGATAATCCTCAGACTCTGCCTCTGAATGCTTCTGTCTCCCTCTTACCATCAGCTAGTCACATCTATGTTTTCTCTCCCTCCCTACATCAGAACAGCTCTATTATCTTGTTGCATTAAAAAAAATCATTTTTGCAACTTAAAGAGAATTGAAGACAAAACATATATTTCTCAGTTTCTTTGGCCAGATATTGGGGAACAGTCATCACGAGACTTGACTTGGGTTGGAACATCCACTTCCAAGTGGGCTTATTACCTGTTGGTAAGTTTGTACCTGCTTTTGACAAGAGGCCTCAGGTTTTCAGGTTCTTGACACATGGCCATTTCTATAGGTTTGTTTTAGTAGCCTCATAATATGGCAGCTGGTTTTCCCTAGAGCGAGTAATCCAGGAGGAAGGTGGAAGACAAACTATTTTTTATGACCTTATATCAGGAGTCATACTTCATTTCTATCATATCCTTTGGTTACACAGATTGGCGCTATTCAATAGGAGGGATGGTATACAAGAGTGTGAATACCGTAAGGCAAGGGTCATTAATGATCATCCTAGAGACCGCCCCAACAGCTTTTCCCCTTATACTATACAAGGAACACCAATCACTAGACCTCTGCTAAAGAAAAAGGAACATATTTGGACATAGTCGTTCTTCCTGTTCTCATGGAATAAAAATAGTTTGAGCTAATCTTCAAGTCATTTGGGAAATTTGGAAGAGGCACAGGATTATCCAAGAATAGATTCTATAGGCAAATGAAATGTCTTAAGTAGGTAAAGAGAGCCATAGTATGTTAGCATCATTTCTTTTCCTGAAATAATGATAAAGATGATCATGATGATGACAGCTAGCATGGTGTCATTTCTCATGACATATATCTTTGTATTTAAATCTTATAATAATCCTATGAGATATGGACAAGTGAATTAATGCATTTTCCCAAGTAAACAAGGATGGCAGAGCAAATACTGAGATCTAGGTAGGCAGACACTGTGATGTCATTTTGGTCATTTGACTTTTTTCTTTGGTCAATGCAATATTATAAAATGTGTTGTAAACAAAGATTTAAAAGATGCTTGAAGACTGAAGTAAGTCATCTCTTGTTGTCTGGAATCTTGAGAGCACTCCATGAAGACGCTGAAGCTAGCATGTTGCCAAGACCATATGGAGAAGAGATGAGGTACCTTTGACTAATAGCTGACCAAATACCAGCCATGTGCATGGACTAACAGCGAGCATACAGACCCAGTGGAACACCAGCTGACTCTGGGTAAGCCTAAACAAAGCCCTAAGAGAATCATCCAACTGAACCTAAAGTGACTTGTCAATTTATAATAAAATGTGCTGATACATGACTATTGTTTAGCAGAAAATGCTAATTAATACAGCAAGACTGAGACGTCACTGTTGTATTTCTCAAAATATGGTACATTGGTTAGACCACTTCTAACATAATCACCTGGGTTTTGTTAAAAAGAAAAACTCCTAGGAACCACTCAGAAAATAAATGAGAAAATGAGATGATGCTAGGAATTAAATGTTTTATTTTTTTCATTTTATAAATAAAATTGTGGAGCCTTTTGACAAACCTCTCCATATTCTCCCCATGCCCTGTCCCCTAGAATTCCACTCTGTTTCTCTGAATTACATAATTTCTATATATTTTAGTTTCTATATATAAGTGGTACATAGATGTGGCACTTGTCCTCTGTCTGGCTTATCTGTTTAATGCTCTTCAGGTTATACATGTCATAAAAAATACAGCAGAATTCCTAATAATCTTCCATTGGAAAAATACACTACATTAAAAAAAATCTATACATTTATCTATGAACACTTAGGTTATGTCCATACCTTGGCTCTTATAAATAATGCTGCAATGAACATGGGAGTAAAGATATCTCTTCAATATAACGACTTCCTTTCAGAAATCTATTATTTAAAGATCAGATGATATTCTATTATATGGACATTGATACCCCAGCCCTTGTATTCATGGAGTGTTCAGTGAGCACCTTCCATACAGCATGGGGCAAGAAGAAGGTTGGGTATCATTGTTTTGTTGACATTTTTTCCCGCCTTCCATCCTTTGACTCCTCATCTTTCTCGATCCCCGCACATTTCATTATTGCTTTCTATTTCCAATAATCCGAACATCTCTCTTATTTATTAGCAGTTTAAATACTGGTGTGAGAGTCCACAACATGTACTGCAGCCTAGACAGAAACATGAATCCTGTGGAGCCCTCAGAAGACATCCAGATCAAATAACTAGGGCTAGGTAGAGTGTGAATTTCTATACTTTGGAAATGATAAAATGCTAAATAGTCTATTATCCTGGGATGGAAACAGCAGGTGTTACAAATATGAATTCAGTGTTGAAGCTCAAGAGAAACAAGAATAAAACAGACTGGAATGAATGTTCAGGTTTATCAATGCTGCAAGATACAGATTGTCATGATATGTATCTAATTCATAGTTTGCACCTTTCTCTAAGGAGTTTCAGAAAATTTCAAAGGTGTAAGTATTCTGACTTCCTACTCCTCTGATGACTTCCAGGAATATACTAGTGTTTATCAGGTATAGTCTTAATGGTAGGCATCACAGTGGAGGGTGCTCAGAGATGTATCTCACTAAAAACAGTTCTCCTTTGCCAGTCTGCTAAGGGATTTCTAAATTTTAAAAGTGTGGCGGGGGGGGGGGGGGGGGGTGGGGGGGTGTTCAGCATTCAATAACTATTTTTGGCATTGGAATATTTCAAGATCACTGAACAATGCAGATATGTAAACAGACTCAATACTCAAAGCATTTTCTTATTAGGAAACAGAAAATGTCAATGGAGTGGATGTTTACAAGCCAATTTTGGAAATGTTGAAATAAGGGGTTATGAGAATTTCCTTGGACAACTGAAAAAAGGGGAGAGAGAGAGAGAGAGAGAGAGAGAGAGAGAGAGAGAGAGAGAGAGAGAGAGAGAGAGAGAGAGAGAGGAGAGAGAGAATGCTACTCTCAACACTTTCAAACACCCTCAGTCTCCCAATTTTGCCTGGGAAGAATGGAGATTTCACAGCCATCATCCTGTCTGAACTTAATCTCAACGAAGGATGTGTAGGCATCTGCCAAGCAGAGAAAAAGAAGATAAACAAAAGCAAGAGACCATGTGTCTCACTTGAGGAAGTACAAATATTTGAGCATGCCTCAGGCTTACAGTGCATAAGAGGAACGGATGTTGAAAAGACTGAGTATGCAGGACCCAGTCTAAGAAGACTCAAATATACATCACTAACCAATGTGACCCATATCCTCTAGGAGCCAGGGAGCTAGGAAAGGAGTTAGTTCTTTAAGGTGGCAATACCCTTACTTAAGTGTAAATGCTACTGGAGTATTATTGTAATGTCAGCTCACTATCAGTTAATATTTTTACAAAGGTTTGCTAATTGTCACTAGGAAGAAAGCCAAACTCAGGGCAAACAAACAATACTCACTGAATTATATACTCTAAAATGGTTAAAGCAGTGAATTTGATGTAAATGAATTTTTTTATAATTAACAAAACAATAATAACAAACGAGATAGCATTTTTAGCAATTAAAGAAGAATGAAGGGGCAGAAAATACTGCCAGAAAATTTCAAATGCAACTTTCCAAACTTTAAATATTCCAGAAAGTATACTTTCATCTTTTTTCTTTCTTTTCTTTTTTTTTTTTAAAGAATGATTAGGGGAAAAAAATAGCTTTGTAATGTGGAAGATAACATTCATCACTGAATGGTACTCATCATTTTCCTTCTGAAACCAAACTGATGCTTATCTTGAAAGTCTCAAATCCATAGCAGCAATGTCAGCTTTTTCTAAGAGTTTCTTTTTAAACACAGAGCACTGAGCAAAGGCTGGCTAAAGGCCTCCCATTTCACAGTCTTCTGAAGCAAACAGAAAACATTAATTAGGCTTTCAACGTTTTTTCTATAAACTTCCCTCTTTTTCAGTAGTTTCCATGTCATTAAAATTCTTGACTCTTCAAGTTCCCACTCCAAATGCAACTTCATTCACTTCTTCATTCAGTAAAATACAGAGAATGTTTACAGTGTAGAGGCCATGTCCAAGGTGTGGGGGACATGACCTTCCAGAACGCTCAGTATAATTCAAGAAATCAATTGAATATCTGCAATATCACATGGTGAAGGATAATGATACACAGACACTCACACACACACATACATAGATGCACACACAGAACTGTGTAAAACAGGGAAGCAGTTAACTCCAAGGAGAAAGGTTACAGAGGAATAGTGCAGAGATGACTGTGAACTCAACACAGAGGAACACAGGTTTGAAGCAGGCAAGAAATTTTTTTCACAAGCTTGTGAAAAGTAAACTTTGCTTGCAAACCACTCCACTCCAGATGGACCCAACATGGCATCTGAAGTTCCATAGTCTGACCACAAACCTCCTTTAAGCTCATCTCTGCCCCATTAACATATTAGAAGGACTACATAGTTTTAAATGTAAAGTCCTCTACCCCCAACCTTTGAGAGAGAGGGGGAGAGAGGGGTGGGGGTGAGAAGCATTTTATTTTTAGTTGTTCCCCCTGCCCCAGGATGCAAGCCCAGCTCCATGTCATGTATGTGAACCGTGTCTGGTGAACTAACCATTAGGTCACAGGGCTCACAGCAAGGTCTCATTTTAGAAGGAAAGAGCATCCCTTCACCAAGGGAAATCTCACCCTTTTACAGGAATTTCACAGAGAGTAATGGAGCCATCTCCTCTAGATCCTGGACACAACTCATCTAGCATACACCTGCATTCCCCGAGTGTGTAGTTTCCCTTTTTAATAGTTATTTCTATTCTTACATCCATTTGTGACTCTCCTTGAATCCTTTCTTGAGATGGATCAAAAGAACCTTGGGGCCCAGTCTAGGTTCCCTTGTGGTCCCAGCTTTGTGGAGAAATCTCCCCAGCTTGTGTCAGATGAAGTAGACTATTCTGTGTTGACTTAGTAATATTACCTCATTTCACTGTTAAATGCTTCAAACTTTTCTAGTGATTACTTTGTACATTATGGAAATTTTTAAACAGATAGGAAACTAAAATTTTGAGGGATTGATACTATTTTAGTTCTATCTTAAGACTAATTCCTCTTGAGAAGTCTTTCTTTAATATTTTTTTCTCTCATTCTCTTTTTTCATGTAGATTCTTACATAATTAGGGACATACTGCATGCACAGTTTGGTCTTTTTAAATTTGTCATTAACTTGAGAAGTTTCTCATGTCATTAAACATTTTCTAATATACATTTAAATGTTGAATTAATTCCACATTATTTCATCCTAAATTTGCCAGGCAGATGTTTTAGAGAAGCTGACTCCTAGCTAGAGGTTTGCATGCTGGAATTTCACTGAAGAAGATTCTCACAAGTTTTCTGTAAGAGGGTCAGGGAGGAAGACTAAAGTAGAGGGCAAGTTTGGAATGTGATGCAGCTACAATAGAGGAGGACCCAGTCTATCCATTAAGAATTCTCAGCTAGGATGGCCCTTCAGAGGATTCCCAAAGACAAAAGGGGTCACGTCTCTGTATATCAAGTTTGAACTGGTCATTGGATGTGGTCTCATGCAGTCATAACCAAGTAGGTTTCCTTCTAGTATGGCTATGATAGCTGCGGGACTCAGCTGTGAAGCTGGGAGCCAATACTCTTGGGGAGGAGTGCCTTGCCCTGAGGAGAGAATGGGTGGGATATCCACTCACCTATTGTTAGAGATTTGTATTGAGGATGAATAGGAAGGAAAGAAGAGAGAACTTTCCAGGTCAATGAGACACAGCTGGCTCAGAAATATGAAGAACAAGAGGAAACAACATACACCTCACCTCAGTGTAGGGGCAGGGGCTTTTAAGCAGTGATTAGAGATGAGTAGTAAAGGTAGAAATGGGGGTGAAGGGACATCAGGCTACTGGACTTGGCATTTGTCTTGTTAAGAAGTGGGAAATGAGTGGCTTCCCTGTTTGCACCAGAAATTTAATGAGGGCAGCTGCTCTGCTTAGGGGCACAGCACTCGCTCTCAGTATTAGGCTGAGAGACCTAGTGGTGGCACAGATGTTTGGACACCTCGGGGGCCTCTCCAGCTTTATCCAACTATGGTGAGAGCCCAGCTGAATGCAAGCAGCCTCCAGGTCTTGACCCACCTCTTCCCAGTGTCAATATGGGTGGTCCCTGCAGAGGTTTCACAGTTCAGTGAGCATATGGAGCTGTCCTGTTCATTGAATACAAGGCAAGAAGTCACCCTTCAGAAGCCGCAACGTGCTGCAAAAAGAGGTCAGGGCATGTGGCATGGCTCTCCATCCAGCTCTCCCACCATGTGGACTGGCGGAGACTGAGAAATCCCAGTCTGCACAGACAAAGCAGCAGTTCTCCACTCCATATCCAAACAGCTTAATCTCCACACCATCCCCCACACCCTTCCCAATTAATATATTGACTGGTTGATTTTGAAAGAGCTGAGCTGAGAATAAGTAATAGAATAAACCAGGATGAGGATTTTGTTGTTGTTTTTACTTTCTTCTGAATGCCAAAGCAGTATTATCAAGGCAGCAAAGCATGGTTCTGACCACTGTGAATTAATGAAGATCTTGACCTTAAGACAAGAAATCCCTATTGTTTAAGTTTGTCAGGCTTTATTGAGCCTGAGGCTCTGGGTTGCTTTGAGAACAGGGTGGAGCCAGGCCGAGAGCAAATGTGTTGCCATGGCTACAAGAAGAGAAGTAATTTGCATGGATGCAGAGATTGTCCTGATTCTAGGAAGTTTATTTAGAGATAGGCTTACATGCTGATGGGCAGAAATGGCTCTGTATCTGAGAATAATTGTGGCATCAGTAAAACAGACCCACCATCCAACAGTGTGCTATATCCAAGCGATTAAAATATTCTTTGATACTGAGGGAATCCAGGAGACTCCCAGGAGCCTGGCACTTGTAAAGAAGGCAAGGTATTAATGGCTTAGCCAGGGTGGCTCAGATGCTGCTGATTCAAAGTCAGAGATTCAAAACGCTGCAAAAGTGAGATTTCAACAGTAACATATTCATGCAAAGATGTCATTCTAGGTCCAGAATGTTGAAAACCTGTCCTGCCAACTGAGGAAGGTGTGCTCACATACTCTGCCCGGCTGGAGGCTGGACAGACTTACTGCACTTTGTGACAGTGAAACGTGGTAAATGCAATTGGATTAGACCACAGAAGATGGTGGGGGTTGAAGGCCAATGTGCCCTGCTAGGGTGTAAATGACCTGGGCTAAGCAGATCACATTCTTCAGTGCAAGAGCCTGCACTGTAATTTTGTACAAATACAGAGTCATGATGCTTCTCAATAGATACTTTGAAAATACTATCGCAATACTTAATACTTAGAAGCACTTAAGGAAGAAGAGCGAAGATTGAAGAAGAGGGCCATTGCTTGAATTATGCTCCTTAGAGAGCTATTTCACAAGTAACTAAAAATCCTTCTCAGGTATTATGTAAACTGAGAAGGTCAAAAAATTTGCCTGAGCCACATTTCCCTTTTGACTTAACTGTCAGCATTTCTTCATGCAGAAAAAAATGGCCTGAAGATAAACCCCAGGACTGGGCATGGTATACTGCTTGGCGATGGGGCCTGGGAGCCAGTCACATATCTCTGTGGTTATCATTTACGAAAATGAAAGGGCTGAATTGGAAGATCTCCACTTCTAGTTATAAAAGTCCACAGTTCTGCAGCACTTAAAATAACATCTTCTTCCCAAAGAGCTCCCAAGGACTTAATTCCTTTATAAAGCAACTGAACGGTCATTAGTATGTAGTTACAAGGTAAGATTGCTTTTATGCCTAGAAGTAATGCATCTTGCTGAATTGGCAGTTCTTTAGAACAAATAATTTTTAATGTTTCTCTTCTCACCTTACTGTGGCAGAGTCTCAGAATAACCAGAAATAGAAAAAAGTATAGTAGAATTATTCATCAGGGCCAGAAGAAAGCCCCAATCAGAGATGAGGAACCCTGCCCTGTCATCATCTACCAAGTGACCTTGAGGTGAGCCAGCTATCAACATCCAGCTCTCAAGTTTCTCATCTGCAAAATGGGAATAATGAAAACTATCTGGGATGTAAAAACAATGAAACTTACAAAGCCCAATTCTGGTACCACAGCATTTTATATGGAGTGCCCTCAATCTTTCTTCAAATAACTCATTTTATAATGACAAGAAGACCGGGTATTCTATTATAGCTCTCAAAAGAATTCACAGAGCAGATGTTGAGCACAACAAGGTTACCTGTGCAGATGCTGGGAAACAGGAAAGAAATTAAACTATTGCTTCTAGAGACCACTCACTATGCATACTTAAACATTTCTCTTTCTTTTTTTTAAATGGATGCATAAATGACTGACTACCACTGTTTCCTTTTTTTAAATTTATTTATGATAATTTTCCTAGCTAGACTTTTTTTCTCTTGTTTTCCATTTTAGCAGGAAAGGTATTAGTGGTGTCTTTTGTTTCTTTAAAATCAAGACTGGTTTCAACCCTTTCACCAAGGAGATTCTCAGATCGTATTTTCCCATTTGGGGACTTGCAGTATAAAAGTATTTTATCTTCTCCAAAACACACAACATAAATCCACAGTTGTTTTTTGTTGTTGTTGTTTGAAAACGGAATTTTCCCGAGAGTTGAAGTTTAGTCCTTTCCTTGGTCTTCTCCTGGAATGATGCCGATTAAGAGACAAAAGAACAGGGCACCAGCACAAAGGCTGAATCATCTGCCTCTTAATGTCTCCAGTGATTCTAATTCAGGCCTCAGAGGGTAGCCTTTGGATGGGAACACAAAGATAAAAGGAGGGAGGGATGCACAGGGTACAGATGCCAAGTGGGAGTATTTTCAAGATCATCATCAAAGCCTGGATTATCTGCAGATGCAAGGACACCCCCAAGATTCTGCTCCTCAGAAGTCCTTTCATTAGCATTTTGGTGCTAAAACCATGTTTTTATTCAAAGAACCAACAACAAACATACTACATCTTAATGGTATGTTCCAGGGAACATTTTATGACACTTTCTGTGTCAGTCACATGAGGATGATTGCACACACTGTCCCCAAATGGGAAGCAAGCCGGTGCATTTTCAATAGTTTGAACAGAACTATTGAGAGGAACATCTAATATGCAATCTCCAGAGTTAAGTTTCAGTCTTTTTTAACATAAACCATTAGTAGACATTTATTTTATAAAATGGATTTAGTGAGGGCCACATTATTCTTGATTCTCCCATGATAAACACTTAGTTGATTTATGACTGAGTGGTGAAGAAAAGCAAAATGCATAGGAATAAGGCATGAGGAAGTATATGAAGGAACGAGGGATGTGCGTCTAGTTCATAGTGATGTTATCCGTGAGTGGATCGTCAGGAGCTGACTATCAGGAACTTCTAAGGTTTAAGGTTGCTCTTCTTTTTCCCTCATGTAATGTATCTAATGGTCAGTGTGTATTTTTCTCTGGGCAAGTTAAAAGCCATATCATGTCTCCGGGGATTTTCAGTGGCACCCTAATATCCATTCTCTCCTTGCTGATTCTTTGGTTAGAACAAGGTACCCAGAAAAAACTTTTCCAGCATTGCTGGTTGCTGGCTATCCATCAGACATAGTTTCCATCAGTGGGATAGAGGCAGAAATGATGTGTGTGACTTCTTCAACATTTCTTTGAAGGTGCTTTTTCACTTCCCTGTCAGCTAGAATATGAATGCAGAGCTAGAGATGGAGCACATCTCAGGACGCTGACGAAGTCCCACAGTTGAGGATCCTGATCTCTGACTGTGGAATCTGGATACCAGCAATATCCATCTATACTACTATGACAGCTGAAAATACATGGCTCTTGTTTAAACCACTATTATTTAAGATTTTAAGCCATCCACAGCTAAACATAATCTCTCTGATTAAACTCTTTCTTTTGAAGAACTTAAGTTTTCCTCTATAATTCTCTGGCTTAAATGTCTGTGTCAGAAGCTAGAAATATGGTTTTGTCTGTGTACATGGTATAGACGAATTTGGGATACTCTTAACTCCCTCGAGAATCAGCAGCTTCAGATGGCACATGGAAACTCCGACATGTTTCAGATCTTTGCAAAGGCTATTCGGCCGTGAGATCACCAGCTCTAACGCTGGCACCTGGCAGAGAGAGCAGTCAAGACAGTCTCCATATGAAGCAGAGAGTGGCTTCTCAGTCTCTGTCACTGGGGCCCCGCTGCCACTCAGCTCCCTTGGTGAAAGCTCTTCCGGTTTGAAGAGACATTAGAAATCACGATTTTCATGAGATATCGCTCAATTTAGCATTGGAATTAAACATAAAGCAAATTCAAAAGCTCTGTGGACCCAATAAAATATACTTTTATTGAAGAGTTGCTCCACTGGCCAGCAGCTCACATCTGTAGTCATAAACGGGGCATGAGGAAGGGACTGCTAGCTGAAAGCTTTGAATGAATATGCTCCCAATACCCAAAAAAGTATCACTGTGTGAAGGGACTTCAAATAGTTTGAAACGTGATGTACGTGTCAGAGACACCTCAAATCAGGTTCATAAACTGTGGAATAGGAAGTTTTACTGAATTTCACATATTGTAAAAATATCACCGTTCCCCTCGCCCGCCCCCATTATGATGGAAAGTAAGCATTGAGATACTTTAGATGCACCATCTGCAGGACAGATTTAAGCCTGCTTCATCCATGTCACTTGGTGTACATCAGTAAATCACCACCGTCAGATAACAGTAATCTCCTCTGTTCCCAGAAACACCACATCTGGAACAACAGAGAACCAGGGATCAGAGCTCCCTAGCTCTCATTTTTGGAAAGTCCCTTCCCTCATTTCAGAGGACAACAGGGTCCCCAGATTCAACATCTCCTCATGATGTTAATTACACACCTGCCCACTCATCCTTGTCTCTAAGGGATGCAGAAGTGCGGCTAGCTGCAGCCGACAGACTTGGCTGTCTGCCAGAAACCACAGCCTCCATGCTATTCCCACTTCACACCTAACGCTCTGCTTCTGCAATTAACCTCCCCACCCCAGCTCTTCCATGCCAAGAAATAATGCCAAAGGCATCAGCACACAGCAGGAAAAACTTGGCATGGCTGCAGGGTGAGGGCGCCCCCTCATTTCTGGAATTTGCATTTTAGGTAAAATTCACTCTGTAGCAACCTAGAGCTCCCTTAGCTTCAGCTGTTCTCAGAACCACACACAAATAGTTTTGACCTCCCGGTTTAGGGTCTCTCTAAATTGTGACAAAAGCAAATGCTAATGCAAACCCCGCTGGGGTTGCTTTTATTCCAGTTAAGTGAAAAACTCCCCAGAGGCTCAGGCTTAAGACCCACCCACTTAGGGAAGAGCCAGTGAGGTCGGGCCCTCAGAACCAATCAAACAGCAATTTGATTGCATAAATGGAGTAGAAGTAAGTAATGTAAAGAGTGAATAGGCACTGTACATTTTCTCTTTACCTCTGTTTTTCAGTCTCATGGAATGCCATTGCAGAATAGTGCTTGCCAGTGTATAATCAACTTAACTGAGCATAGCCCTGTTGTGCTACTTTGCAAAATGAATATTTGTAAACAGAATGATTTCCATCAATAGTCATTATAGTGTGAGATGCATTCATCTTAAGATTTAAGATGCACAGATGAAGATACGTACTTTCATATCTACGTATATATTTCCTGAGGGAAAAATGGTTAATCACATTCAAAAATTGAAAGTCAAAAATATAATGAGGATGGGGTGAATGTCATACCACTGTGCCAACAGAAGATTGCTAAGGGCCTTAGCATGTGCTCTATGGACCAGGAGCTTGTGATAAGTGTGCCACTCTAGGCAGCAAAGGATTAGGGTTTGTTAGAAATGCAGAATCTCAGACATGAGTCAGAATCAGAATCTGCATTTTAGCAAGATCCATAGGTGATTTCTCTGCACGGATTATAATTTGGAAACTGCATTACAAAGTGAGTCATGGTGCTATGGACACACATGTCCTGGAGGCAAACCCAGTGAATAGCTCGCTTTGTAGTTACACCGTCTAGCCATGTTGCTTGATCTATCAGTTTTCTTCATCCATAAAATGGAATAATAAGTATATACCTGTATCACAGGATAGAGATGTTTGGTTAGTAAACCATAATGGAGTGTTCAACTATATGTGATTTTAGTATTATCCACTTCTATCAAATTGATTATCACTTTGTGTACAAACATTTCTTGGGATTATTATTTTACTTTATTTTTTTTTGATATATCACTTTAGAGAAAGTCACCTTGAAAATGCCCTAAAAGTGGTGGCTAGAATTAAGGACAGAAGGTCACTTGCTAAAACATGAAAATCTAGAGTAAGCATAGGTAAGTAACAGTTTGTTTTTGAGTAAGAAGAAAGACTATAAAGAGAAGTCTCACCTTTTGTCTAAGTCTGGTAACAACTTGAGTCTAGCATATGGCAAAGCAAATACTAAAAATGGTGTTTTCTGAAAATTCACCTTAGATATGCATAATTCTAAAATATTAGCTCCTGATACTACATCAAAGACACAGGGAAAAAAAATGGTAAGAAAATGAAAATGATGACAAAAATAGGAAAATGAATAAAGGCAAAATTTAACCCACTGTTATTTAGTTCAACTCTATTTAGGTGCACAAACACCAAACTATACTGACCCTTTCTCCCATCTGGAGGACAAAGCATACCACTGAGACTCTTTTCTGTGAGTACAGATTATAAGAAAGGAAGCTTTTCTCAGATGGTCAGATCAAACTGCTCATTTATTTTATGCAAATAGTTGTTAACAGGTTCAATTCCTCTCTACCTGCAGAGAAGCTAGACTCTGGAAAGACTTCTACTGGTGATCATCCGTAGTTTTAATGCATACATACGTACACACTGTGTTTGATGTAGGGAGAATATCATCAACATACCCTTTACATCAAATTCACCGTGTAAAAGGTTTTCAATGCAAGCGTTATAAATTACAACTTCCACCGGCAAATGAACGCAGGTGCTGTCTCAATTGACGAATCAACTGCAGCAGTCATGTAGTGCATGGTAGGGTACCTGTGTGATACAAAATTCAATATGGCTTGAATTAATACTATGCAACATCTCACATGTACAATGCCTATATGACACTCACATCTGTGTGTTTGTGCATTTGGAGAGCAGTGGCAGAAGAGTAGATGTTCTAACGAAGAAAACCATCACACGATCATCAGTTGATTGGAATATACTGGGGACATTTGGGCGGATTCATGTAGCGACTCTTTTTTTTTTCAAGGCACAGACAGTAATAAAGGTGAGATGACAGGCATGAAGGTGAGCAGACAGGCAGGCAGGAAGAGAGAGGAAGAAGAATCATTCACTTATTTTATTTAGCTGTTTATCTTGGTTATGTCCCTTGGTCCCAGGCCTTGGGATGTATGTGGACCATGGCCAGCGGACTTAACCGCTAAGCCACACACCGGGCATCGCGTTTTAGACAGATCACCTAGACTCTCTCAACCTTAGTTTCTTCATGTGGAAATAATTGCATTTAAAATAATATTTATGTCCTGAGCAAGTCTAATATCTAAGATCCATGCTTTTAAAGGTCAAATTCTAATTGAATATCCTTTCCTACCCTTGATATACCGTTGTCCTTAAAATCAGTGATGTGTATACTACTTACAATGCATACTTCTCTGGAAAACATAATTAGTTGAACATAGCTTTGTTTAGAGGAAACAGTAAACAAATGAAATTTTCAATAAACAAAAAAGAAAATAGTGCAAGTATTTTGTTTTGTTTTCTTGATCTTTGAGCTGGGGGAGATGGGGGACATTGCAAAGCTTCTGGAGAAGGTGCTTTTTTCTGCAAAGCATTATTCCTGAGGCGCCAAAGGTTCACTTGAGACCTAGCCAGTCTCTTTTCATTTTCCTCAGCAGTTCTTCAGAGACGATGGCATGGGCTGAGCAACGGTCTCTGAGTGGGAAAAAAGCTCCCTTTCTTATTAGCTACTCACCTCCACTGCTTTTCTTCCTGACCTAGCCCTTGTCTTTTTTATTGTTGTTTTCAAATTGATTTTTGGATCTATTACGTTATTCACCTGAAATTTTGCTAATAATTCCAAATGTAAATTAGCAGACAAATATGCAGGCATAGCATCTTGCAGTAAAAAAATATCGCTTGCTTTTCTAAAGGTAAACAGCAAGCTTTCATATTAAAATATAAATAATCTATGGCACAAAGTAGGATTTACCTAAATAGCTACAGCTATTGTTTTCAAAAATCTACATATGTTCAGAAACCATAAGAAACATGCCCCAGTCACCCATTCTTTTTCAGAAAACAGAATTAATTAACCGTTATGTGACTAAGTTCTTGCTAAGAGTCCCATCTAATAATGGGAAACAATGCATTTGACCTGTGGATAGAGTTCTGATAACTGAAAGAGAAAGTATTAGTTACACTCCTGGGTGATCCTAAAAGTCTTAAAAAATATCTTTAGTTAGTTTTTTCCTTATGAGTTTTTATCAAGTTTTCTCATAAGAATTTGAGTCCATGATCTGTACTCAGAACTGCCGTGACCACCTGGCTTCTTCTTCCAGGGGCTGTTTATTCTTGCCCAGCTTGCAAGCCTTCCATCACTGCCCATATACTCAGAATTGCGAAGCAAGGGCCTGCTATCTCAGCAGATGGCATATTCCGGCACGGTAGCAAGGAACACAATGCAAAGGACATGTGGTGGGCTGCCTCTGTAAATACGCTGTACAAGAGACATGATGCACCGCATATGTCTGAGATTTACAGTCAGCTGCAAAGATGAGATGCTGAGTGTGATGGCTCTCCAGGAAAAGGAAGGAACACACCGAATCGGTAAGTGAGAGAAACACAGGGTAACCCTGCTCCAACTCAGACAGTGTCACTTCACCTTGAAACGAATATTTTGTGACTTTACAGTTCAGGAGGGTGGCATGAAGGTTTTCGATCATATTTTGAAAACCTCGTTCAGGCTCCCTTTATCCCCATGTGCCCTCTCTTGTAATGCTCAACTCGGCACAGCAGTCATTCAAACAGCATCAAATTCTAAAGAAAAATCTTCATTTATTCATAATAGCACCTTTATTGTATTGAGTGGGGAGGAGAGTGTGGAGGGCACAGAAGTGGAAGAAGGGCTCCTTATATCCTCCTTATATCAAGGGCTTGAATAGCTTCTGGGTATATGACATGTTGTATCAACAGGCATAAACCCAGCAGCGCTGTGATCTTTGGATGGGAGGGTCAATTATGAAAACTGTGATTCTTTCTGCCAAGTTCTTAGTGAACATATAGCTGGGTTGTCAAAAGAGAGTAGAAGGCATGCCCTGGTGGCTTAGGGGTTAAGTCTTCAGATCCAGAATAATCCCCGCAAAGCCCAAGGACCTAGGCTCTGAACCCGGGGTCAGGGTACACCAAAAGCAACAACTAAACAAAGCAAAACAAAAATGCTTCTTCCTCCTCTCTCTTTCTTCCTGTATGCCTGCTTGCTTTCATTTCTGCCTGCTTCCTTCTTTTCATAAGGAAAAAGAAAAAAGGAAAGTAGAAAAGGGAAAAATAAATTCAAAAGGAGCAATGTCATTAAACTTTGGGACTTACTAATGACAAGAGAACTTCTGACAAAGACAGTGGTCCAGTCCTGGAGTCCTCAAGGAGCTAAGATGACATCAGTGCCCGAAGCAGACATCCTCATGCTCAAGAGGAAAGAAATCGTGATGCTAGAAGAAATGGTACAGAAGCTGGTTCTTGGCAAACAGTCATACTTGGCACAAGTGATGAGTGTACAGGATGTGAACATGCTTGGCAAGGCCCCTGAACTTCTGGAAATAGCTGTGAGTTTGGAACTCCCCAGGTTACACATCCTAAATTAGCAGTTAAGTGTGAGACGGATAGGTCAAAATATGAAAAAGACATGGAATATTTCTATCAAAATTCATAATCATCTGTATTTGTTGAGCATTGTCAGGCATTCTGTGCAAAGCATTTTTATATGTCTAATATCTTATTTAGAACTCATAAATCCCTAAGAGGAATTCATTTTGTTCTCTTCATCTTTTAAATGAGGATTGATGTTAAATGCCTTCTTTAGGGTAGCAGAACCATGGTTCAGTTAGTTCTAGCACCACTTGACTCCAATCCACATTCTTAACCACTATTCTCGATTGCTCCCTTCATAACTGACACATAGGGTGGCCAAAATGAGATGATTTAAGAGTCAAATACTAAGAATGTATTTAAATACCAAATTTAATTCTTAATTTCTAATGTATTTTAAATATACCATCATTTCAAGTTTTATTGTAATTTCCTAAACTGAAGATGGTTGTGTCCCCCAGTTTGAATGTCTCCCCACAGTCCCTAGACTATAAAAGCCTCTAATTAAATGGTCCCAGTCCATCTTTAACCACATCTCATTCTACCTTTCTACCTATTCACAGACCAGATTCCTACCATAGCTGACCACTGGTCAAGTTTCCAGTCACAGCTGCCCCTTCATATACCAAGCTATACTTTCCTGTTTTCATTCTTTAAAGTCCAATGCAAAGCATCCCTTCACCTATATATAACAGCCTTGGCAGAATTAATGGCGTCCTCCATATTCTTAATGCATATACATTTATATTTCACTTACAACATTTTCTTTCAAATATCAATCTGTGTGTCTGATTCTTCCACAAGAGAAAGTTATGCCAAGGCAGTAACTCTGTCTTCTTACTCTCACTTTCCCAATACACAATATTACACCTTTGGTGCAGAAAAGTCACTCAATAAATGGAAGAACTGAATTTTCTAGCTTTGGTTATATAAGAGCTATCTTGATGATTATATTGACTTAGTTGTTTATACCATTTAAGTTAAATGTACTTCTTTCTTGTTACTATCACTCCTCCCTTTCCACTATCCTAAAAAGTACATCCCCTCACCTTTTAAGGTTGCCACATAACACAGGGGTGGGCCTTCAATTACATTTGAATTTTGGAAAAACAACAATAAATATTTTAGAAGGAGACTATCCCAAATGTTGCATTGGTAAAACTTCTACTAAAAAAAGTATTCATAGTTTACCTGAAATTCAAAATTTAACTGGGTGTCCTGTTTTTTGTTTTTGTTTTTGTTTTTCATTTGCTAAGCTTGGTGGTCCTGCTTTCTTTACAACCCTCTTTAAATCAGTATTTGCTACCGGTGACTCAAAGTAGCCCCTCTTCAATCATAAAATAGGGCCTTTTCTTAATGGAATGTCTCTGTTTTATAGGGGTAACATAAAACACAAAAGCCCGCAAGATCCTCAGTAGTTCTTACCGGTTGGTGCATAAGATGGATGGAGGGAAACATCTCTGTAAAAACTGACACAACTACATGATTGCCCTGCTTCTATAACTAACTGTTCCGCACCCTTTAGCTTTGACTTTGAGTATTGCCATCTTATTGTGCTCGTGTATCTTTTCCACCACCTTTCATTTTTGTCTTGCTAAGCTTCCACAGTTCCAACTGTGGAATTGTAGGATTCCCTACCTCCTGAGTGCTTCTTCTGTGGAATAAATCTGCAACTGCTTATCTCTGATGTCTATGGGCAAATAAATGGTCTGAGAATTTTTTCCAAGAGACTCACTTGCATTTTTTCCTACATTCAGGAAGGCTTGAGGACAATACTGGGCCAGTGACTGCTCCTTATCTCCAAATTAGAGATGGGTACAAAACTGTAATGTGGGCAAACTTACTGCCAACAGATTCAGCACAGGGAGCCCTTTAGGAATTACCTTCTCTTCTAATACCTAAAGAATCACAAGTGATGAATCTCTCAACCCAAAGACTAGAAATTAACTTATTAGTTATAAGATTTTGTCTATAACAATGTTCTCCTATAGAACTTTCTCTGATAATAAAAATATTCTATTGTATGTCATCCAATACGGCAGACAGTAGACACGTGGTTATGGAGCACATATTGATATGTGGTTAATATGACTATGGAACTTATTTTTTAAATTTCATTTAACTTTAATTAATTTAAATTTAAATTGTTGTACCTAAAGTTCACTGGATTGGGCAGTGCAAGCCTAGAGCATTAAACTGACTACAAAAATTGAAGATACTTCGTTCAGGGGATAAGAGCTTCTACAGTTCACAGTTAGGTCTAAAGTCTAGGTCAGAGATTTTCATCTGGGGCTGATTTTGCTCTCTGGGGGAATTTAGCAATCTCTGGCTACATTATTGGTCGTCACAACTGGAATTTAGGTGCCACAAACATTTAATAGGTAGAGGCCTAGGATGCTGCTAAATATTTCACAATACAGAGGACGGACTTCCACAGAACATAATTATCCAGCTCAAAATACCAATAATGGCAATGTCAGAAGGAAAAAAAAATAACCTGAGAGATAGAGTAAATAAGGTGACACAGGTAGACAGCTTCCTTTGTTTTCCCTCCAGCTTCTCTATTCTCTTTAATCTCCAGACCTTGTCACTGTCCTTTCCCTTATTTTTTATTAATCTTACTATTTGCATCACCCTGACTAATAAGTTTCCATTTCTTTGACTTATGTTTTGATTATTGTGCTGAATGTCTTAGTGAATACCATCTTTAGAACAATCCTCCAAAGTAGTGTCTTATATATCCATTTTCTATAGCAAACAGAAGACTAAGTGGTTCAGTGCTTTATACTAAATGAAAGACATTGAACACAAAAGATCTCATATCAGATGATTTCATTGATAAGAAATGTCCAGAAAAGGTAAATAACTAGAGACAGAAAGTAGATTAGTAATTGCCAAAGGTCAAGGGTATGGGAGAATAGGTAGCCACTATTAACAGGTGTAGGGTTTCTTTGGGACTTGATGAAAGTATTCTAAAATAGTGGTAATAGTAGAGTTTCAGAACTCAATATACTAAAAACACAAAATGTATACTTTAAAAGTGTGAATTTTATGGTATTTGACTTACAGCTCAACAAGTTATTAAAATGTAGTTATAAATATACAGTATTAAAATGCATGGTCATTAAGTACGCATATTAAGGTCAACGTAAGACAAACAAACAAAAAGAGCTAAAGTAGCTGGTCTGCCTCACATAGCAAGGGGCAGGAAGTGAGGATTAGAGACAGGTCATACAATGTCTGGCCTGTGATTTTACAACTGTCAAACTATTGACACATTTCTTCCCTTTCTTTCTCTTTGAGTGTCATGAGCTCAGATTTAAAGCTAGAAAGATCTAGATTTGAACCCTCCAAAACCAGGTAAATTATTACTTTTTAAAAAAAATTTGCAATTTTATTTTACTGTGGTAAGAACACCTAATATTGATCTATCCCCTTAATAAAATTATAAGTGCACAACTTTGTAGAGATCACTAGAAATTCTTCACCTCACTTAACTAAAAAATTTTGCCCATTGATTAGAAACTAAGTACCCGGATCCTGCCCACTTTTTCCCCAGCTCTTGGCATCTACCATTGCATTCTTTGATTCAATGAATTGTACTATTATAGATACCTCATTTACAAGTGGTAACCAGGTGGTATTTGTCTTTCTGTGACTGGTTTACTTCACTTAGCATAATGCCCTGAAGTTTATCCTTATAGTCAATGTTGCAGAATGTCCTTCTTTTTAAGGGCTGAGTAATATTCCATAGCATTTACAGTCATGTATCACTAACCTTTCACTCAACAATAGACTGCATATTCTAAGGTGGTCAAAATAAGCTATACCTTACGGTGTAATGTGTCTTAATTTACACCACTGAGGTTTGTGTAGTTGCACCACATTATGATGTTTATATAATGACAAAATCACCTAAGGATGCATTTCTCAGAATATATCCTGGTTGTTCACTGACACATGACTGTATATACCGCATTTCTTTATCCATTTATCTGCTGATGGAATTAATATTTCTTGAATCACAATTTCTTTCTAAAATAATGCTGATAATAAATAAGTTGATTATGAGGACTGTAAATTATGTCAAATATCTGGAAGAAAATGTCCATTCAGTAAAGCACAGCTATTATTAAACTGTTTAAATGATAAAACTATGAGAGCATCTTCTTTGTGGGATGTTAAATCCTAGACCTTGGATGCCTGAAGGATGCATGCATGTGAACAGTCTCCTATATATTCTGTTAAAGCAACTCTATTTTTCAGATTATTTTATAATGGACTCCTAAATACAATTTTGTTTGAACATAAAACTGTAAGTTGGAGCACTGCAGCTCTTAGTCCCTCAGTGATTCTAACATGGGAAAATGGACTCAGGCAGGCAGAAGAGAGTTTTTTGAGGGATACTTATCTTTTATCCCTGCTCCATTACCCCATATAGTAGGTTTCATCTGCTGAGAACCTAAAATAGAATCTTTTTGACATGTTTTTCCTGTGCTTGGAGGCATACATACTTTGAGAGAATGAGTGACCTGATTAATGCATTCTGGGACATTTAAACTTTACTGGGAGATGATGAGAGAATTTTCAGGAAAAAAGTGATGGAGTCAGGGGCAATACAGTAATCATAGAGGAGAGTAGGGGAGGTATGATAAGAATTCTTGGAAACCTCCCCAATTGCTTCTCATTGGTGGACAAGGGATCTCTTTGAAACTCATTTTATTCTTTTTTAGTTTTTAATTTTTTTTTTCCCAAGAAAAGATAGAGGCAGGAATGAAAATGAGCAGAGGCAGGCAGGCAGAAAGAGAGAAAGGATAAATAAGCACTTTATTTATTTTATTTAGTTGTTTATTCTGGTTGTTCACCCCGGTCTGAGGACGTGAACCCAATCCTTTGGATGTTGGAGGACTGCGCTCTTTGCCAAAGGTGGTGGACCAGACACTACTCTACCATGGAACTCTGGAGCCTACTTTATTCTGTAAAGCTCTATGAAAAAAAGAGTGGGAAGGAAAGGGCAGATTCAACTTGCTGCCTAGGGAAGTAGTGAAACACTGGCCTTTATGAAACTGTCCTTAATGACATTTGCAATGGTTTAATCTCTCTCTTTAAAGCAAACATCATCTGTCTGCTGCTCTGCTGAGTGATCTACTCCCACTTTTAGAGATGCAGGCTCATTTAACAACTGGCAATCAAACCCGCTCTGGCAGCCACAATGGAAACTGTCGAGGTTCATTACACTGGAAAAATATGCCATCTTTATTTCCATTCTATTATTTCCCCAAAGATTAACAATACACTTTTTTTTCAATGGCCAGTTTTCATAAAATTTTACTTGGATATATTTCTAAGCCCCCAATCCAGATGGTACAACTCAGAGTAAAATGTAAAGTGTCTTTCTTTTGCTGTTATTTGCAAGCATGGCCCTAATCTGGACAAATTTAAAAACAACGTGGCATCAGGAAATTAAAAGATGAAAGCAATATGAGACCACGGAGTTTATGATGTGGGTATGGGGAAATGCACTCTTGACTTAGTTGGTAATTACTGATGATTCGACAGTAGCTTGCAGGTTTGCCCAGTTATTTAATCAGCATAGTAGGTTTGTTGCAAAATCCTCATGGCATGTATTGGGCATTTAATAAAAACCCGTTAGTTAAAACATAAAACGTTACCCCCTGTAGTACTTTCAGGAACATTAAGAAAGATATGGGGAGACCAGTGAAACAGTGATAAGTTATTATAACAACAACAACAACAAAATAAAAGTAACAAATTTTGAGAAAAGGAAATTTGTTTAAGACTACCTCTTTTGGTTGTTCCATTGATTGCTGGGGTTCCCCTTGAGTACACATAGGACATCTTTAATCAGTAAATATGGCAGAAGGGACTCTAACTTAATCCCAAGCCTAGGTCACAAAAGGTCATGTAGTTTTCACCTGGTTCCCTTAAAGATACATCTGCTGAAGGAAGTCAGTCAAAATTAAGAAATTCCAATTGCCCTGAGGGGAACCATAGTGGTGTCTGGTAAATAATGTGGCTGAGCTCCTAAATGGCAGACAAAAGGCCAACCATGGGAATGAGCCATCTTGGGTACAAGCTCAGCCGAGCCTTTTCATGACTGTAGCCCTCACTAACAGCTCCCTCAACCTCAGGGGAAATTTCAAATAAGAAATTTCTGGTGAGTCCTTTACAAATACTTTACTTGCTAAATTGTGAGCGAAATAATATGGTTGCACATCATTAGGTCTCTGAGCAATCTGTTAAGGAGAAATAGTAACCGAAATAGGTATATTTGCCTAACACTAGGTCCAGGTTATCTCTAAATGTTTATACATTGAGTTCCTTTAGAAAGTTTAGGGAAAAAAAATTCTAAATGTGGAACAACTTGAAGGATGAGCAGCAAATGTTCAAGCCAGAGTCAACAGCTCATTATTCATAACTGGAGCCCTAAATTCTAAATGTACCAGAGATTCAGTTAACTGAATCTTAGAAGTCAAAGCTTTCAAAAGTCTAGATTAAACAGGAACTTTAGTTGAGTAATGGGGATATGTGATTAGTTTCACTATGTTAAAACTGCCCTCCTCCAGACTACTGATTCAGCTTGAGTAGGATGGCCCACCACCAATCCAAATGGCCCTGCGTTTCTAATCATCTGATTAGCACCCACTCTCCCTATGCCCAAACCAGAAATCCTCTATAGGAGGATAACGGGCAGAGTCTTCCAAAACCGTGCCATGGAGCAAAAATCCTTAATCTCTTCTGCACCTGTGAAAAATACTGTTTATATCTAGAATAATTATATATATATGTGCACATATATCTGCATATATGTGTATATTTTTTTCCCACCCAGTACTGAATGTGAAAAGTCTTAGTGGACCCCAGAATGGCAGGCATTTCAATCTACAGGGAAGTTACGGACTACACCAGAGAAAAGAAGACAGCCCAAGGATTTGCTATCTGCTTCTCTCACACTTACTGCCTGAATTTTGTAATCAGTAGAAAACAGAATGGTTTGAACATCTGTATTTTTTTAAATAATGGAATATATTTTAGATGATTATTTGCTTCATAAAATCATGTGAATATATCTTAGCTAATCAGCATTCTGCATGCATTTAGCATTTATTTTCTTAGCAAGGGTCATTTGCATGCCCATACATGCAAATATTTTTACAACATGATGTTCTTGCATTATACAGCAAAGCATACAGTTCAGAAAATAAATAAATAAATACATTTGAGCACCTAATGTGTGAAAAGTATGTGGTTGCCTTTTCTTTCCATCTTACAGAAAATAGCATACTTTTTGCAAAAGTGTTTTAAATGATCTGCTAATAGATCATTCTGTCCTTTACTACTTATTTTTTAAAGTATCAATATTAAATATCCTTTTGAAAGGTTTATATACAGTGAGACATTGTGTTCCTTCTGAAAAAAGTATATGGTCATATCAAATGTATGTAATGTTTCAAGTATTTTTGTAGCTAGGGCAGTAACTTCACTATTTGCTATCCTTATTCTCTTCCTCCTCTCCTTTCAAACATGTGAGTGCTTTCATTTACAAACATGCGTACACTTATGCCCCAAATTCTAGTTGGTATATGAAATTCTACCCAGCATTTAATGAAAATACGTGACTCTAAGAGTCACAAAAGGGAACAAAGTATAACTGCCTCTTCTATTTTGGGAGCTCTTGTTTTACCTCTTTTTCTATTAGTGTCCAAATGTAGAATAGTGGGTTTGCATATGGCTTCTATGGCTTTGTGACATTATATCCATTTCTCCAGGTTTCCACTCTTCGATAAATATGACGGGAAGTTCATTTGAACTATCTAAAGATTCTATGAGGGTTAGATGAGATAACGTGGAACAATATCTTTACTGATATTAAAGCCCCCGCAAAACTATGAGCTCACTGTTCAGAGTGATCTTAAGAAATCAGTTCCATTGTCTGTGGGGGGGGCTGTGTGATCAGCCCAAAAGGACTCTTAAGTTTGAGCTTTATTCAGAACCATTCTGAGAAACACCTCAAGGGAACAGGACTGCAGAGTGAGTTTCTTGCACTTCCATGGAACAAACCACAGACTTAAAAGCCTCAACCCAGTCCCAAACTGACACCGATATACCCAAAGCTCTAGGACATTTTGAATTCCTGGAAGTTCTACAGAGGATTTTAATCAGAGAGTCTAGCTCAATGAAGTCAATAGTTTATGTTTATAATAATCATGAAGACATTCTATATCACAAATTGCTCTAACTCCATTCAGTTATTCATTATAATGTGATTTTTCTTTAATCTGAATTGGTAAATCTTTCAGGTGAGTCTTGGTGCCCTCCCATACCCAATTAGCACACTTATCAGTAATCTGTCATGGTTCATTTTTGCAACTGAAACTGGAGTTGGTCTCAGGATCCTTCTGAACACCTTAAGAATTTCCAACCTTGCTGTAGGAAGAAGAGATAACAAATGAAGGTGATTGGAGGAAAGGTTTGACTCAATAAAACTCACCTTCAATTTACTGATATTTCTTTTGGATAAGCAGAGTTCCTTTTTAACAAGAATAAATCAGAAATACATAAAACCTACCCCTCAGTAGCATTCACCTTTCAAATTTAGGTGTTAGGATAATTCTCTATTCCTATAATAAATCATTGAATATGGCTTTTAAGGAAAGACACTACTAGATTATCAAATGACCCGCTGTTACTATTTTCAATCTATGACAGAACTTGGCATTGTTTTTTCTCCAAACCTATGTGCTATTATAATCTGGCCCAGGAACCACCTTTATGCTAATATCTCACATCTGACAAGTAATGCTTCAGTTATAAATATTGTACAGGGAGTTGAAATTGTCTTATAAAAGATGAAAATAGTGTTTTGAGAATACTGTTTCACTCTCAATTCGTTTTATGTACTATCCATTCTATTAATATGTACTATTACTATGGGAACTCATTCCTCTTCAAAGACAAGAGTGTACTGAAAATATTTCACTATTATTCTATTCCCCCAAACAAGCCACTTAATTAACAGAAATAGCATTAGTCATGTCACAGGAAAAGTCATTTGAAATTTTTGCTAAGTAATGTCTTTATATACAAGTAGCCACATTATCATAATGTGGCACTTACGTTGGGTGCAGCCCACCCTAGATCTAATGAATAGAACAAAGCAAACTGATCCTTGTCAACACAAGAGTTCTGTAAATAGCCTATTCTTGAACATTGTAAGAATGCCAAATAATATTTTTCACATCACCTCCATTAAGAGAACTTCTAATTTGGAAATACACCATGTAACGGTTCAAAGTGAAAAAGAAAATTACTGTCTGCTACCCTTCTCCTTGAGTATAAGAAAAATATATGTGAATTCCATAAAAAAACTTATTAAAAAGTATTTGGAAGAAAATTTAAATCAGTCATGATTCACTCGCCCTGACATAAGTATCATTCAGTATTTATAAAATTTATATATCCTAAGCATAGTGTATTCTTAATGGCATTTTTCCCATTTTTCAAATTTTTTTTATCTTTTTCTATAGATAAACCACATTCTACACAGCCATTTTAAAGAATTGTACATTTTTTTTTATTGATCACAATTCATTTAACTAATTTTCTCAGACTAGACCTTTAATTTGCATTTTCTATCATAAATACCTCATTAAAGCATATTTTTGTACATATGTTTTTGACTCAGTATCTATATTATTTCCTTAAGGTGAATTCCTAGAAATCAAATTTTTGAGTCAAGGATATGCACATTAAATTTTAAGACCTTTAATTGTGCCACACAAGTGTTAAGATGGTAAAATGCTAGCATTATACGAAAAGGCAGCCATTTTCAGAGGCGTTGCGATGATTTTAATCTTCCACTGGGTGATGGGCATGCTACTGCTGTCTTTGGGATACAGCCATGTGGTACTACACAATCAGTTTTGTTTTTGCTTCTTTTTTGTCTTTGTCTTTGTTCTCAATCTGGCCCAATATTATAAATAATTGAGTTAAATAGTGCTGAATGTGGCGAGAGGGTTCACATAGGCGCTACACTGAAATATCACATAACCAAATGACAGTGATCAAGAAGAAGCTGTATCTGAGACTTCTGTTTCTGTCATAAACATGCTGTGCTACCCTCAGAATGACACTAACCCTCTCTATTCCTTAGCTGATTCATTTTTCAAATATAAATAAAATCTCCCTATAATATTTAAAGAGTAATTAAAAAGATAAAGAACAGTAAAATGCTTTCGAAAATACAAACTTTCATTGACTGATGGATACAAAATATAAATGACATTCTTACAGAGAGGGCATCGGTTCATATAAATAAAAAAATGCACAGTAATATTAAAGTTTGTAGATAAAAAGTATAATTTGTTTTAAGGTTCAATTGTTGGAATCAACTGATGAGTTGGAAACCTGGACTTAATCAAAACAATCCAATAAAATTTTACAAACTTCAACTGCTTAGTCCATCAAAGATTCATCAAATTAAATTGAAAAGTAGAAAATTCAACCAGCATTCTACACATAGCTATTTTCAATATATTTGTGTTGTTTCTTTAATTTTAATGTTCATATCTTATTTTCAACATATGGTATTCTATTTGTGATTCAGCACTTGACATAAAAAATAAAGTGAGTCATTCTATTAAAAAAAATAAAACTGGATCCATGAAATTATCAAAACAAAAGTGTTCTTCATTGTCTTGGGCACTTCACGCTAAGGATTACAGGAACATGTTTTCCTGAATTTCATGAAAAAATGGTGCTGCCTCACTGGCATCTTCTATTTTCAGGCTCAGGCTATAATGGAGAGAAAAATACATCTTCCTAGAAGAGAAGTGACAGGAGACAATGAGCATAAATGAAAACTAAAACAAAGTTTAAGAGGTCTGTTGGGAGACCCCATTAGAGGCCAAAGCAGAAGCGACAGAGTTCAGAGCCAATCTTTTAGATCTATTCCGATTCTAGTCAGACAAAAGAGGGCTGGTAGATCAGCAGTCCCTCCCAGGCCCTTGCTTCCTGCAGACCAAGTTTCATTGTGGAAGTCAGGAGAGGGTCTGACTGGGTTACCATCTTTTTCTATGAGGTCATCTTCTGAGTGAGAACACTTTCCCATGGAGCCATATGATGAGGTTCTGGTAGAAACTGCCTGTGGGATTCAGAACTCTCCAGTTATTCTTATTTTAGCCAAAGCAAAAGCTCTCTAGTTTAGCCGTTGTCCAGCCACATGACCACCTCATCCGTCACCTAGTGCCCTAGGTACCTTGTATGTTTCCAGGACAGCAAGGGCAGGAAGGGAATGGAATGGGGCCATTCTGCCTATGTCACTAACTGAACAATGGTTAACCTTTACTCTCTCTCACCTACTCCTGGCTTCTATGATGGTAATCAATGTAAGGTTTTTAAAAGTTACACCTGAATAATCCATTTCCTAGATATCTATCCTCAAAACCTGCCCAGTCATGTATCTTATTCCCCCTTCTCTCTTCCGTCCATCATTCATTGCCTCTAATTTTGTCTATAACCTGAGACTCCCCCTTTTCCTGTGCGATATTCTGATTCCCTTCTTGCCTCAGTCATCCTCATTTTTTGCACCCAGCCTGCTTCTCCCTATACCTCCCATAGCCCTTGAGGCTATTTTTTCCCACTATAGTGACTTTGGCTTCGATGTGTTGATAAAGTAATACAAATTTTTATACTTTAGGCCCTTTTTGATTTAACTTAAAAATATCTTATCCGCTAGAGAGTTGTAATTCTCTGAATACACCAATGACACTGGAATTCTCAGAGCCATAGGAAGTCTGAAGCTAAGAAGGAAACACATTTTTTTTTTCAGTTGTTAAATTCTTCCCTCTTCTCCTTTTCCTTTATTTATTTTTCAAAAATATTCTCCCTGATGCCACGCCATCATGAAGATCTGCTGCATTCAGCTGAGTGCAGTCTACTTACATCCCAAGGACCTGGGTTCATGTTAGGGTTGGGCAACAACCAAGACGAACAACTAAACTAAAAATAAGTTGCTGCCTCTCTGACTGCTTGCCTAACCACTTACATACTGCCTGCAAATTTTCCTTAAAAAAACAAAAATAAAAACCAAAACCAAAAACCACGCATACAAAAAAAAAATCTTCCGTCTGATAAGACTGCAGGTTTGCTACTAAATGACAGATAATATGCTGAACCTTCTATTAGTAGAGTTTTGACCTTTTGAGGGCTATTGAAAGAACTAGACATAGTCTTCCACCCCAGGTTTCTTGGGGTGGGGGGAAAAATATACATTTTGAGGTCTATGAGGGGGTCAAGAGTTGGTTTGAGTATGGATTTTTGAAATAACTTTTCATGAGTGATGATACGTCAACATCATATGACAAATATATTCATGCCATTGACCCGATTATGTTCTCCCCAACCCTTCTAATAACAACAATATTAACACATATTTAATGAAAATTCATTAGTTTCTTTTAATGAAAATTTGTTTTCTAGACACTGTTCTAAGACCCTCTTCTGCCACCAGAAAGACTTATTCTGTTATAATGAATGTTTTTCATTAATTGATTCTGACTTCATTAGTATCAAGAATGAATTTCTCAAGCTCTTTCTTCATGCTTAGCATTTTGTAAGAAAAATCATGATTCCTTTAGTCACCAAAGAGTAACATACAAAAAAGAGAGTAAGCCAAAATTCTGACTTAAAGCCCAAAACATCCCTAAAATTTATTGATGCATTACTGAGTGCCCAATCTTTGAATATACATTATTTCATTTAATATTCATGACAAGCTCAGAAGTTGATGTCAGAACATCCCATAAAATCATGAAGCTGTTGTTTCTGGTGTTTGTTCCTAGCAACTGTGCTTGCTTTGCAAGGAAAAATGCAGTCTAGACATTACCCAGAGTTCCTATGTCACACCATTATCTTATTAATGTCATTAATGATTTCCCACTCAGTATTCCATGAAAGGATTGCCTTCCTTAGAGTGCTTATAAAATTACCAATCTATTATGATGATGCAATAACCAAGGACAAGTTTCAAACAGGATTTCTTTTTTAAAGTAAACTGACAATACTGCATGATTACTGACAGAAAAAATGAGAAACTGTTAATGAGACTTCATTGTGTTAAGAACAAGATCACAATTTCTCTGGGATGGAACAATACCATTGTCACCTTCATACTAGACTAAGGCTTCCGTGACAGGATTACCGTGTTTAGGGTCCAAATTGAGTCAAACTTAATATGTAGACCAAATCCCCCACTCCTAACATCCTGTAACAAATACAGAATCTGAGCTAGGAGAACAATTAAAAATTAAATTGATACACCCAGCTTCTGCCTTCATATCTAAACCTTTGACTCAACAGTGATTTGCATTCCTCATTGTCTAGTTCCAAAGCAATTATTGGGCATGTTCCAATAACGTCTAAAACAAAAATTTCCTATGTTTGTATATCTACTCCAGATATAGAACAGACTCCCCAGTTTGAGCCTTGTTTTCTATTTTTCTAAACCAAAGCTTTCTCCTATAAAGCCCCTGAGTAACAAGTTATATCTCTCTTTCGGACACACAGATCACACATACACACACCATACGTACACAAACATACACACGATGAATGAATGAGTGCCCTGCATGCTACTATATGTTTGTCTAACATCTACCATGTATCACAAAGGATACAGTGGTGTTTGGCTGCTCCTCCCAACAGAATCTACAGACATGATGTCCCTTTACTATCAATAATGCTATGCTAGCTCATCCTTGAGTGTCTGTCCATATATAGCCCCCTGACTGCAGAAGCTTACATCTGTTCTCTCCATCTCTGTCTCCCTCACTCTGCCTCTGGGTCTGCTTTAACTTCTACCACCCAACTTCCTCTGTATTCTCCACCACCCTGACATACACCAATATCTGAGTAGATTGAATTTTTTTTATTAAGTACTCTCCTATCGTTGGGGGACCCAAGTGGAGGTGAGAGGGTTCCTCAAACCCTGATTCAGACCTAATTTTCAGAATGTGTTGATGAGACTGTCATGTGGGACAGAATCAAAAGACTTTCTGTGGCTCATGCAGATTACATCTATTGCTTTTTTCCTATCTCTGTGACCTGTCATTCTGTCATAGGAGGAAATTGAATTGGCCCAGATGATTTTCTCTTTACAATGCCATGATGGTTGCTGCCCAGTTCCTCTGACTTCACTGAGAGATGGAAAATTGATTGCCAGATGCTGTGTTTAGGTATCTTTCTAGGCACTGAAGGCACTAATCATTTGATACAGGTGGAATTCACTTTATCCAGTGGTCATTTCTATGAGAACTTGCACAAATTAGATTGTATTTTACTTTTGCTTTACTATGAATTTTTAGATACTCAATTACAGATATAGTTGTAATTGTCTATGTCATTTAATGTTTGAGCTGTAATATTTCTTTTCAATCCTCAGGCACTTTGGACCTTTGTTAAAGAGATATGTGCGTAAATGTAAATATATACATATATATGTGTGTGTGTATATATATATACATATACTTGTGTGTAATAAATAACATTGGTGAATGATAAAAGATAAGAAATATGAGTAGATTCTAGTTTGTCAGACTATTTCCTAAAGTTTATATAGTGAAGACAGAATCCTTTCTAATATATACCCATTTTAGAACACTTTATTCTGAATCAAATGTCTTGGTAAGTACTTTCTATACCCTTTTCTAACGCAATCCTTCTATTTTTCTTCTAATTCTTCCACTTTTAGATAATAGTGATTATCTCCATTTTCAGGTGGTATCACTAAACACAGACTAAATATACAACTTGCTCAAATTTGCCCATACAGAAGAGGTAGCGACAGGACTAGAAAGCTACAAATATGAACATGTCATTGTTTTCCCCTTTTAACACAAAATGCAGACTACTTTACACGCTCTTCTTGTTTTCTCAGAACAGTGTATCTTGGAGATCCATCCAAATCATTATATAGCTTTACAACATTGTTGATGGTCTTTTTTAAGTTACAGATGCACATTTGCATGGATGGATCACACTTATTTAGTCATTCCTCTATTGACAGACATTGAGCTTTGCTCCAAATATTTTCTACTAAAAATAAAAATATACCATAAGAAATATTTACTTATAATTTTACATAATATAAGGGTTAAAGTCCAAGCACGTAATTTATTTTTATTCTTAGAGTGGTAAGTATATGTATTTGAAATTGTAGAATTTCCAGAGTTATTTCTAAATAGGTTACCTTAGGAGCTGGACAAATTTTTGCTCCTCCCCAATTATTATATGAGAATGTCTATTTTCTCATTGTCTCACTAATTGAGTATGTTATCTTGGATTTTTAGCAACCTGAGAAGTGGAAATTTAAATAAATAAACATACACAAACAAATCTAGCATCAATGTAATTTTAATTTGCATTTATTAAGAGTACGGTTGAGCAATTTTCATATATTTAAGAACTATTCATATGTCCTTGTACGTGTTTATATTCTTTATTAGTTTTTCTATTTGGGTGGAGGTTTTTGTTTTTTTTTTCCATCACAATTTATAGACTATATGAAGAAAACTAGGCCTTATCTTAGAAATAACTTCTCCCAGCTAATCTTGGTCTGTTGAATTTTCCCATATATGGAAGTCTTCAATTTTCATATTGTTTGATTTATCTTTTTGAGTAACTAATGAATTCCAAATCATGTTAAGAAAACACCTTTCAACTCCAAGTTTATAAAGGAATTTTTCCATGTTTTATTTCAATATAATATATGGTTTCATATTTTATATTTTAAGCCTTAAATTGATTATAACATACTGGTGTTGTCTGGGGAAGTCATTCCAACTCAAATACTATGTATTTGTTTTAGAATGATGCCCAATTTAATGAATGATGTCTTTTTTCCCACTGATTTAAGATGGTACCTTTTTCATATACTGAATTTTCAGACATTTAGATCTACTCTTTATAATTTTATTCTGCTCCATTCTATTCCATACATCTGTTCACCTACTCATGCCTGCAACATACTCTTAACTCCTTAATTGCTACACACCTTCATTGCCTTTCTTTTTCAGTGTATATGCATTCTTTAAATTTGGTCATTTTTGCATGTAAACTTTGGAACAGACATGTCTAATACAAATTTGGGGCATTTTTATGCTGTAATGTTACAAATATACACATTGAGCTCATGACATCTGTTATCTTCATACTGTTATTTCATCTCATCCAAATATGCAGCATGTCTTTCAACTAGTTTCAGACAGTCTTTGTAGTTTTCAGAAATGGAGAAAAATTTCTTTAGAGGGGTTAAACAAAATAAAATATTTTTGATGTTGTGGTGGCCTAGTGAATAAGACCACCTGACGTAGTCCACAAACATCCAAGGACCCGGGTTCAAGACCAAGGGCCAGGGAACAACCAAGATGAACAACTAAATGAAATTACTAAAAATTTCTTCCTCCTTTCTCTTCCTGCCTGGTGGCCTATATGCCCTCATTCTTGCCTGCACCTTTCCTTAAAAAACAAAACAAAACATCTCCCCCCACCCCCCCTGCCTCTCTCTCTCTCTCTCTCTCTCTCTCTCTCTCTCTCTCTCTCTCTCTCTCTCTCTCTCTCTATATATATATATATTTGGGGGAGTACTGCAACTTTTATATTTTACTAATTGATATTTTTCTATCATAATATCTTCTACTCATCTATTTTCAGTTATTAATTTTCACATCCTAATTCCATATATGAATACTTCACTGAATTTCATTTAGGTAATTGTTCAATATTAGGGTTTGAGATAAGATGTCTATATTTGATTTTTTGTTTTAAAATCAAGAAAGATTGCTGAATTATGAGATTTTCATTTCAATATCTGTGAAAATGACTGATCATGTGAAATTTCAACCTTTATGCAAGTATAATGATTTATATCAATATAATCCCTTGTACCATTCAAATCAACCCTACTCCATCTAAAAGTATTATTATTTTCATGGGTGACTCCTTTCTGTTTAGTCATATTTTATATAAGACTTCCTCAGTGGTATCTGTAAGATAGTAGCTAATAAGAGCTACTGATTGACACATGAATGTAGAATTCAGTGGCAGAACATACCAGTGCTGAGATCTGCTGCCATCTAAGCCCCATTTCCTCCTGTTCCAACTCCCAGGCATTTTTTACTTCATCTCAGCTTTGACTTTCATTATACATACTTATGCAGTATATGGAGTTTAGAGAATGGTCAAGAAAAAGAGGTTAACCTTTTCCTCCCTTTCTTCTGTGTGTGTGTGATTTCTAAAAGAAGAAAAGTGCTGCCACACACAGCAGCCTTCAAAACAGAGATTCTCAAGGTCTACGTTTCTACATTTAGAACAAATATGGCTTATTTTTATACTTTACTGTTACAGTTTACATGGAATCACTGCTGTGATTTGTATATTTGTATGATCCTTTTTTTATAGAATGACCTTAGTTACCCTCCATTGCTAACTACCACTCATATCAATCAAAAATCATTCAAACCTAAAAATTTTCTAAGCAGATTTTTAAAAGTATATCCTTGAATATATATAATGAGTTATCAAGTATATGTTTTCATTGTAAAATATTCAAACAGTATTGAAATCCATAAAAAATAAAGTGAAAATGTTCCTTCTTATCTGCCATATTTACTCTCCTCTCCAGAGCCAACACAGTTAACATACATTGTTCTACTTTATTGACATATACACATTTATCTCATGTATAATTTTAACAGATTTGGGAGCCAGTGAATATTTTTATGTATGCATTATGTTGGGCACATCTGTATGTCTGTGGAATAGAAGCCTAAAAATAAAATTATTGGGGCAATACACATACATTTAAATTTTCATAGATATTATCTATTTCTATTCAGAAAAGCTATAATAATTTACCTTCCTATTATTAAAATAGCTACTTTTTCAATACTTCCATGACTGGATGTATAAACATAATGTTTTGTTGCTATTTTAGTTTGAATTTCCCCTATTCTTATTGAAATTGAAAACATTTTTCCATGCCCACTGACCATATTTTTTCTCTAGATACCTTTTCACAACTTTGTTCATTTCTCAAATTGTATTGATTTCTAGGAGTTCTTCAAATATACTGGAGATTAATCATTTGTCTGTTACATTCGTTGCAAGTCATTTTCTCCCAATCTATCACTTAGAGTTTACCTTAAATGCATGATACTGAAGGTTAGTATTTTTTAGGAATCAAATCTCTTCATCATCTTTCTGGGTTTTTGTTTTTGTTTGCTTTATTGTTGAATTAGACACTGTGACACAGCGATACCTGGTGAATGCTGCCAAAAGTGTCTGTACCCTTGCATCCTGGCTTTGATGATTAAAGACAGGAAAGCAAAGCCTGAAACCCAGAATCCCCAATGTGTTGGGAACATTATTAGCTACGAACCCCAAATAATGTTCAGGTGTCTGAAATTTCCACTCATGAACATTTTCCCTATCAATACATATAGTCATCAAATTTGAGTCCTCTTCTGCTGAATGAAGCTTGTGTGATTCTTTATACAAATACAGAATTTAGTGTGCCAATTTAGGAAGCATCGGAAAGATATTCTGGGAGACAGTTGAAGTTTCTTTGTCTGTTTTATTCCCTTTATTTACTTTTCACTTTTTACAAAATTAACCATCTCCAAAAAAATCTGTGTGTATTGGGTGGGAAACAGAATCTGATTTACCAACTGAAGGTATTAAATTAATTACAGTTTAGTTAAACTAAGTTTTCCTTCCAACATTCTTTTCTGCTTACCTAATTTTCTCTCTTGGTTTTTAAGCTTCCGCTACCAAAAAGCATACTTTTTCAGCTAGTGCTTTCCAATCCTGTTTCCCCCCCAAACTGGGCAATTTCTCTGTGAATGCCTTGGGGACTTGGCCCAATTATTTCCCTTTTTATGTCCTTCCCATTGGCTGAGGCCAATGCTGAGGTGCGGTATTTACATCATGGTAGCATGATGGCTCATTGCCTTTTCTCCTTTGCAGAGGATATTTTTGCTTATTGAGCCTGTGACCCTGGTCTTTATACTTAGAAAAATCTACATTCTTGAAATTCTTCATTATGAACAAAGTTCTTTCTTTTAACACTTGTTTGCCATAACGTGTTTTTATGCTCTGTGTCATAGAGGCAAAGCTACACTTATTTACTCATATATTTAAAATTCTACTGCTTCCTCCCACAATGCAGACCTAGTAAAGCTAAGAAGCTTAATATAATCTTAATAAATCTTAGCTTGTGAGTCATTAAAAAATAGCTAGGTTGGCATGCTCTGGTAGAATAGCAGTTAGGCTCACCAACTCCCGCTAAGAGTAATCCACACATATTCCAATGACCTGGGTTTGAGTCCTGGGACCAGGGGGAACAACCAAGAGAAAGAACTGAATAAAATAAATAAAGCTTCGTACTCCTCTTCTTCCAGCCTGTCTGCCTACTTACCTTCATTACTGTCTTCACCTTTCTTAAAAAAAAAAAAAAAAAAAAGCCAGACTATTTTGTTAAGTTTTCTCTTCCTATCTTTCTGCTTCCTATTAACTTCTGCAACTCAGTAAGTCCTTCAAAAAGTATGCACCTAAGTTAGACCTTTGGTCCTAACTGCTAATTATTTTTTTCTTAACTCTAAGGAAATGCCCTAAGATGTTCTTTTTGTCATAAAGGTAGGAGACCCTGAGATGAGAGTCAGGGTGAGGTCTCCAGAGATGTAAATTTATAATTGAGGCTAGTGAACCCAGGCATGCACACTTGTTCAACTTTCCTTTCCACCCTTCATCTGCCTGCCAGGTGCTGCCAGTGAGACTGCCATCGAGGAAGAAGTAAGCTGCATATTTAAACACTGGTGTCACAGCACCTGAACAATCATTCCAGTCCAGATGCTTATGCTTCAGTTCCATATTTTGCAAAATAAGGATACCAAAGGTAGGTGAAAAGTGCAAGACATGTATATGACCAAACACAGTCCATGCAACAGCACTCATAGTAATGGTATCAGTCACAGTGCCTAGTATGATAGGTCTCAAAAAAGTGAGAGAAATGGGTGTGCTCTGGTGACCTAGTGGATAAGGCCCCTAGAGGCAGTCCACATACATCTCAAGTAGACAGGTTCATGACTTGGGACTGGGGAAGCAACCAAGAAGAACAACTAAATAAATATTTCTTCTCCTTACATCTTCCTGTCCGCCTGTTATCTTTATCCATGCCTGCACCTTTCCTTTTTTATTTTTATTTTTTTTAAGTTCTTTGCACAAACAATATTTATCTGGTCTCATTTTCAAGGTTATTTCCTCAGAAATAGTACCAGAATGGCATTGTTTCCTATCACTGCTCTAATCAAACTGTGGTCAAAGCTGTGCTCCTTATAGGAAATACCTGTTTTCTTACCCTTTGTGCTTCTAGAGACTTTTAGCCTTCCGTGGCTCTTGGCTCTCTTTCATCTTCAAAGCCAGCTCTTCAGATTTCTCTCTTAGACTTTTCTGCTTTCCTCATCCAAGTCATCCCTTGTCTGCCTATCTTGAAAATTTAGGATAATGTCATTATTTTAAAGTTTGCTGATTAGCATCTCTAATTCCATCTGCAACCCTGATTCTCCTTGCCATGTAACATAACTTATTCCCAGATTTCAAATAGCAAGACATGGACATCCTTGAGGGACTATTTTGCTGCTTCTCACAGCTAGCACTGCTTCTGGGAAAGAATAAGAAAAAAATATTTTTGACATATTTAAAAAGAATGGGAAATAAGAAAACTTAGAAAAGTGTACTGATGTTCCAAAAGTTCTCCATGTTTAGAATTCGTGTAGTGGAAATTTCTGCCATGTGAGGAACTCAAAAAGGAAGAAACACCTGGACTATATTTGAAGACTTTAAGGAATTCAAGAGCTGGGGAAGATTCTATTCTGCTTGACATCCAGGTTTGCTGGGAAAGCAACCTTTAAAGACAATCAAACATTTATACCAGTTGGCAACAAGGCATATGAAACAAGAGAGTGGGAAGAAAGGACCAGCTTAGTGCTAGAGCTAGAGGGGAGGCAGAAGAGTGATGTCTAAACTGTAATTGACAGGAGCCATCTCACCCCCGGCTCATTTCAGTAACCAATTTTGACACTTAGGCTTTCCTCTGTATAATTTTATTATTTGGAAAAACACCTGTCAGACACATCTTGAGTCTCCTATCACCTTACATAAGGTTAGTAAAGAAATCTATATTCCTTCCTTTGTTTTTCTCTTATTGATTTATATAGCTAATGAGACTCAAGTTGATAGGTGAGAATCCAATCTGTTCTCACTTCTCTACTTCCAATGCTACTCAAATTCAACATCTACCTCTCTTGTCCAAGCTTGTGAAATAGCCTTCTATCGCATGTCCTGTTCCCTCTTTGATCCCAACACTGTCAATTTTCCACACAGAATTCAACAAATCTTCTAAAAATTTCAGCCAGATCACATCATTTCCCCATTGAAAGCTTTCTGACATGTTCTCAGTGGAAGGCTAAAAATGGACACTGACCATAGTCTCAAAAAAGCCCAGTGTGAGCCAGCCCCACTGCACCTCTCCATCCTATCATTTACTTCCCGACATTCATTATGCCCCAACCACATGGTTTCTGTTCGTTCTTTGAACACACCAGGTTCAGCCTTTGCACTGGCTGTACTCTGCCTAGAAAACCAGCTCCCCATTCTCTATATGGTAGACCCCTCCATTTCTATCTGGTCTCAGTTCTAAGTTCACCTTCTTGGAGAAGAATGTACTCAACATTCATCCCCACATCCGACACATTAATTCATGTCTGTATCATTTTTACATCACTTTCATTTGCTTAAAATTATTTTGTCCATTTGTTAATTTATTAATTTGCTGTCTACACTTTCTATTAACCCTCCTCCCCAAAAGCATGAAAGTAGGGATCAAAATGGCCTTATTTGTGGTTATAGACTTAGTGTCAAAGACATAGTAGGAATTTTATTAAATTATTTTGAACACTTTTAATATATATTTATTTTATAAAATAATTTTCACCATCTAGTGTCTTAAAGACTAAACAGATACATTTATAACAGCATTTCATTTATATTTTGTACCACAGCTTCCTCATCTATAAAATGAGTTGAATTAAATAAGGAATAAGGCTCTTCTAGATAATTATAGCTCCATGATTCTAACACAAATAAAAAAGATTAAAGCTAATTTTCAAAAGGACAGTAACTAAGTAGTGTCCACCTCTATAATTTAAGGAGTGATTCATTCTTGTTTGATTCATCCACAGTGAAAGTGTTATCTCTTAGCTCTTTAGTTGCATATTTTTCTACTTTTGTGAAAACTCCACATCTGGCAGTGGTAAACTGTGGGTCAGGCAAAACTGTCCAATAATACACATAAATACATATTTCCAAAGGAAGATTTGTATTCCTCCTTACCTGCTACCTTACTTTCCACTTACGAATACTTGGGTCACTGAATCTTTGAACTAATGAAACTTTGATATTCATTTTTTTCTGTTGCTACTGAATTCACCTCATTTCACTATTCTCTTATTTCTCCCTCTACCCAACCAGGTCTTCCAGTTATTCTTTAAAAATGCCCAAATGGTTCTCACTCCATGTTTTGCACTTAGTTTTTTTTTCCTTCTTTCTAGGATGCTTTCTTCAATTGGTCCTCATGCCTTGCTCATTTATCTCGTACAGGTCTTTCTTTAATGGTGTATACATATATATACATTTTTTTTTCTTCTGATTAGCATTTTGGCACATACCTAGAAATGAGATTGCTGAGTTGAATGCCAGCTCCATTTTTTTGAGAATCTCCTTATCATTTTCCAGAGAATTTGCACTAATTTACATTCCTACCCAAAGTGTTGGTGGTTACCTTTTTCTCTACACTCTCTCTAATATTTGTGCTTTCTAGTGTTTTTGACATAAGCCATTCCCACTGGTGTTAGGTGTTATCTCATTGTAGTTTTTATTTCCATTTCTCTGATGGTGAGTCATATAGAACATTTTTCCATGTGTGTAGGACATCTGTATTTATTCTTGCTCCAGACACATTCTTATCTCTTCCTGTTGGACTACTACTCAAAAGATGGCAGCTCTTCAGTTCTGACTGTGGCTCCAAAATCTGCATGGAATTCACCACAATGCTTGCCTCTGTTTTCCCCCACCTTTCAGAGAGGGTCCTAGACTGAATTTGCATTCTCTGAAGGAGAGTCATCTCTCTGTGGGTTGCCAGAGAATACAGCTGACTTTTTCATGTTCTTAAGTGGAAAATTCTGAAGAATATGTTAGTTGGGCATATTGTGATATCATTCCCTCACAACCAATACATTTTAATACAGCTAAATTATATATGTCTATGACATCAACCAATATATTTTAATTTGCAAATTTCATCACATCACATCCTAAGAAGCTGTAAGACCTCTGGAGACAGGGACTATGATACATAGCTTTGTCTCTCCAATATCTGACAATTTTCAGGAGATCAATACACATTTCTGAGGGAGGGAATAACAGGGCCAGGATTCCCTGATTTGCACAAAAGCATTGCCATAACCATTAGGAGTTACTGTGTGATTGATTATGTTATAGAGATGTTTTATCTGAAAAAAAAAAAATGCCTTGCAAAGTTTGAAACAATTTTGTAATATAATGAGTGTGTGATTGATAGAGTACTTGAGAGAGAAAAAGAAAACGAGAGATACTTTCCTTCCAATCACTCTCATTGCAGCTCTAGTTGTGGCCACAAATGGAAAGGGTATAACTTCAAAAACAGCCTTCAAGAGTCAGGAGTTCTAACACTGTGGCTGAAGTTTTCTTTAAATTTCCACTAAACATGAATACTTTATTAAATTACTAATCTCACTTTAATTTAAAAAGATAAAGGATATAGGAATCAGATCTGGAGGGAGAGAATTACAAACTATTTATCTTCTGGGAATAAAGGTAAAGAATAGTTTGTCCACCACTGTGAAGTAGATCATACTGCCCTTAAATTTTATTAAATGATACACCATTTTAACGTAAGAAAAACATTACTTTAAACATTATGTGAGGTATGGCACAGATTCTATAATTCAGTTATTTAGTCCATATGAGCATAGATAAGTCACTTCCATTGACAGGTATCGGAGTGTGGAATGTGGTGGTTTGGGGAAAGGTATTTAGAAAGGCTCTAAATTCTAACACTGTACTCCTCAGCTCCCATTTTGCCATCTGACCGTGTATCAGCAAATAATATAATAAGAGATCATAGAACAAAGTGCTTCCAGTTCTAACATACACAGGCTCTTGTATTATGTCCACATTACTTAGATAGAGGACTGTCATTTCCAAACTTTTAGCTAACAGAAAGTGGATTTTCCATGAGCCCATTGAAGACTTACTCGGGTGATACAGGGGGCCACAGGATACTAAGGAAACAACAAAGAGAAAAAAATTCACCAACCAATGTAAATACCGTGTTCATGCAGAACTCCTCTCCCTTTCCATTTTTTTTTCTTTTTTCAGAAGGGCAATGGTCCACAAAGCTAGGCAAAATATATCACATTCAAAATGGAAATGGCAAAGTTGAGGTGAGAAAATAGAAAAGTAGATACGCAAGAAGTTTTTTACTTAGAAACCTAAAACCTTGTAAGTAGTTCCCTGTAGAGCATAAAAGAATAGTCTGATGAGCAGAATGATGAATATTACTTCATTGCTAATTATTTTAATATTATTTAAGTTATTTAAAAATAAGTATACTGAGCTTGATAATCATGATGCTTTCATTCAATTTTTTAAATTTATTTTTATTATAGTAATTATTCTACACATTAAAATGATTTCCTATATATAGGTTCCCCATTTTATAGATATATGTCAACACATCAAGCCCTCCACCAAATCACCAAGGGTTCGTCCCCATTGTCCGGTGGGCTCTACCACCATTTGCCCCCACCTGCCTCATTTCCTTAACCTCAGTTCTGTTGCAATTATTTCAGGGTTGGTTATGTTTCATCTGTTCCTTTGTTTTGTCTATTCACATTCCACCTATATGTGAGGTTATCTCATATCTGTCTTTCTTCTTTTGACTTGTTTCACTTAGCATAATCCCCTCTAGTTCCACCCATATTGATTCAAATGACAGGGTTTCATCTCTTCCAAGGGCTGTGTATATTCCATTGTATTTATGTATTACATCTTGATCCATTCATCTGTTTGGCACTTAGGTAATTTCCAGTTCTCGGCTATTGTGAAGAGGACTGCAATAAACATGAGGATACATACATTTCTGTGCATTGGTGCTTTAGAATCTTTTGGGTAGATGCCCAGAAGTGGGATGATGGAATCACATGGGATTTCCATCTTCAGTTTTTTGAGGAATCTCCAAACTGTTCTCCATAGGGGTGGTACCAATTTGCGCTCCCACCAACAGTGCAAAAGTTTTCCTTTTTCTCCACATCCCTGCCAGCATTTGCTGTTTCCAGGCTTTTGGATAATAGCCAGTCTTTAAGGTGTAAGTTGATATCTCATTGTTTAATTTGCATTTCCCTGACAGCCAGAGAGTAGGAACATAATTTCATGTGCCGTTGGAAGAGCATATCCTCTTCAGAAAAGTGTCTCTCCAATTCCTCCTTCCATTTTTTGATTGGGTTGCCTATTCTTCTGCTGTTGAGTTTTATGAGTTCTTTGTATATTTTAGATAGTAAGCCTTTGTTGGAAATACTGAATGCAAATATCATCTCCCAGTTAGTAGGTTTCCTTTTGTTTTGGTGATGTTTTCTTTTGTTGTGAAGAAGCTCCTCAATTTGATGTAGTCCCAGTTGTTTTTCTTTTTGCTTCCCTTTATAGTGAAGTTGAGTCCCCGAAGACATCTCAAAAACTGATGTCATGGAAAATCTATGTTGTCTTCTAAGAGCTTTATGATTTCTGGTCTTATGTCCAAGTTTCTACCATATTTTGAGTTCATTTTCGTGAATGGTATTAGAGAGTGGTCTAGTTTCATTCTTTTATAAGTGGCTGTTCAGTTTTCCCAACCCCATTTGTTGAAGAGATTTTCCTTTTTCCATTGAATGTTTTTGGTTCCTTTGTCACAGATTAACTGACTGTATATGAGTGGGTCAATTTCTGGTGATTCAGTTCTATTCCACTTATCTGTGCCTCTGTTATTATTCAGTACTATACCCTTTTGATCACTATAGCCTTGTAATATAGTTCAAAGTCTGGAAGTGTAATCCCTCCAGATCTGTTCTCCTTTCTAATGTTTGCTACTTGGGGTCTTTTGCTGTTCCACACAAATTTTAAGATTTTTTTTTTGTTTTATTTCCTAGAAATAAACCTGTGGGATTTTAATGGGGATTGCATTAGACCTATATATTACTTTGGGTAAGATGGCCATTTTAATGATATTGATTATTCCCAGTCACGAGCAGGGGATGTCTTTCCATCTCTGCATTTTCCTCTATTTCATTTAAGAAGGACTTGTAGTTTTCATTGTATAGATCTTTTAGTTCCTTTGCTAGGTATATGCCAAGGTATTTCATTCATTTAATTTCTATTTTAAATGGTGTGAGTATCACGATTTTGTTTTCTTCTAGCGTGTTGTTTGTGTATACAAATGCAACAGATTTTTGTGCATTGATTTTGTAGCCTGCCACTTTACTGTATTCACTGATGAGTTCTAGAAGGTTTCTGATAGAGTATTTGGGTTTTTCAATATATATATAATCTTGTCATCTGCAAATAATGAGAATATTATTTTCTCATTTCCAATTTGGATTACTTTTATTTCCTTTCCTTGTCTAATTACTCTGACTAAGACCTCCAGTACAATATTAAATAGTAGTGGTGAAAGTAGACAACTTGCCTTGCTCCTGACCTAAGAGGAAATTCTTTCAATTTTTCACCATTGACTATGATCTTGGCTGTGGGTTTTTCGGACATGGCCTTTATTATTTTGAGGTATGAACTGTCTATTTCCATTTTATGGAGAATTTTTTTTATCATAAATGGGTGTTGGATCTTGTCAAAAGCTTTTTCCTCATCTATTGATATGATCATGTGGTTTTTCTCTTTGCTCTTGTGGTATGGTATATGACATTAATAGATTTACATACGTTGAACCGTCCTTGCATCCTTGGGATGATTCTCACTTTGTCATAACGGATGATCTTTCTGATGCATTGTTGAATTCGGTTTGCTAATGTTTTGTTGAGAATTTTTACGTCTGTGTTCATTAGATATAATTGTCTATAATTTCCTTTCTTGGTGACATCTCTGTCGGCTTTTGGTATCCATGTAATGTTAACCTCATAAAAAGTATTTGGGAGAGCTCCCTGTTCTTCAATATTTTGGAAGCACTTAAGAAGATGTGCTAATTCTTCTCTGAAGGTTTGGTAGAACTCATTGGAGAAGCCATCAGTCCTGGGATTTTATTTTTGGGGAGGCCCTTGATTATTTCTTCAATTTATTTGCTTGTGATTGCTCCGTTCAAGTTTTCCAATTCAAGTTTACCAAGTATGGTCTTGGTAGACTATACTTTTCTAGAAATCTGTCCATGTCTTCAAGATTGTCCATTTTGGTGGCACAGAGCTGTTCATGCAGTCCCTCATGATGGTTTGAATTTCTGTGGCATCTGTGGCAACTCTCCCCTTTCATTTATGATTCTAGTTATGAGAGTTTTCACCCTTTTTTTTCCTTTGTGAGTCCAGTCAATAGCTTGTCAATTTTGCTTATTTTTTCAAAGAACCAACTTTTAGTTACGTTGGTCTTCTGGATTGTCTTTTTGTTTTCTATTTTGTTTGTTTCTGCTTAAATTTTGAATATTTCCTTTCTTCTGCTGATTATTAGCTTTAATTGTTCTTCTTTCAGTAGTTGTTTTAAATGTAGAGTTTCGTTGTTTATTTACAATTTTTCTTATTTCTTGAAATAGGCCTGGATTGTGATGAACTTTCCCTTAGTACCGCTTTTACTATATGTATCCCATAGATTCTGGTAGCTTATGTCCTCTTGTCTCTAAGTATTTTTTAAGTTCCTCTTTGGTTTTCTCTTTTACCCAAGAATCCTTCAGGAGCCTATTGCTGAGTTTCCATTTGGTTTGGGGGTCTTCCAGCTTTCTTTTTGTGGTTGATTTCCAGTTGTAGACCACTGTGGTCAGAGAAGATGCTTTGTATGACTTCAATCTGTAAATCTGTTGAGATGTTTTGTGTTCCACCATATGATCTATCCTTGATAATGTTCCATGAAAGCTTGAGAAGAAAGTGAAATCTGTAGTTGTTGGGTGAAGTGATCGGTATATGTCTATTAGACCTACCTGCTCCAGATGTTAATTTAAAGTGGCCATTTCCCTGTTAATTTTCTGCCTGATTGATCTTCCCATTGTTGTAAATGGGGTGCTAAAGTCCTCCACTATTATTGTGCTGCTGTCAATGTCTCTCTTCAGGTCTGATAATACTTGCTTGATATATTTTAATGCTCCTTCATTTGGTACATGTAAGTTAATAAGCATTATGTCTTCCTGCTGGATTGATGCTTTAATCATTATATAGTGCCTATCCGTGTCTTTTGTTATGCTTTTTAGATAGAAGTCTGTTTTACCTGATATGAGTATAGCTGTTTCTGCTCTTTTGAGGTTGTCATTTGACTGTAGGATTGCCTTCCAGCTATTGACTTTGAGTCTTTGTTTATCTTTTGGAAGAAGGTGGGTTTTCTGAATGCAGCAGAAAGTTGGGTTATGCTTTTCAATTCATTCAGCCACTCTGCGGCTTTTGACTGATGAGTTTAGTCCATTAACGTTTGGGGTGATTATTGATATATAGCTACTTAGTGTCATTTTATAATTTGTCTTTTATATGTTGTTCCAGATAATGACTTTTTTCTCTTTCTCTTTTTAGGTCAGATATGTGAAGTTATGTTCTGATTGATTTCTCCTTTTGTTTTCTCCTTTGCTTTCTCCCTGGGGATGTATTTTGAGGTTACCCTGAAGTTAGCATCCACAGTTCTATGTTTACTACCTGATTTTATTTGAAAGCATATTAGTCTTCCACTTATTCTAACTATCTACATTTTTGTTCTCTTTGATTCCTCCCCACTTTCAATATTTGCTGTCTTACTGTTTTTCTGTGTAGTTTCTTTACACTTTATAGAGCATCTTTTAATATTTTTTTTGCAAAGCTGGTTGTGCAGTGATGTACTTCTTTAACTTTTGCTTGTCAGAAAAGGTTTTTATCATTCCTTCAATTCTGAATGATAATCTTGCCGGATATAGTTTCCTAGGGTGAAAATCCTTTTCTTTCAGCACTTTGAATATATTATGCCATTCCCTGCTGGCCTATAGAGTTTCATTTGGGAAGTCTGCTGATAATCTTACGGGGGCTCCTCTGTATGTGACACATTTTTCTCTGACTGCTTTTAACAGTCTTTCTTTATCTTGTATTTTTGACATTTTTATGACGATGTGTCTAGATGTATTTTGGTTTGGGTTTCTTCTATTAGGAAATCTTTGAGCTTCCAGGATCTGGAGATTTGTTTCATTCTTCAAATTGGGGAAGTTCTCATCTATTATTTCTTCAAATATGGCTTCTGCCCCCTTTTCTCTCTCTCTTCCTCTGGAAGCAAATGTTCTTTTAATGTTATCCCGGAGGTCTCAAATGCTGTCTTTGGTTCTCTGAATTTTTTTTTCTCTCTTTGCTGGTTTGCTTGATTGAGTTCCTCTGTCCTATCTTCCCAATCACTGATTCTATTGGAAGCTTCATCCATCTTATTGTTGAGTCCCTCTATTGAGTTCCTTAATTCAGTCATAGTGTCTCTTACCTGTTTGATGTCTTGTTTTAATTCTTCTCATTGCTTCCTGACATTTTCGTTTACTGTTTCTACTGATTTCTGGATTCCCATGAGTATGTTAATCAATGTCACCCTAGATTCCTCTTCAGGTAATTTGCATATATCTGCTGAATTCAGATTTTTCCCTGAGTTTTTGATTGGATCCATCATTTCACATATATTTATCTGTGCCTTTGCTCTATTCGGCATTCTGTTATTTATGAGGGTTAGGTTTCCCTGACATTGTGTAGGTTTGACTTGCCCAAGATTGGCAATCTGGCTGCAGTTTCGGCTCTACCCACAAGGTGGTGCTACCGGATAGTTTTGAGGTTTGGGGCTGCCGTCTCACTGTATTCCAGGGGGTGGGGCACAGGATGGGTGGGATTTCTGGTGGTTGAATATACAGTGGGTAGAATTTCCGCTCAGTGGACCCCAGGCTCTGGCATGAAATGGTTGTGGGAGGGGTTTGATTTGGCTGATCTCACTTTATGGCTATGCCCAGTGCAATTTCACTTGGTGGACTCCAGCTCAGTTCCTGGTGCTCTGGCTCTCCTTTCATCCCCTCCAAAGTCGCCCTCCGTGGCTCCACATCTCAGCCCCACTGGGCCCACCTCTCGCTGCCTCCGCAGCACGTCTCCAAATCCCTAGCCTCTGCCCACCGTGTGTCCAGAGACTCGCGAGCTCTGTCCCAAATCCAAATCTGTGGATTAGCTAAGAACTCTGCCAGGTGCCCTTAGCCACCATTAGCTGTCAACTGTTCTGTCTCCACCTGAAGTGCTGGTTGTTTCTTGGTGCTTGTCTCAGGAAAACATGATTTTGGGGGGCTTTTTTTTTCAGTGTGTGGGGAGCGACCCGAAAATGCAGCCTCTCTGGAAGTCTCATCCTATTATTCAAATCTGATCATTTCTAGATCTACTAAATATTTTATTTAGGACTTCAAAACAGAAAAAAATCTATATTCAATGCTGCATGCATTGGGTAAACTTTTCTATCCCTTCTCTCCCTTTGTAGTCTTCATACTGTGAAAGTTGCTAATTTAAATATTCTGAGAAACATAAATAAACCAGACACCTCCACATGCCACAACACCAGTTTGTGCACAATAAGTCTTTAATTAGTACAGTATAAGAAGTCTCTAGAAAAAAGTCCATTTGATTTTCCCTTGACCTTTTGTAAATCATTAACATTTCTGCCAGGGATGCTTGGTTTATACAATATCACAAATGAAATCAAATATTTGAAGAGTGATACATATCATTTCATTACTATTTTAATTACTGTGTTCTCCAGCTGGAACTCTACATGATGGTATACCTGCTAATTTCTAGGAAAGAGGGCAGTGCAATCATCTTTGAAACACACACATACACATACATACAACTTGCTTTTATAACAATATATGGCCCATGATTTCATCTAACAACTTGTAACAACCAAGTTTTCAGGAAAGAGCCAGTAACTTAGAAGATAAAAAGGTACAAAACTACAGGGGGCTACATGTCTGATCCTACAGAGTCTACAGTCTGTAACATTTCTGTGCTTTGGACTCAATTATACCTATCACTTAGATCAGAACACAGAAGAGAAAACAGAAGTACAGAACAGGCTTTGATTCAGTGGGGCTTATTCAGGACATGCCACCCCACTGTGTTGATGACAAGAACACAACTTTAGGAATCTCTGAGCTGGTTCTAAGGGGCAAGAGATGTCCATCCCTCATTAGTATGATGGTTGACGAAGACTGCAATCAGTCAACCACAAGCGAAAATAAATGGTGTGTCAAGGAAATAAAAACTTCCTTAGGGCAAAAGAGATTTTCTAACAAGAATACAAATCTCATTTTGGCTTGAATAATCCAAACGGACTGATTGGCTTCAGTGAACTGATTAACTAGGTGATCCTCAGTTTTATGCTTGCAAATACTTCCTGCTTGTGTGGTATCTGAGTAAGTCAGGGGACCAACTGAGGTCTTGGGCTTGTTATTTGCTTTCAGTTTGGGTTAAGCAAAGACAATGTCTTCTCAATAAACACATACTTGGTTTGTAAGTTACACATAAACACTTGCTGCTCTCTTGGTTTCAACTATGTGTCAGCTTAATTTATTCAAATTTGTCAGTATTGAGAATTTATGTTTGATTCTTATAATGCTGGATATCTTTAGAGATCAGTGAAGTGGTATTCTGGTAAGATGAATCTGAAAAGAAGCAGCAAAGAAAAGGAACAAAAAGAAAAGAAAGCCCTGATCAGTATCATTTGCTTATTTACCTGGTATAAATACTCCCACTATGGGTGATTTGAAGTCACTGAATTAGGAGTCCAGAAGACATGCACATAATCAACTGTCATGAGCTAATGGGAGCCAGCTCCATGAGCAGAAGAAATAATTACAATAGCAACACAAATTAACATTATACAGTGTTTTAGAGCTCACAAAGTGTTTTTGTACATATTAACTCATTGAATTCTCATTGTTTTCTGAGAGATGGTATCCTTGAAACTGAAGTTCAAAGAGATTAAATAGTTAATCTACTATGATGGTAGATAACAGATATGGGACACTTTTCTTGCTCTCTGAACCAAATTACATGTTATTCTAAAGTGTACATTTCAGATCCTATGCCCTGAAAATGATAAATTAATCAGCAAAATAATCTTAATTTTTGTATTATAGACAATAACAATTGCTTACATATTAAAATATTTTTTTTGTTTTTGTTTTTGTTTTTTTTTTTTTGCTTTTTTTTAACAGAAAAGTACAGGCAGGAATGAAGGTAGGCAAGAAGAGGGAGGAGGATGAAGCATTTATTTATATGTTCATCTAGGTTGTTTCCTCCAGCCCTAGACTTGAACCCAGGATCTTGGGATGCATGTGGACTGTGCCCAATCCCTACACCACCAGGGTGCACTACTTTGCAGTTGTTGAAACATTTGAGAATCTATTATCTAAACTGAATTTTATTTAAAAAAAAAACAAACAAACAAGGTAAGGTAGGTAAGACAGAGATCATTCTACCCATTTTACAGATTCAAGTTCTAAGGATCACATAGCTTAAGTAACCTGTAGCAGTTTTCTGGCAGGCAGTACTACTTTACAATAGATAAAACAACTTCCCAGTCTATAGTGACATGGAGGAATAAAAAATTAAAGCAGAACTAATATTTTATCAGTATCAGGGCCCAGTCAAGGGGCAGTGTTTGGGATGAAACTAAATAGAAATAGAGAACCCTGACCTTCTGAGACAGGATGCTATCTTGATTCCCCCTGCACTTGTACTTCAGAAACACAGAAGAAGATTTAAAAATCTCAATCCCTGGGTCACAGTCATGACTAGTTTACATAAAAGTTTCTGGGGGTAAGGCCCAGGCGTCAATATGTTTCAGAGCTTTCCAAGTATATTTATAGAGTAATTTTATCGTATACAAGGAAGATAATTTATTCTTTCTCTTGATTATTGCATTCACACATTCATCCATATCTCCTTTCATCCAACTAATATCAGTACACACACTAATACCTAAATGGTACCAGGTATTATTTTAGATGCTGAGTATACAATATGGACAGAGATAGAATTCCATTCCCTCACCACCTCCATCTCCACTGAGCTTACACTCTAGAAAAACACTTAACTAACTAGGAAAGGCAGTTGTGAATTCTGGAGGTTGGGAGCAGGTTTAAACAAAGGACAAATTCCTAGTGCGCCCTAATGGAGAAGTTGTTAAGTCTGCTGCCTCCAGCTAAGCAGAGTCCACATGAAACACAAGGACTTGGGTTTGCAGCCCAGGTGTGTGGGGAAGCAATCAAGATGAACAATCAAATAAAACAAGTAAAACTTTTTATGCCTCCTCAATCTTCCTTCCTGCCTGCTGTTTTGCCTGCATTCCTGCCTGTATCTTACCTTAAAAAATAAGTAAATAAGTTAGTAAATAAATAGAGCATTACAGGCCCAGGATGCTCATCAGGCCTCTAGTCAGTGGCTTGAAGAATTTGAGGAAGTCACTTTCAAATAGTATCAAGAATATTTTACCCAGCACATCAAATTAAGTGAGGGGCTTTATTAGTTTGGGGTTTAATCATAGAGGTTCCTTAATTTATATATTAAAAAGGCTCCTAAATTGCACGGTGTGAATCATTTTTAAGGTAACACTGAATATTGCTTTCCTATTAACTCAGATTATCATTTATTTTCATTACAAATGAACTTTAATTGGAAGTGGCTCCTAACAAATTTAGCTACAAATGTCTCCCTGGGCCTTCTATTAAACACCAATCAATAAAAAACAAACCAACCAAAATATGAAAAAAATTCTTGAAACAGTAAGAGACCTCCAGTTAGATATTCTTTCCTATTAATTTCTACCAAGAAACAAAGTCTTCCTTAATTCCCTGAACTCCTAATTCAATCATATATGAAGCTGTGATTGCAGGTATAAAAAAATCTATGTTTTGTGGATCAGGAAGCAAATTCCCCTTTCAGGACTGATTTTACTCAGATATTATAATTAACAATATCTCTCAAAGTTCCATAAATTAAATAGATGAGACAGATGAAATCAGCCTCATTCTCTGAAACTTGGTCATGCTTTCTTCCACTTTCTAATGACTCACTTGGCATAATAGAATGTTGTCTTCCGTCTATAATCAAGGTTGTTAGATAAGTCTCTTCTTACCTCGGTGTAGTGTAACATTCCAGACAGCACTGTTATACTGAGTCCAGAGGTTAATGAGAGACCTTGTCATCTCCATGTCAAGTACAATAAATTACAAATTTCTTCATCATTGCCTCCAAAGGGCCAATGAACAACTTAATCATTTATTTAATAATGCAATCTATGGTCCTTCTACAATGCTGAAAATTTTGGTAACTGCAAAATAATCAAATGTTTTCTCTTAACCAATGGGACATCTTTTTTTATTTAAAGAGAAAAGAAAAGTTTTTTTTGCGGGGAAGATGGAGAGGTCCGTAATTCCCAGTACAGTTGTTAATCTGGAAGTTTCCATATGCTGAAATGAATGGAATTGCCAAGGAATGTCATCTTAGATTTTCTTAAAGTAGAAGCAACCTATTGATCCATTCAAGCAAATATAGATTCTGTAGCTGCTAAATATCAAGTCTGATTACGTCTTTCTTTTGCTTCTCTTTCCTCTTTAGATTTTCCTATTGGTCATTTGATGACATTAGAAAGTGAGTATGAAGATTTGATGGAATCCACAATGAATATACACTTCTACTTAACTAAGGAAGCAATTCAGACAGTGCAGTATAGAAGTTTAACAATCTTCAATCCTGCAGTATTTTGAGTGTTCACAAATACTGCTCATTTAGGCATAATGTGAATTATTATCTTTACTTCATTGATAAGAACATTGAGAAAGAAAGAAAAGTCTACTATCACACAGCCAGTAAAGGGGAAAGCGAGTAGAAGTCTAAACCTCCTAATTCCACCTCTTGTGTCTTTTTGACCACACCAAGTTCTACGGTTCCCATGAGGTGTACTGTCCTTTACTCAAATATGGATAATGGAGAAACAGCTATGACTCTGAGTGCCCTTCAATGTGATCACTTAGATGGTGTCAGGACCTGATGATCCCATTGCTTCATTTAATGGCTTTGAATGAGTATTACTTGTTGTCTTACCTATTATTGAGAGTAATTAAAGTTGAAGTACTTCCCCTTTCAGTTACAGCACTGGGCTGGCTTAGTTTCAGACGCAAAGAGAACAGGTACACAATACAAAAAAAAAAAGTATGCAATCATCAGGGCAGCTTCATACAAAACACGTATGAAATAAAATTCAGAGATTAAAAAAAGTGAACATGAGAAAATGAATACATCAATAAATATAAAGTTAGCCAGAAAACATGCTAGTGTACGCCTAATATACAACTTTTTATGAAAGTTAAATATGCATCTAATTACAGTAGAATAACTGATTGATTTCTTAATAATTTTTTATTCTAGTTTGGTTGAGGATAGTAAAAAGCTCTTTCTTAGAAATACTTTTCATTGCCCCCACACCAAAGAGTCTTCAGATACCTCCTCTAACTATTATACCCCTGTCTTCAGAGTATTGGAGAGAAGAGATTCTCAATATAAAGAGAACGTTCATGCTTAGGCAATCGCAAAGCTATTTCCCCTCATTTGGAGCATTCATTTTCAAAAAGGAGCATTTTGAAGTCAGGATATCTGTGAATTCCTCTTCTTTTTCATCACTGTTGACCAGTATTTATGAGAGGGAGAGAGATTGGGTGGGAGAAGGGAGAGAGATCAAAAAAAAAAAAAAATGACTCTGTTTCTGTATGTTGTTGACGTTTGAAAGAACAGGCAGGACATGGTCCGAGTGTCACTGGGGAAAGCAGGCAGTTGACTGACATCTAGTCTTTCAAAGTGACTTACAGTTTAATGTTTCCCCTATAGTTCAAGCTCCTTAGTGAGGATCAAATGATATAAAATAATATATGACAGCAGTTTGAAAAATGTAGAGTTGTGTAAGCACAAGGCTTTATAGAAGATACCTTATGTCTCAAGAGATGAGAAAAGCTTAAAAAAAAGAAGAGATCACAGAAAAAAATTTTCATAAGACTTCTATGTTTCCTCATTCATAGTTCTTCTCTGGAACCTTACTCTTTTCCAATCTAGGAAAATAAAAAGCATGTCTAGTTATCTCCATCCTGCAGTGTCTCCTTGTACTACATTTAATACCCCATTCGAGGAAATGTTGGAGAAACTCATTAAAATATTTAATCATTCATAGAAATAATGAGTATAGTGATTTACTAGAAGTATTAATCAATGAGCAATGAATTATATTTAAAAAATACTAATGGTAATTCATGATACTGTAGACCTATAAATTGACACTGCTCTCTTCTGTGGTAAAATTTCTAGTGTTCTAGCTCTACATCTTAAATCCTAATTAGGTTTTAAGTAAGGCATTTCTCCCTACTGAGTTCCACGTATCTCTGTGGAAACAAATTGTACTGGGCAAGCTCAGAAGCCCTCCCAGATATATTAATCCTTGAGCTGTTAGCAGATACTAGAAAGACATAATTTCTAGAGCAAACCTTATAAAGTCTTAGTCACTGTGGGCTTTGACTTTCATGAGCAAATGGGAAGCCAGGTCTTTGGGATGTATGTGGGCTACAGCTGTCAGAGGTTGCAATCTTACCTGATAAGGCACCAGGTCATGGAGAGTATCTTAAACTTTCAATGAGCATGAAGCAGGGAGATCATCCAGCCCTATATGCCATGAAAACTCCAGTGGTCATTCGTTTTTTCTTAAAGTGAGCAGAAGGTAAGGAAAGATTACATTGAAATTTATTAGAATTTTTGGGGATTCAGGATCCTAAGACAGGCAAGAGATCAGCAAACTATCACCTGTGGGCCAGTTCTGGCTCACTATTTGATTTTGCAAATAAAGTTTTATTGGAACACAGCTATGCTTACTCATTTGCATACTATCTTTGCCTGTTTTCATGTCATGACAGCAAAGTTGAATCATTCTTCCAGAGACCATATGGGCTACATAACTAAAAATGTTTACTACCTAAACGTTCACAGAAAAATTTTGCTGTCCCCAAGGATAACAAATGACTTAGAGGGGAAAATGCCTTTTGACAGACTCTCAGGAAAGTGAGCTCCCTCTTTCAAAAAAACAGAAAAACAAGACACTGTTTAATAAGATCTGCCTCAAGAACTGGCATAGTCTTTCTTCATCTCCCCTCATGGACCATTGTCTTGACAAGAATGCATTCCAAATAAGACAACACATATGGTGATGAGAAGGAACTTTTGAATTGGAAACTCTTAATTGCTGGGCTTTCTCCCATTATAATCATTGCACATTTATCTGTTGATCAACCACAAATACAGCATCTTCTCTCTGCATGGCACCAAGCCAAACAATGAGAGTCTGGTGATTAACAAGACACTACCTGCCTTCAAACGGTTCACAAAAGGAGGGAGACAGGGCTCATATTGCTGGAATGCCGTACAGTGGTTATAATCATAGAGTCTGGTACAAGGTATTCCTGCTCTAGACATTTCTTAGTGTTCAGGTATTGCCCAAGTTGTGGAAAATAGTGAATGACTATTCCAATACTGCATACCCCATCATTTCTTACCATCACCATGGTCAATATATTTTTTTTAATATGACACTTCTGCACAAAGGAAGAGATAATGCCAACTCCTTCTTCAGATACATTTAATAAAAGCAATGCTTTAAAAAATCCTTAGATTTAGTACCCATCAGAGATGGAAACATAACAGCTAAGTCAGTATTACTTGAAGGCATACATGGGACAAAAATAGAAAATGCTGAAGAAGTGTACAGCTTATATGTGGATAATGGAGATGAGCATTTGATGGAAACGAATCACAAAATAGCAGAATATCAAAACAGGAAGACCCTGAAAACCATTTGTTAATTTCTCTCACTAGACCAGAAGAACCAGTCCTGGAAAGGTGTGGTAAATGTCCCATGTCACCCAATTAGTCGCTGGCTGGACTAGCACTGGAACCCGAGTGTTTTGTTTTGTAGTTGATTCTCTTTCCACTGCTACACCAGTGTTTTCTAATTGTGTTCTGTACAACCATAATATTCTGATATGATAACTTAGCCATGGATGGTAAAGAAGGTGCATATATATGTATTTATGTATGTTGTGGGTTCTGTTCAAAATTTGAGAAAGGATAACACAACAAAAAAAGTTCGTACCATGTTCCCTCTTTTCTTATAATTTTCTTATAATTAGATATAAAGTTTTCTGTAATGCATTAAATTTAGTGAAAATCCTATAATTATAAAATAATAATAAGCAAAATAATGAGTCAGTAGGAGAAATATTTCTTCTCTTTGGATAGGGAGAGTCTCCTTGTGAAAGGCAGTAAATTCCATGCTCTTGATTTGGCTATCTAATATGTTTATAGCAAAAATGATAGTGATAGAATTCCATTTAAGCCTTAAACTCATGAAAACATCGATTTTTCCACTTGAAAATCTATTTTATAGAGATTTTTATGCTCTTCAATTTATCCATGAATTTTGGGTAAGGGTAAAGTTTCTCAAAACAACTGCAAACATGTATCCTGCGCTCTTGTTCCGAGAGGACATACTCAAAGTGTAAAGAATCTTCTTCATGGGACAATTTTATAAGATCATTCTGAACATGTATGACAATTTCAAATTATGGGGAATTATTGTGTTTGTAGAAATCTAATGTAATTGGCTATTTGCTCATTAGAGAGGGAGCTTGAGAGCAATCTTGAGTTCTGTCTCATGCCTCTAGAGTATCGTGAGAAGTGTAAGTCAGAGTCAAATCAGGAAACCCTCTGATTTTCTTAGAGGGAGAGTCCACTTACATAAATGCCCACAGATCAAAGTGAAGAGTAGGTATCTGCAGATTTTATAAAATCATTTTACTGATATGATCATATTTAATTCTAACAAAAATGATTGAAGGCAGTGGCATTTTCTACTGATGAGGTAGTCTATCTTGATGAGTTTAACAAACTTATGCTCATGTTTTTTTTTTGTTTTTTTTTTAAGTAAGGGTTATTTGTTTCCAAAGTCTGTCCTCTATATCCTATAACTCTTGTATAAAGAGCTTCCAACATCCACTGTAGAGATCACAGATTAAGAAGTTGTACTTCAAATAATCTTAGCTGCTGATGTTTGATATTCTCTCTCTCTCTCTCACACACACACATACACACACACAAACACATACAGTCACACGAGTACATACACTAGGTGTGTACCACTCATAAACCTTTATTGGGTATAGCATCTTCAGAATACCCAGCTCAGGATGAATTACATCTATAATTAGTCAGAATCCCTTTGCATAATAAACATTTCTAAGTTATTTTTTGATTTATAGCCTGTGCATGGGTGCTGAGACGTGTGTGTGTGTGTGTGTGTATATGCATGCTTATGTATGTACCTAAGTGTGTTGGGAGTACTGCTCAGTAAAAACACGCAAGACAGCTGCATTTCACAGTTGAGTCTTCAGGCAGCAATATTTTAGCAGAATGAACATCAAATCTTTCCAATGACTTGCGAGCTGTGAAAGACATTGCAGCTAAGTCCAACTGTAAAAAATATATTGGCTTCAGAAGAGAAATGGCATTTGGAAGGCTATGCTTTAAAATGATGTTGGGGAAGAGGAAAATTGAAGGCTGCAGTTTTCAGGGTGAAATCCTCACACTGAAGGCCCAAGTACAGAGATATATGTGTGGTGAGAAGCTCAAAATCCCCTTTTTTGTTTATCAGTTCTAGGGCAGATCCTTCAGGGAAATGCATTTACAAGAATGTTCCATCCACAGACTGGGACAGTCATACAATTTTCTGTCTTCTTCCTGCAGTTAACTATGTTCTAGCCACTACAGGGCTGTGTCCCAGGAGGAGGTCTTCTCCGATGCCTAGAGTGACTTGAACCCAGTCAGAGCTTTTGCTTTAACTTGGCTTTGAATAGAGACAGCTCTCTCTGGCATCTGAATGTCCCAGAAAGTCTAAAATATTTCCGCAAGATCTTCTACACTAACACCATATCCTGCACAGAATGATAGTCAATAATTGTTTGCTAAATAAGGCACTGATTAAAATATCCAGAGAGGACAGTTACTGAGAGGCAATCTTGCACCAAATATTATGTAACTTATAAATACTCAAAACAGCGCCACCGAGGGAAGAAATACCACGTCCGTCTTACAGGTAGTACAGCTGAATATTAAAGAGGGTAAGTTACGTGTCCAAGACACATAGACAGCAGCAAGGCTGAGATTTGAGCTTAATCTTGACTACAGATCCTGCTCTTAACCATGGAGGGCAACTGTGGAATCCTATAGCTTCCAAGCATCTAGATCCACACTTCATTCAGCTCCTCCCATGCATGACTACTCACATTGTTTAGAGAAAAAAGAGAAGTTGATGTGCAAAGATAAAAAAAAAATAGAGAACTGCTTCCATAGACATCTACCAACACACCACCCCTCCTCTTAATTAGTAGTGAGTGCCTGGGGAGAAGGTTAGCTTTCCAAAGAGCTGGTTCTGGAAAAGCTAAGGAAACTCATTACTCCTCACCACAGGGGTTCAGCTCTCTCTCCCCAACTCTCCTTAAAAGCACAGTGGGGTGACTGCAGAAGAGATAAGGAAACATAAATAACAACTGTGCTTTCTAAATGGTCTGGTCTGTGCCACACTTCTCCTCTGAGAGAGGTATTTGAAAACACACATAAGTTTCATTTCCAGATCATGCAAATAATAATAATAACAACTATAATAAAAATATTAGTAATGACTTTAGTTGTTCATCTGTTTCTGAGACAGCAAGAAGGGAAGCAGGGACTTAACATAAAGCTTGGATGTAGGTCTTAAGAGTCCTACTGAGTTTTACAGTCATAAAACATTTTCAGATGTTTCTCTTTTGAACCTGTAAATTAGTGAAGGTGGGTGGGAGGCTCTAGGTTTCACAGTGTGAAAAACTGAGGAGAGACTTGAGAAACTTATCGAGAGTTTCCTAGCCTAGAGTGACTTGAATCCAGTCTCTGACTCTAAGTATGGTGGTCCTTCACCACCCTCAGGACTGAAGGGAAATCCTCCCAGGACTCTAAAGTTTCTCAGCCTCCCTGAACACACTTGACTTCTTCCACTCCTGGTAGAAAATTATCTAGACTTCTTATATATTTTTCCCCCAAGATCTGATTTCTAATGAGAACTGTCAAAGAAAGTTGATATAGGTCCAAGGATTTTTATTAGAAAGATTATTCTCTCAGAGATTTTTAAAAGCCCTCACCCTCCACCTCCCCACCCCCTACAAAACATATAGGCAGAGTGAGTAAGAGTGGACACACTCCTAAAAGGTGTGCTTTTTCAGAATACATAAATGTTTGTCTACCCTAAGCCATTAGATCAACACACAGGAAACTTCCATTTCCTTCTGGGTCTATTACTAAGGAGAATTAAAGTAAATCATGCAAACCAGTACCTTGTTTTTTTTTCTTATTGGTGAAACATGGAGATATTCATATTTTTCCAGTTAAATAGTTGATAAATTCTTGAGAGAATTGGAAGGAGAAAGAAATGGAAAAAAATTGCAATGCATTTATAATTAATACAGATTTAATTATGGAATTGATTATTCTAGTTTATATGTACATCATACCCTTCATCTTTCTGATGATCTCTTAGGTTCTATGTATCCAGCTGTATTGTACAGAGAAGCAAGTTGAGACTCAGAGTAGTACATAACAAGCTCCAATATGACATGGGACTATACATGAATTCAGGATACCAGATATCTGTAGATCCACTTCTTCTAGTGGAACTAGATATGAAAATTTCCACTTTGAGAGGGTGGGTAAGGTCTCAAACGTGGGGCTATGACAAAGGAGACAGGTCCGCATGAAAATTCCAATGAGAACATTGTAGACAGTATAACGAAGGCAAATATGGTAGAAAAAGGAGAAGGGGCAATGAACGGGAAACAGACAACATTCCAAAGCCATTTGCCAAGGTACCCCAAACTTTTAGTCATTCTGGTAACCAGAATAGCAGCCACGAGAACAAGGAGGTTATTAAGTGCCTACTTGCTAAGCGTAAGCACCCACATCTATCTTAGAAAGCCTATCATTAGACATTATTTTCCAAGAATCAAATTCTTAGAGCAATGGACATTTACATACTCTGAAGCAGACAGAATTGAACCTAAGAGCATCTTGGTTTTATACGAATGTGAGTTCTTGATTTGAAGTATGCCCCTCTTATAAATGAGCTGTGGAGTCCTAGACATTTATGATCTTATATTGTTTATGTTCACCCCAAATTGCTGAAATCCTAACAATCAAGAATTAGGAAGTAAGCCTTTGAGAACAGTTTAGTCATGAGAGTGGAACCTTTATGATTGAGATTAGTGCCTTATAACAGTAGGAAAACACTTCCTTTCCCCAATAAGGTCTGTAGTTGTGGCTTTCTAGGATTTTCTCTTCCCATAGCTCTCTTTGGAGATCCAGCCAAGTGCTGTCCATACTACTAAACACAAAAACCATGATTTTACTTACCAGCCAGGTAAGTAAAACAATAACGTAGAGACATCCTAGTAAGTACTCTAAGTATTTTTTCTTAGGTTTCTTTTAAGTTCATTAAGACATATTTCTGTGATGCAGCCCCCTGGAGGAAATGGGAGATAAAGGATTTAAAAGGCTTTCTTTCTTGGTGCCCTGGTGGTTCAAGCATTAAGCCCGTGGCTGACTGGGGTATAGTCCATATAAAGCCCAAGAACCCAGGTTCAAGACCTAGAACAGATGTGTGTGTAGGGACAATCAAGATATAAACAAACAAACAAGCAAACAAATAAAAAATAAATAAAACGTTGTTTCTTCTTCTCTTTCTTCCTTTTCTGTTGTCTGCCTGCTTACCTATCTTTATTCCTGCCTATCTTCCTTCCTCTTTACAAACTAATTAAATAAAAAAAAGGGCTTTCTCTCATTTAATATTATTAGGATTGCTCCCTAGCCCTAATGTATTTTTATGTAAATGTTAATGAATTTCTTCTTCAGGAGTGATGGAGTCCTAACCTGTCCCCTCCATAGGGTGTCCTGCAATGTAGATACACACATGTGGGTGTACACAGCTGCATGCAGTAGCTCCTATACCTAATTGAGTCCAAGCCCCATGTCAGATCTCCAGGTCCTCTGCAAACCAGCCTGCCGAATCTTCCCAGCGCTACTTCCAAATGACACCACTATCCCTATCGGTTATCCCCACCCCTACCTCCTGCCATGTTCCTGGACAGGGGCCTTGTACTTAAGAGCAGAAATCTGGCATCAGTCAACTTGAGCTAAATGCTGACACTGTTTCTTAGTGCTGCGAGATTCTGAACAGATTACCTAGCTTTTCTTCTCTACCTCCATACAATGGAGATGATGCTAACCTCTGTTTCAGTAAGATAATATGAGAAAATGCAGCTAAGACATTGGACCATCTGTTCCATACGTTTTTAGTAGATATTTGTTATTACTAATTTCATTATCGTGTGTTTTGGTTTTGGGTTTTTGGGTTTTTTTGGGGGGAAGGGGTCACAACCATCTCTGACTTGCTCAAGAACGCTCTTCTGCCCTTCCACCTTATCAAAACCCATGGGTCCATAAAGGACTAGTTTCTTCATCCACTAACCTTACTCAAGGCTATACTCTTGATATTTGAATCCTTATGACATACATCCTACACAGGTAGCAGTGAATTATGTCCTGCCTTGTATTATATCCTAGTGACAGAGCCTGCAAGGAATAGTAGTCCTACAAAATTCCCTTCAACAGAGGTTACTATACTCAGCTAAGTATGGGAAGACACTAACTGTCCTTCTCCTGGAAATCACCAAACACCCAAGCACAGTACAGAAACAAAAAAAAGTTCAGTGTAAAACAAGTCTTTCAAAACAGTTTAAACCTCTATTTTCTCACTACTTTGATTAAAGAAATCTGACATAATGCAGTATTTATTAAAAGTTCAAAGAACTAATGTGTCTCAGATCATACTTTGAAAAATGCAGCCCTGTTGCTAAATTCACTGGAGTTGCTAAACTTTTGTGAGCATCCATCTCCTGTCTCCCTAAAGCTGCTTCCCAGGGTCTTCTATGACCAGCATAGGATCTATGGAGTACAGCTAAGAAATATCACATACATCCCCTCATCTCATCTCCGAAAGGTAAGAAGGTTATCATTATCCTTACTTTACAGATAAGAAAACTATGGCTTAGAGTCCCAGTATTGAATGACCTCACATGAACAAAATGGTGTGCACAGACAGCTTGAAATGCACTGTTCCTTTCACCAGGACTTTCACTGTTCATTAAGTGTGCAAAGAGCAGACAGAATTCTACCTACTTCCTTATAGTTGGAAGAAGAGTTAATATACAAAAGGAATCCCGACTTCAACTTTCTCTCTGCTAATAAAAAAGGATGTCCTGATGATGATCCATATTTTCAAAGCACAGTGCCCACTTTTAGGCCCAGGGGAACTCACATGCCAGCGGCAGCTAAGTCTTTATATTATTTTGACTTGAAGTATGCATGAGTGGATTTAGTTCCAGCTGCAGGTGTTGCTGGCAGATAATTCTCCTTGTTCTTGACATTGCACAGAGTTCAGTCTCAGACTGAAGATCAGAAATAGAATTGAGGAAAAGGCAGAAGAGATAAAGTAATTAAAAGTAGGGTAAGCAAGAGTGAGGCCAGTTCTCTTGCCACAGACACTGCTGCTTCCAGAAGCAGCACTACCACTCCGACAATCACCATTCCTGGTGGTAGCTTGTAAAACACGTTTCATCCCTGAGTCCCACTGAGTGAAGACCTTCAACAAATGTGAAACATTTCTCATGAGAGAAAAGTTGTCATATAGGGACAGGCATCCCAGTATGTGTGGAAAACACACAAGCAGGAGGGGCAGTCAGCTCTATGTGGCTATGTGAAGAAGTGAAGGGAGAGGAGGCTCGATGAGGGATCTGCACTGGTTTGACAGGGGCTGACCGTCCCCTTTAGGTAGAAGTAATGCCCATGAGGGTCAAAGACAGTCCTGCAGATACTGATGGATATACACTTGCAGGATCTGGGAGCAAAGAAGAGCTGTGACCAGATGAACCCAGCACAGATAACTGGTTTCAGCATCCAGACAAGAACACAGGTTTTCCCATGCTTGGTACAGAAGCCTTTCCATTAAAACCTAGAGTAGAATTGTATTTCACCCCTCCTTTCCTTGCTATCTCCCCTCCCATTTTTATTGCACAGTCTGGGGTCTAGAATGAAGCACTTCTGTTAAACTGTTTCCCAGGATTTCACGAAGAGTAGTGATGCACATGCTTCATCTATAGGTCACAGAAATACTGTATATAGTGGTTCGGAGCATCCATTTTCTAAGTGTCCAAACTCAACTCTGATGGAACTTCTCTCAGACCTGACTGAACCAAACAACGTCTTCCTTGACTCGGGTCATGCCTTCACTGAAATGAAAATTACCTCCTCCCTGTCTCAAATTTCCTCTTACTTAAGAACTCCATGAAGCTCCACACCAATTCCACCCTTAAATCAATGTCAAGGCATGAAAAGCTATCTGTGAAGAGGCTTCTTACTAACATAGTGTGTCCTTAAGTAGTGAATCGCTGTCAGAATGTCCCAAATGCCAAGATCAACCATCGCCCTTCTCAGAGAACACATTATGAAGTCTATGTGAACCACAGACCAATCGTTTAAATTAGTTTAACATTGTTTAAATCCTTAACATTTCTACATGGGGTCAACAGTTGAGAAGTAAAGAGAGATGTTCACAGATGAGTACATCCTGAGTCATTGAATGAAGTGGAATTGTATGGCCCAGGCTATAGCAAGTGAAAAAAGAACAATAGCCTAAATCTTAGTGTGGTGGTTTTTAAAGTATTTGAAAGTTATAATAGTACATTTTCACTTTTCCAAATTAAATTGTCCATGAAATCACAGTAAGTGGCAGGCGAGCAAGAGCTACCCTGGTGGCACATGGAGACAGGAACTTGGGGTTGAAGCACCAGGCTTCATACACATGGCATCACCCTGACACCAGCAACCCCCAGAATTCAGTCTGCAACCTCTTAACCAGCACCCCTCTCTCACGTTACACTGCAGGTGACCCTGGGTTGAGCAAGCACATGTCGGTCTTCACTGGGCTTTACCAGTTGCCCCAACCGATGGAGGAAATGCCCTTAAGTGCTTACCATCTGCTTCTTCTCCTACAAAATGTGAAGAAAAAATTTTTCTACATAAACATACATTTACACTTCAAAAGTTTGTTTTCAGATCAAGCTAGATTGTTGAATGCCACTTTTATACTCCAACATTTAGATACCTGTATAATAGTGTTGTTTATATAGTTAATTCATAGCAACCTTCAAAATAAAATAAATAATAGAATAAGCCTGAGTATTATGATATAAGGGTAAAGAGAGGGGGAAAAAAAAAAATAACAAAAACTCAATGACTCTTGAGTTTGCCCAAAACCCCACAGAGAAAGTTCATTTAGGAAACATTGACTGAAATTTGACTGACTGATGGGAAAATAATAATGAACACAGAGGTTTATTGGGTTATCTAGATGCTGGGGAGAAAGCATCACCAATTATTAAATCTTTTGGACTCATAAATAGGCACACAAGAAGATGCAGTGTAATGTGAGAATGAATTAAAACCAAAGTAAGGAATTTGTGCCAGGTGTGAGGGTTAGTAGTTTGGTAACAGTATTCTGGAAAATCTTTATTTAGGGCCCTTCAGAAACACTGTCCCCATACTGCTTGGAAGCATTTACCCTGAGCCGGGGATGGAAGCCTGCTCACACCTGGGTGGGGGCCTTCTGGTTAAGTACTGAAATTCCATTTGGCAGACACCTAAGTCTGTTGCTGAATCACCCCTTTTTCATCAACCTCAGCTCAGGCCTTCTGTCAACATTCCGCCATAAATACCTCAGCCAGGGGACCCCCTTGGCTCAGGGCACTGAGAAGGAGCCCTTCTCTTTTCCTTGGAGAATTCAAGGTCACCAAATTTTCCTCATCCCCTATGGACCTGTGGCCTAGAGGATTTGGGACAATATAAAGTCCTATCTCTTTACCCACTGCAGGAAGTACAGCATCAATTATCTATTTGGAGGCAATGCTAACTGGGATGAAATGACTAGCAGTAGAGACCAAATATAAAAATATGGCAAAAACTATCAGAAACTGCAAACAAAATGAGTTTTTTTTTAATGTTGTTTCTTAATATTAAAAGGGTGAGATCTATTAATTCTAGATTTCTGCAGTGATTACTGTTTTGTTTGCTTATTTGTATTTCATCTCCTACCACCCCCCAGTAGAAATTAATTCACCTTAGCAGCGAAGGCTCTCTTTGCATTGTCAGAAACTGCAAATACTCATTTAATGCCTTCAAACAATGCTATAAACCACTGTGCAATGATATAGCTGTCGCTCTCTAATTATGTGATGTTTGTAAATCAATATGACGGCACAGAAATTATCCTTTGCCATTTCTCACAACTTTCTAAAATATGTTAAAGGGAACTCAAGACCCCCACCCCCATTCTCTAAACTTAAAATCACAGAATCATTTGAATTACCTTCACTGTTGCTTTCCACATTCCATCAGTAGCTAAGAATGAAGAATTCTTCATCCATAAATAATCCAATATTCATCCTTCCTCATAATTCTACCACCATATCATTCTCCAGACCCACATTATTTCTTGTCTAAGTTACTGCAATGCCCTCCCAACAAGTCTTCCTGCCTTCACTCTTCCCATCTCTTTGTACTGTCGATACTCTGCTAAGGCAGACTTTCCTCAGCATAGCTGTGAACAAATGTGTTCATGATTAACTATGTCCTGTGGCTTTCTGTGTTGACAGAAGATTAAAATAATAAACTACAGATAATAACAATAGTTCAATGTCTATGTCTTTGATTAGAACGTAAGCAACATGAGAGCAGGGGGCTTTGACTTTGAACTGTGCTAGGCATGTACTTGATGTACTAAAAATTAGCTGAATGAATAAGTACATGAAAAATGAATAGAAGGTTAAAGTGATGGATAGGTGGATGGGTGGATGAGTAAGTGGATAAATGCCTATGTAAATGATTTATCTACAGAATTAAATAGAATGAATATACAAAAGTGCAAACATAGTCAAGTCTTGTTAAATGTTGATCTTCCCTATATTTCCTATTGATCTCCTTGTACCATTCCATCACTAAGTCTAAACATGAAAGGTCAAAGTTAAAACTAAAAAGGTCATATAATCCACTTCGTTGAGTTTGTACCTGATACTGTACGCAAGGGGACAGGGGAGATACTCAATCCTGAGTCATTAGAAGATGTCCCTGGGTGATTTGTTAGGAGTTTTCTATAATATAATATGATGAACACATTTAATATGCAGATGTTAGAGGGGCAGTGGTGGGGCTTATAACAGGGTACTGGGGGTTTGTTCCAGGATGGTTTGGAGAAGGGACAAATTTGAGAGAAAATCCTGAGATCAAATTGGTAGACCTACTGGGGAGTGAGATAGAGACAGTTGTCATAACTAATCTTACTCTCTCAACTTTGCCTAATGTCAAAACTCAGGTATCCCTGAAACAGAGTCCTGTCTTAGTCTCTCTCTTTTTTTTTTTTAATTGAAAGTAGAAATAATTACACTTTTCATAGTTTAAAGCAACAACAAATGCTGGCATAGCAAACTTTCTACTGCCTCTCCCCTGCCCCCAATATTCTAGAGAATGTATACCCTACAGAGAAGGCAGAAATGCCAAGGAACAGAACTCTCTAGAAGGAGAGTGTTTTAAAAAGCACTTTTTTAAAAAGTACATTTTGTGGGAGAAACCATCTGTCTCTTAATTGCTATCTGCACTATGCTTCCTCCTGGGGATTGGGAAGGGGAGGGGATCAAAGAAAAAAGTTTTGAAGGCCATAGGCATGAATATCCAAATGATATGAATTTTAATATATATTTTTAAAAGGGTTAGGTGATAATGGAAAGATATGACTGCTTTCCTTTTATTTCCCTGTTAAATTAAAATTCCTACAAAAGTGGAGTGGCTACCTCTTTGAAAACATTGCAGAATTTTAAACTTTGGAAAGATTTATCTTTCACAGTCACTAATCTATGCAAAAGCCTTTGGCTGCAGGAAGCACAGGTTCTAAGTAGGTAGGATGACAAAGGCTTCACACGTGTTTCTGAAAGGTAGCTGGCTTGGAATAGGTATCCTTCCATTTATGAGTGAAACCACCTAGTTATCTAAATGAAACAGAAAGATGCATGGAGTATTCCGCTCACCCCACCTAGATAGGAAGGCTGAGCTCTCAAAACATTATTCATGGTCTATAACTTAAAATTTTCAGATTATTAACTATAGCATTTGACAAAAAAAAAAAAAAAAAAAAAAAGACCAATCCAAATAACATTGTAAATCTCATTCCCTGCTCCATCCATGGTTCTGAATAGAAGAGGCAACAGGCAACTGGCACACATTTGAATAGTGTCAAAGAAATGAATCTACAGTTTATTGCTACAATTCATCTTGGCCAATAAATGGCCTCCATACTATTCTTCAGTCATTCAAAATGGTTCATTTCCTTTGGCCTTTATTCATTGCCTAATATTCCTAATGAACTTAATGTAGCAAGTGATGTAATCAGACAAAAGAACTGTAAGAACTCTTCTCTGCCACTATAAGCAGAATTAAATCATATTTAATTAGAATTTTAGTGTTCACCAAAAGTCTGTTAACCATTCATCACCCACACTGCTGTCTAATCAAGCACTTGTTCCTTCATCTCACTGTAATAGGAGAACAACACTATCTGTTGGGATCAGTTCTGTGTTCTGAACACAACAATCTATCAGGCAGGTGTCTGCCCTAGTCCCATTCATGGATCAGTGACTATATTCTATATTCTGTGGCCTTAGCCTTCATGGTCAAGAGTGTCCGAAGTGAAACAATGAGGTCACATCAATGGTACCTGATTTATAACCAGAGCAAAGGAGATAGTTCAGCCTGGGAAGAGTTAAGAGGCAGTGACTTTGGATAGATTTTGCAAAAATTTGCCATTGTATTTTCATCAGAATGAGAGAAACTCTATGTAAGAGAAGGAAACTGAGAGCACATTAAGGTGAAGAAGCAGTCTGTGGCAAGAAAATGTCAAGGAATGAGAGCTGCAAACTTGCCATGCTGGGTGGAGTGCCTGTCCAGAAACTGTATTTTGCCTGGTATAATGCACACTTTTTTGCCAAATTTATGAGGCAAACATAGGATGCTCATTATACATAGTAGTAGTAATTCTGTATCTATATAAATGTTGTTAATTATTTTATTTCTTACACCTTATATTTGTTCTTGTCTTATATTTTGCAATTATTTCTTACATAAATTTTCTTGTACCACAACAGATAAAAAAATGCTGAAGTGTATTGATAATACAAAAAGTACCTAAATATACACACATAAAAATTTCAATTAAAAATAAAATGAATGATTTTTTTTTTTTTTTCTGAAAGTTTGGGCCAAAAGAGGTGGATGTCCATTAAACAAGGGAATGCATTATACATGGAAAAATATGGGATGTCAGGCACAAGGGCTTTGTACCTGACCCCAGAGTAGCAGGAAAAGTCTACAGAGTTTGTCTGGTTTTGCCTTGTTTTTCCTTTTAACAAAAGTAAACATAGAAGGAAAGATATTTTAAGAAACACGAATTAGGCGCACCCTGGGGAAATAGTAGTTAGGTCATTTGTCTCTGAAGGAGCAAAGGCCCTAAATCCCTGGGTTCAAATTCCAGGTCCAGTGTGAACAACTAAATAAAAATGCTTCTTCCTCAAAGTCTGCAACTTTCCTTTTAGAAGAGAAAAAGAAAGAAAGAGATATGAATTGGTACTAAATAGCGTGGTTGGCCAATGACCATTTTTCAGTTTTCTAGTCTACAGGCCATGAGGTCTTGGAACCAGGAGGTTGCAGTGAGATACCGAAAAGGGGTCCTTTCTGAGAAGCCCTGTGAAGGAAAGTTCAATGGTGAATTGGATTCAGTATATAGAGGTAAAGAAAAGAGAAAGGTAAAAATTGCTGATACACATTGAACTCGTGTGTCCTCCACCCTCACACATCTGTCCGTCACCATCTCCAGGGTGAAGTGCTGCCGCCCCACCGTTCCTGCACAGTCATCGTAGTGTCACTCAGCTGGGTGCACCCCTCCCCCTACTGAGCTCACAAAGCACATATGGCAGTGACTGCCATATGGCAGCCAACCTGTCTTGGATGGATTCTGTGAAGGTTTCATATTGTTCTAAATTCCTCAGGGGGAACAAGTTCTCTGCCGCATGTCTGCAATCTCCACGTCCCAGTGCCTGGTACACACTGCACTGTGGGTGCCAGGCAAGTATTTATAGAAAGAAAAGTGAGAGCTGAGCACTGCAGTGGTCCTCAAGTACTTCTCAACAGGGGTTAATGTCTGGCTGAGTGAATAAAACCTCTCCTTTAGATAAGTGCTCCAGAGTGACTCAAAATGATCATGTCCAGCCCAGAGTGATTTCTGATGAAGATCAAACAAACATAACGAACAACAACAAAAAAAGCAATCACCATTTGATTTGACATTTGAAAAGAGAGTAAAGAATCTCATCGGATAATAATGCTTATTCTTCTTTTTCCAGCTGTATTTATCAGACCACCAAGCAGACATAACAAGACTTCTCAGAGATGTCAAATATGCATTATCTTGTGTTTTCTCATGAAGAGGTCCAATATTGAGCATCAATTTGACTAAATGACAAACTTAGTAGGACGCTGTTTATTCTGTGTGTCCAATAACAAATCTATCTCACCTTTGAAGGACATGTTTACAGTTAATTGGATTAATTTTATGTGGTGTTCATATATTAATAATTAGTAGAAGCTCAATATATAGCAAATTATTTTGACTTATACAAAGACTATTTCAACCTTAGTAAGGGGTAATAGTAACTTAATAATAGCAGCACAAGCATCTTCAATATATAATTGATATCCTGATTCTTGTATCTTTAAGGCCAAGATCTTAAGACCTCAAAAACACTTAACAAACTTTAAAGAATAAACTTAAAAGAGATAAATCTTGAACTGGTACCAAAGAGGCTGAGCATAGGAAATTAATAATACAAATTGGCTGTGTTATAGAAAAATTAAATCCTCACCAGTAGCTTTATTACTTTATATAAAGTCATATGATAACATTTGACTACATTTGTTTCTGAATATAGGATACATTGAAAAGCAAAACAAACTTTAAAAAAATATGAATCATTTTGAATTGCCCACATGATGGATTGCGTTAATCTGTTCTGAGAATATAGACTGACTTGACCACTATAGGGGTAAATGATTCTAGAACACGAATGCTAAATGACAGCAAAGAGGATAGCTCCTTCCTGACTTGTCAAACCTTAGGAGGGAATGAATAAAGAAGTCGGCTCCCAGGAGCTGATTAACGGACATTCCTTCCAGAGTGATTCATATGCCATCTCTGTGTGATCATTAAGGATTTATTAGCATTAAAGCAATGATATTCAAACAGGTATCAAAACATTTTAATGCAATGGAATATTGAATGAAACAGTATTGCTAACTCTCAGCTGACTGAAACAAGCTGAGATAATTGCATTGCCAAAGCGAACTGACTCAGCCTCCAGATGCCATTTATGGCTCTGAGTTTCATGTTTTAAAACTGTATTATTTGGTGTAATGATGGGTTAATGTCATGCACTGAATCATTCCCCTCATATTGTGGTGTCCAGTGGCTACTGCTGATGGCATCCCCTCTGTTCCAATCATATATTCTGCATTAATCCCAGAATCAATGAGGTAGCACTGGCTCTGGCGCTCCTGTCAATAACCTGTGCTCAGTGGGCACTGGCAGGCAGTCATGGTTCTTTGAGGGGAGGATCAAACTTGAGGAGCAGCAGAGTAGGGGCCAGGGCCCTTGTATATCCATGAAATAATTTGATTAAAAAGAATAAACACAAGAGTAGCAAGTGAAGACTGTCAAACAAAAGTGAAAACATTTAAAAAATATCCTCAAACCCATCTCTTTTGCATTTTTCTTCAGTTATTTTCATTTCTGAAATTAATTATTTCCTTTAATCTGAATGTAGAGGTATTCGACCTTTCTCCTTTCCATCCACATAAACCTTCAAAGCAATTTCTGTAAGACAGAAATGAGCACTGCAGCACCCGACATTAGAAGCCCACTACCACGTTGGTAGCCCAACGATTACATTGAAGCAAGCTAACCTTCAAAAGTGGTGCATAGTCACCGCACACTCACTTCCAGAAAGTCACATGAACGGTGATGAACCGTGGTAACAAGAGGAAAAGCGTGAAGGAGGGCAGCAGGCTAATCTGGGAAGTTTTATTTGAATAGTTACACTTGATTTTATCATGTTTAATACCAAGACCACCTACTAAATACTCTATAAGATAGGTCTATGACCTCAAGAAGTGCACTAGAATAATTTAAAATATGATACACTCACTATTCTTGTTTATTAAGTTCGGCATGCTGTAGGAGCTTGGCAAGTGCAGTCATGTAACTGACCTCTCCTTTTAACTCTGACTATTTCCCTCCATCTCCTGAATCTCTGAACATTTCCATTATCAGACCTTTCTTTGCTCAGTGTGTTACTGTAAAACAGAATGCCCTTCTACTTGTTTTTTTCACCTCTTTACACAATTACTTGCTCTGAAGGTTTCTGCTCAAACCTTCTATCCCCAGGCAATGGCACTGCCTTCCAATTCTAGTTTCCTAAAACATTTGTCTTTTTGTCACTTAATAATTTACTACCTTTGTTGGCATTCTGCTTCTTCAAGTAACTCTATATTGTGTCTTTGATGCTTAAGATGACCAAGGGCTGCAAACTGAAAACTCCTAGCCAGGTCAAATTCTTGGTAACAGATCAAGCAAAGTCTGAAGCTATGCCAAGTGCCATCTATGCTCACCTCGGAGCCCATGTGCAATCCCATGGAATGGGGGGTTGGAGGGAAAGAAAACAGGCCAGTTGGTAGCAAAGCACTCAGTGCAAGCTCAGTGCTTTGAAAAGTGCTAAAATTCCAGGGCAAGTTTAAAGACAATTTAGCCACATGTTAACTTAAGAGCAGATTTATTAGATGAAATGAACAAATCTCTGTGGGTCCAAAGCTGAAAAAGCTGATGTTAGAAGGTGCCCACTCTGTACATTACACATGCATTGGATACTTTTTCCCCGCTCTTCCCCTCTAATAAACTGCAGAAAATACTTAGGTATCTGCTCAAGAGAAGGGAGGAAAAAAATAAGACAAGGAATGAAGGTGAAATTTTGTCATTTCACAATCAGTCAGGACACTGACACATTCCACCAGATCTTGAAGAAGGACAAGTAGGCTGATCCTACATTCCCTCTTCAACAGACTAAAATCAAGAGCTTCCTCAAGAATTTGAAGTGGCTAGAAATGTTCATTATCCCAAAATGTGTGTATCCCTATCATACCGATAAATTCGAAAAGCAATTCATAAACAATAAAATGAAACAAATATCAACCACTACCACATGATAATGAAACTCTCAAACAAAGGGTCCTAGCACAGCAACAAATTCAGCCCCAAATCTTCTCCATATCTTATACCAGGTCTGCGATGTTATTCAAATGATGATCATAGATGATCTTATCAAACTAAGGCAAACTAATTTAGGCATTTTAGAATGGTTTTCATACCTAAAATTGTAAAAACAGCATTGTCTTAAATACAACCAGAAAATTCAATGAACTGGAATGTCTCACTCCTCGTACATTTTGGTCCCTTGGGATTTTACTGCCTCAATTTCACCATATACAACATTAAGTATGTCTAATTTCAAAGCAGAAAATATAATTATTTCTTTTATCAATGAAAATCTCAGGCAGAAATCATCACTGATGTGAAGTCTGCCATTCCAGGTTGTTAAAGTCTAATGAATATAAATGCTGTTCTTTCTAAATGATCTTTCTAATTTGAGGCACAAATGGGCTTTTTGCCCTCACCTTCAAGGCTTGCCTTTAATATTCTCTGAAAGATAAATTACATTATTATCTTAGGAAAGTCTGCTGAAAATCATTGAATTTTTAGTTCTAGAAGCTGAAGATATTTCTTGTTTGACAAAGTATATCAATACTTGTCACTGACACAGAGACTGAATTTTTAAGGCATTTATGGAGCAAAAGAAACAAAACAAATTTTACTCTGGCATTCATTTTATAACAAAACATCTAAAGAAATCAGATCTGGCTAAGAACATACGTGAGACCTTGATTGCATTTAATTATACATAGAATTGGTGAACCTACAGTAAAAGTCAACAAGTAGACAGAAACACTCCTTGAATCCACTCGACACTGACGCATCATAGGCAGTCAATGTTCTTATTTTTTTTTTAAATCTGCAGTCCCATGTCTTGAACCTAGGGTCACAGGCTTTACCTGGCATGCACCTTAGCTGCCTGAGTAATGAGGTGCTCATGCAGTTGGTTCAAGCAAACAGAAAGCTAAAGCCATGTTGGAGCCATAGTGTTGAACAAGCACGGCAGGCACCAGAGCATTTTGCTTATGACAGACATTTAACACAGTTTTTTCTATTCTAGATTCAGGCTTCCTATTATAGTTGTTTTTTAATGGTAAAATAGGAATTAGCATGACCACACACATTGATAAAAGAAATGTACCTATGGTTTTTAAGCGCTGACTCCAAGATGAACACAGCTTTGATGCTGCATATGTATTTCATGGATTCATCTGCTTTAAACTCACAAATATTCATCTCTGATTTGTTGCTCATTTTTGAGGAACTGAGACCTAAAGGAATCAAGTAGCTTAAAAACTAATTGCTATATATTCATTAACACAGGCATATCACAGAGGCATCTGGAAGGTCAAGACAGTGATGAAGCTGGCACTATTCTAAGCTCTTATTTGTATTGTATGATGAATGCACAGAAATTAACACTGTTTTACAAGTAAGTAAATGAAAGCATTGAGTGTTCAAATAACTTGCCATAATCGTACTGAAGGTATATGGAAGAGTCCGGATTGGAACCCCAGCAAGTCTGATTCCACAGCCCAAGCTTATAACCCTCACAAAACGAGATGTTCCTATGACCCACCATATACCAGTTCTCTGGGTGATATAGGCACAAGCCAACTGACCTTGGAAGTCTCCCTTTTTTGTCGTTTCAGGGGTCATGAAGCGATGAGTTTCATGAAATGAGTCAGACTTGACTTCCCCCAAACCACATACAGCTCTTTAAGAAACAAATCAGAAAATCATGTGCTCTACTAATAGAACATGGTGTCTATTAAGCACAAAAAGTGCTGCTTGAATCTTAAGTCTCAACTAAGCTTAAAAAAACACACCAGTTTGAGAACAACTAGCCTCACTATAGGCTATACCTGTTCTGCTCACCACCACTCATCTCAAAGTGCTTTCAAGTGGGTACCTGTTACTTTTACCTTTTGACATGGTTGTGATGGAAGTTTCTTTTCAAAACTGTTAGAAAGAATGAATACAGAAACACATACTTTATAACAGCCCTACTATCATGAGTAAAAAAGGACATAAAAAGATTGTTTATTTTTATTATTAATGATCTATCATTAGGTAAATTAATGAGACTCTACATACCTACATGATGTAGCTTCCATTTATGGAGGTCTATGAAGCATCAAGATTATTTTTAATCCTTGGGTCAATGTTATTTTTATTCCTTACTATGCTTTTATGAGTTAAGTATTATATTCTCTTTGCAGATAAAAAAAAAAAAACAAAACAAAACTCAGTGGCTCCAGAATATTAAGTAAAGCAACCTGCTCAAAATCACAAAGCTTGATAAATAGAAGGGGACTTGAACTCAGTTTTCTCTGAATTCAAAACCTTCACCACGTAATGCTACTTCACTGAGAAGTAGGAAAATCACAAAAGCCAGTAAGCTGGAGACAGTATGGTTCTCAGACGTTGCAGAGCACTTGGCATCATGGCACATCACTCAACTGAGGACAAGAGTGTAGAACACAGAGGCTCAAGTCCTGACTGGAAGCAGAAGCCAGTGCTGAGCTTGATTTATTTGGGAATCATAGTCTTGAGTTTTGGAAGAGAGACAGTTTGCAGTGAGAAAGAAGTGGGTTCATGAGACACAAAATACCACATATCTCCCTGGGCCTAACAATCAGGAAAGCACCCATTCATAGACTCCTTTCCAACCACAACGCCAATTTAAGAGAACCAGATCCAATCTCATGTATCCATTTTACATTCACTCATCTCTGTGAACTGGGGAAGAACCGAGAATTTACTGTATTCGATATTAAATAAATCCTTAAAAACACTGTTGCTGGAAGTCCTGAGATTGCTTTTTTAGGTGTCGTTTGGGCTACTTCTTCAGTTCTATGCATAGATGGAAGGCTGAGACTCCTGACTCATCTCATCATCTAACCTTCTCTCCCTTTAATTTTCCATTGTCTCATTTCCCTCACAACCCTTCCCAACTAGGATATGAGAGAAGAGGTGACTGGAGCAGGAAGATGCATGTATTGAGGAACATGAATAGATAGGTCTGGGTGGAGAGTGGTGTGCAAATGAACCAGGCCCTCCATTGAAAGCATACCTGCAAATGACTTCCCGGAGAAGCAGTTCTGAAGGCACATATGAGGGCAGAGGGATGAAGGAGTAGGATTATATAATGCCACAGAATGAATTCTTTATTGAGCCCATTACTGTGGGGATTCACTAAAGAGACTGTCAGTGGTTCTACCTCTGCAGGGGACCACAGTAAAAGCATCCCACATACCGGACAGGATCCTGTAAGTAGAGCCAAGTGTTTATAGCAGAGGTGGGTAGCAAGCATGGCTACAAAATGAAGAGGAAAATCTGCAAGGCCATGGGGCTGAGCCTCAGCCACCAGGAATCTCTGGAAGAAACAATATTTTCACAATATTTCCAGCTTTCTGGGGGAGCTCATTGAAGGCATCTTAGTAGCAACCATGTCCTTGTTAGGCTGCCATTAGCTGAAAATTTAAGGGGCTCCTGATAACTTTCACCAATATATAACACAGAGAGTTAAAATTGAATACTGATATTTTCACAAAATAACTTAACACCAGTGAAGTCAAAATGTATCTTTCAAAGAAGATCCATTCATTTCATGTACATCCATGGATACAGGCTAAAAAACAGAAGTTGGACTTTGGAGTAGATACAGTCAGAAAGCAAGTGTCTACTCTTTCTCCTGTGGTATTGACAAGTAATCCTCAAGAGAAAATAAGGGCAGATGTGTGTTTTCTGATGGGTACCTGCAACTCAGGCATTTTGTTTGCCCCTGTCCTGGTGTGTGACCTGGCAGTTGTTCCCACTAGCCTGGTTCCAAGTCTTCTAGGAAGTTGAATGCTGGCTGTTGGCACACTCAGAGCCAGGAAAGGCTATGTTCCTATTTGCCTGCCACTGAGCCAGATGCTTGCTGCATTCGTTTCTGGTACTTTGTACCTCCACTGAAGTTAATAACAAACACAAATACAGCAGATGAGTTTGCTTACCAAGCAACATCAATTCATTTATGAATGTGACGACAGGACAATACTAGTTCTACCTTACATGTCCTTGGTTTAGCTTATGTTCAGGATGACCACTTTCCTTCTTCACTATTAATTAAACACTGATTTGATGAGCACCTACTGCAGTTCTAGATTTTAACTAAACTCTGGGGAAAGCCTAGAAGAGTCTCAGGAGGCTTCTGTGCTGACTGTGGAGCCAGGGGTTCACACACAGAAGAAAGGCAGGTGATGACTAGAGTAAGCTGCCTTGAGTAATGCCAAAAGGCTGTGACAAAAATATAACTAAAAGAAAGAGGGTGAGGCACCAGTGTGAAGGAGATTGTTTCAGAGTCACTGGGGTTGAGGGGGGAGTTGCTGAAAAATTTGAAACAGTAAGTGCAGACGTGTGCTGCGGGAACAACGAAATATCCAGTGGCTCAGAGAAAGGATGCATTGGAGGCCCTGGCTACAGACAGGATGGCCAGATAAGCTCCAGGTAGCATAGGATGTGCTGTGCTTGAGGTCTGAACTTGAACATGCAAGCTAGGGAGCAGCAAATAGTTTTGTACCAAGTCAGATTGTAAATATTTTGGATTAGACAATCTCTACTGTCAACTAATCGACTCTGACCTTGGAGGCAAAAGCAGCCATAGACACTACGCAAATGAGTGGGCATGGCTGGTTTCCAATAAAACTTTACTGACATAAACTCTTGGATTTGGACGTGGCTGTAGCTTGCTGATCTCTTCTGTAAGCAATGGGAAGACCCTGTGAAAGTTTTAAGCAAGGGGATTATGACCTGACATGAAAAATGTTGCATTGGTCGTAGTGCTGCTAGTTAGCAGATATACTGGAGGGAAAGGAGACAGGAGGAAGAGGGACCTGTCAGGAAACAATGATGACTGGTCAGTGCATTTCTGATAGATGCTTTCTGGAGTCTGACTCTCTGATACACATCATCTATACAGAGTCCTCCTCTCAGGGCACTGACTCAGAGCCATACTCCACTCCCAAGTTTTACACACTCAGGTGCATTCTTCATACAGATGCTTTTCCTAAAGTATATGTTGGTAAAGATAACTGTCAAATTAACTATAGATCAGCACATTAATGACTTGCAAATTGACAGGGTGTAGGAGATGGAAAGGGTGGCTTACAAAGGAAAAAGTGGAAAATCAGGTTGTGATTAAGGTAAAACAGAAACCAGCATGATAAATGAGCACCATCAGCCCTTTTTTTCTTTAAATATTGAAGTGAGAAGAAGGATTTGGATCAAGGCCTCTAGCAATGACTAACTCTTCTCTCCTCAGAGCAAAATGAGCCTGCTAAATGAAGAAACAGAAACAATAACAAAAACAAAAATCTACTTTAAGAGAGTTGTCAGAGGCCCTGCCAGCCCTACTTTTATAAACACATTAAAAACTCTGTGGTAATTAACAAAATCCACCTGCATTAATGTGTTAAGGTTTCTGCAAACTAGACTCAAATTGAACATGCCAACTCTCAATCTGCTATAATGGGGAATTCTGTAATCTTCAGAGAGTCTGAATAGAAACCAAGATTTTTAAGTAATGAGTTTTTGTTTTTGTTTTTGTAAAAAAAAAAAAAAAAGATCTTCCTTAAGACATTTCAATGCAGGTTGCTTCCATCTTAAAAAGAACCAACTATGTTCCAAAACTTTCAATGGGATTTTAACATTTTCTCTCAGAAATGTGGTTAGTTCCCAGGCTAGCCCTTCAAAGGTTTATTTAAACCAAAGTCAAATTAAACCAAAGGTAGGAAGCGATAATTTTGCAGTATTAATAATTAAGCAAATCAAAAGCTATTAAGATTAGGAAAGCATTTCTAAAATTTCTCTTACAAACAGGGAATTTAAGGAACTATAAGAGAGATGGTGGATTCATTTTGAGAGTCTCATCAGTTCCAGCCTCCTCTCAGCCCCCTCATTCATTAGATCCAGGCACGCCAGCTTTCTTTCTGCTCTCTAAAAACTACAAGCTTGTGTTTGCCTTAATGATAATGGTTCCACGACGTAGGAACACATTTCCAAGAGATTTTAGAATGTCTAAATCCTCCTTATTAACCATGTTTCTTAGGTCTTCCTTCCACAATGTCTAAAAGAGACCCTTTCTTACCCCAGCCAGTATCTGAGGAGATAGTAAGAGTTTATTGTATGATTCCTTTACTTTCTCTAACATGATTTCTATTTTCTCTAATTCTATCATTCTAAAATCAGTGACCATCTATAGAGAGATTCTGGCCTAGACCCATAGTCTTAACACTTATTGGTCAGCACTCAAATAACCTGATTTCTTATAAAAGGTATAATTGTGATCAAAGGAGAGAGAGGAAAATAGGTTTTGAAGAACAAGTTACACACATATCAATGAATATATGGAAAAAGAGAGCATGTTGACTCAATTAACTAGATGCATCTTTGAAAAAGGCATAAGATCCAAGGGTAGAAGGAAAATCTCTAGAAGAGAAGAGGAAACACTGCAAATGAAAGACCAAAGTAACTTCATAGGCCTCCAAGGGGCACCACTGAACAGTGCATAGTTGCTATTCAAAATGTATTTTAATTGGAGAAAAGCAAATTATGCTAACAGGAAGCAGAGAGGAATGAGAATAATATTTATTGAAATTCTGCCATGAGCTTGGAACTTTACTAAGTGTTTTTATATTTAATCCTTGCAACAGTCTTTTGAAGTGCGTATTGTATTAACCTTATTTTTCCAGCTGAGGAAACTGAAACCCAAAGTTAAATAATTTAAGTGAGAAAATAATTCTGATTCATGAATCCAGATTTGAATTAAAACGTGTCAATGATTTTTTTTCGATGATATTTGTCAAGAAAGGAAATATATTGGATGATCTTATTAAAAAAGTCAACATGAAAACTGATAAAACATACAATGAACAAGTCTGATTGGATACCTTCTTTTTAAAAAGTGAATATTTACTTAGTAAGATTACTTTATTATTTTTTTTTTAAAGGTAGGTGCAGATAGGAATGAAGGACAGCAGACAGGCAGGCAGGATGAAAGTGGAGGAAGAAGTACTTCATTTTTACTTACTTATCCTGGTTGTTCTCCCCAGCCTCGGGACACAAACCCAGGTCCCTGGGATGCACGTGGACTGTACAGAAACTATTTTCCACCAGGTTGCATCAAATGCTTTAAATTTTAAAGATAGTGACTTATTTTAGGGTCCATGAGAATTATTTTAATTACAGAAAAACAAAAGAAACATTAGCATGGTGGCAGTGCTTTTCTGTCATCTCCTGTAATAATTTTCAGAGATTTAATAATAAGCAGATTCCGTTAGCAAATTACAGGTACTATATCTCTGATTTTTTGAATTTTCATGACAAGTGAACAAATAAAAGAACTGCATAACCATATCTATAGAATCCAAAGCAAAATAAAGGCTCCAACAGACAATTTCCTGCATAAACTCTTCTGCCTCCAGCACTGAAGCTTTGCCTAAATTTACACAGAACACAGCTGACAAACTGCCCTGTTATAGGACTAAAGGGTCAATGAAGAAGAAAGGAAGTCACTTTTTCTTCCATCCATCTGGCCATAAAATTGTAGTATTTAATACAATAATCAGAAGACAGAAAGCAGGTAATAGGTCAAACCTTAAAAAGTAGTGATGGACATTTGATTTCATCTCCAACTCCAAAATGTGTACTTGAAAATGAAATCCCCTGGATTTTTGGTTTTCTGAGCTCTCTGTTTATTTAGTTTTATATCATTTATTCTCATGCTTTGCCCTGCAAAATAAGTGCAACTCAAGCTCTTTCAAAGAGACCAGGACATAAGTGAATGCATCATTTTGACAGGAGAAAATGACAAAACATCTTTCAGAATCTCTCCATACTTGGCTGATAAATGAGCCACATCAACTACAAATTCTAATACGAGCAAAGACTAGTGAAAACAAGCAAGCCCATTCAGAATACAGTGAGGAAGACAGCAGAGAGTGTCTGACGGTTTGAAAAGGAAAAAGACTGATTCTCTTTTGATTTCTAAAAAATGAGAAAAATGAAAATTAGTTATATTGCAACTTAAAGCTCTCAGTTAATTACTTATTTACCAAAGCACCACTATGAAATGATGATTATGCAGCCTTTTTATCTAAATTAATTTCTAATTGCTTAATTTTTCTAAAACAGGCAGTGTGAAACATTGAAATCTGTATGAATTATGAATATAAGCATATAATGCACATTTATAAATTCATACACCCCCTTTTGTTCTTCCCTTTCTATCTAAAAAAAATGTAATAGAATGTAAAAGATGCTTACATAATTGAAATTAGGTTTATAAATATAAACACAAATCCGATTATAAATCAGTTTTTATAATTTAATTATAAATTGATAAATGATAATCAGAAATCTTAGTAATAACTTATAATTTCAGAGAGATGAGTCACTAGAAACCCAGTTTATGCTTTCAGAGTACTGTAGGACTAAAATTACTTAGACCAATGGGGTTAGCCTTTTGGTTCTAATCAGTATCTTATTCTCCTTTTTTTTTCTGGGCACTCAAAAAAAAGCCCCCAAAAAGTAAGGCCATATGACTAGTTTTGGTCTATGAAATATGAGTAAAAATTTGGTGCATCCTGTTGGCCTAGCAGATAAGGCCACCAGAGTAGTCCACATACATTTCAAGGACCCAGGTTCAAGACCCGGGGATGGGGATTGGGCAGCCAGGACGAACAACTAAAATAAAATAAATAAATGCTTCTTCCTCCTCTCTCTTCCCGTCATCATCTTTCCTTATAACAAAACAAACAAAAAACAAAAAACAAAAAACTGATAACATTTCAGTACCCAGGGAACAAAATCCCCATGTGATTCCCAGGACCCACTTCCGTATAGATTATGTGGAGGCCGAGTTTGAGATGATGAAATCATCCTACCAAGTCAGCCTGTTAAAGTGCTACTCAGAGAGTATTTGGAATATGCAGAAAAGAAAATTTGTGGGAAAGAAATAAACTTCCATTATTATTCAATTATGATTGTGGTTGTTAGTAGGTATGATCCCCTAGCCTTTCTCACTGCTATTGTGCATTTAATACTTCGTTATTGACTTTCTCAGATATCTTTCATAGACCAGAAATGATCACATAGCCTTGTCTTATTTATTATTTTTCATATTTGAGATGCTTTATTCTGAATTTTGATAGATTTTCAGCTTGTCATAGGTATGGATCCTAGAATTTATCTACCCCATGGAAGACATCTCATTTTAATTTTTTGTGACATAAATTCTTTATTGGGTCAAATAGTCAAATGGTTTTCTCAATCATAGAGCAACAAGACTGGGTATAAAAGTCAGAAACTAAGGGGGAAATGAAACACAGTTCTAAGAAAATATAGGTAATTCTTCCTTTAAAATTTTCAGGGTATAAATTAAGTTTGTAGGTAATGAGAAGTGAGTACTGGACACTTAGGAATGGAGAGGAATGCAGAAGTCATAACATGTAATATGTTTCCCTGAGAAAGAATCAGGTTAAGTCAGATGACTTCTTCAAGGTCAGAGTTAAGTTTCTACTGAGCGGTTGGAATGGATGGAGTAGCAGTCAGGTCAGTCTCCTCCAGAGGAGTACAGTCTACATATACCCCAAGGACCGGGGTTTACATCCCAGGGTCTGGGAGGAATAACCAATGTGAACAACTAAAATTTGAAAATAAACAAATTAAATGCTTCTTCCTACTCTCTCTGCCTGCCTCTTTACCTTCATTCCTACCTGCATCTTTCCTTTAAAAAAAAGTTTCTATTTTGCAAAGATGTTTGGTTTTATATTGTTGACCAACATCTGGCTAAATTTCCTCTTTTGATCATTTTCTGGTAATTGATATTTCAAAATGTAGTCTGGAAATTCTAAGTATGAAGGGCCTTAAGGCATGATAGCTCCAGTGTATCATAGTTTTGTTGTTGTTTTGGCTTCTTATACTTATTTTCCTTTTCCTGGATTTTTATAATTTCATGGACTCCATCCTATTCTGACATTCTGTTTTTCCAGGGACTAGGAGACCTAAAAATTTTAGGTATTAAGTTTGACAATAGTTTTCTCCAATATATGAGCTGTTGCAAAACAAATGACAAATCAGAAAGTACTGAATACTGTCTTAGGACACCAAGATGATGGTCAAAACATCCCATAGCCCACATATTCATCTTATCAGAGTTTTCCTAGAGATACTGTTTCATTAAGGATAAATCCCTTGAGAATGTACTGATATAACGAATAAGTGTAATAATCTAGAGACAGATTCCTCCCTGGATTCAAACTTATGACCATTGTCATAGAAAACGAAACAAAATGAAAAAACATTCTTGACCTGGAACAAATTCCTTAACCTCTTTGAACTTCAGTTTCTTCATGTGTCCAAGGAGTATAATGACAGAGTATTCCTATTTAAAGAATATTAAATTATATTATTAGAGTAACTATTTAAAACAGTACCTGGCACTGCCCAATACATATAAGCTTTGACTACTGGGAGAAGATTATGAGGCAACATGAAAAGATGAAGAATGAGTTACATCAAAATTAATAGCACTTTTCTGTAAGAAAAACCTAGAGGCATTTCTCCATCTGCTTGCCAATAGTAGCTGCCGGCTTTTCTAACTCTTGTGATCAACAAAGCAGTCAAGACCAGTAAACAAACGCTAGATTTGAAACTAATTCTTGTCTTCCCTCACATCCCACTTAAGCCTTACTAGACTGGTGTCAAATTGCCTGTTGCTGCCAGGCAAAAAAGATAAAGACATATAGTTACTAAGGCTTTGGATGGGTTGAGCTTCAAAACTATTGGTGGGAGGTTAGGGGCTAGTGTCCCCTGATGATAGTTATTACTATACAGGACCCACTGTCAAGGAATTATCCAATCCCCCTAGTACATGCCAGTACAAACTTCTGACTGTCAGAAATGATAGATGAAACTGGGTTCAAATTGTAGATGGGTACAAATCCTCAACAAAGGAAACAGAGGATTACAAATGCCCCAAAGTTAAAGATACCCTGATAAATCATTGTCAAAGGGCCCTTTCACCCTGACTTTGACTCAAGAAATCAATGCAAGACAAATAAATGAACATAATATATGGTCTGCTTTCCTTAGCATTATCATTTAAAAGTGCTCTGGTGGAGTAAGGGTTTGATTCACTGCCTCCGACCAAAGCATAGTCCACATACATCCCAAGGACCCAGGTTCACAACCCAGGTCGGGGAGAACAGCCATGATGCATAACTAAATCAAAATGAATAAATGCTTCTTCCTCAACTAGCCTCCTGCCTACCTGCCTGATTACCTTTATTCCTGCTTGTGCCTTTCCTTAAA
>RJWH01000148.1:600000-784895 GCA_004363575.1 Solenodon paradoxus
GCATCATCAAGTCTACTGAGACTCAGATATGTTTCTCAAAGAGCTTTTTTTTTTTTTTTGCTTCTTATATTTCTTCCCTCAGCCCATAAGGCATGATTTAATGAGCATCCAAAATGCTAGGTGTAGTTGACATCTCCGTTGAAGATCAGCAATGCTAATGGTTAGGAAAGAATCATTGGTGAGTAGCTAAGAAGTTTTTTAAGCCAGCAATATCCTGGAAATAAACCAGGTTCTAATTCTGACTTTGTATCGGCAAGTGTCTTAGCCATTTTTTTTTTTCCAACACATTTCCTCATCAGTTAAAGGATATTTGTAGTTCCCTCCAATTCAAATAGTCTAAGGCATAGTGAAGTCCATTACATACTTTTTTTAAAAAAATATATGTGATATATAGATTGCAGGAGATCTTCCTCCAAACTTTTCATTCAAAGTTATAACCTTCAGTTCTAAGGAGAGATTTAAAATAGATAACAAGCAAGCACAAAAGAGGGAATTCTCAGGACATCCAGTCTCTATTATTATTTTCAAACATGGCTACCTGAAAACATACATAATATATACTTGTTCTCAGAGGTCCTTCCGATTATGTTTCTAAGATTTTTGAAATCGTTATCTTCAAAAGTAATCACTCCCTTTTTTTTGCCTTCTCCCTCTGGTGCTCTATCAACCTGGCAAATAGAGCAGCCATCTTGTCTATTAATTCTTCCAAGAACTTATGTCATTTGCATTTTGAAGATTTTATTGAAATGAAATATGTTTAACCTCTTAGATTACAAAAATAAAATGGTGGTTACCAGAAGAAAGGGGACAGTGATGGTAAATGCAGTAAAGGGAGTCAACGGTAGGATGGTAGATGGAAATGAGATTTTGATGGGGATCATAAGGTAATACATACAGATGTCGAATTAAAATGTGCTAAACCTAAAACTGCTATGTTGTAAATCAGCGCTACTGCAGTAAAAACTTTATTTAATATGTTTGATATGAGAATCTGATACCCTACCATTTTTAAAATTTCCTCCTGATTAAATCTTTGCAATATATTCGTGACATCTAATTATTCAAAACTCAAATTCAAATATGTCTATATTTGACATAGACAAAGCTATGCCATGTACAGACTGCTAATAAATTATTTGCTGAAATTGAACTGCTTGTAAATTGTAATTTTCACACATTCTCAGAAAAAAATATCATTTTGAAAGATTTCCTCAAAGAGACATTCTTTTATGTAATGGTTTTGCTGTGTTTCCTTGACAACATTATTGCTAAGAATGTTTCTTTGGGCATAAATAAATCTGTGGTAAATGACTGATGTCTATTTTAAAAATAGAAAATGTCAATATGCCATGTGCAGTTAAGTATGTCACTATAATCACACAACATATGAGGTTGCCAACATACTAGTTAAACTGATATCAAATGCTGTTTATTTACAAAAACGAAATTCAACAAACATGAAATTTTTTGAAATAATAAAATTACAGGGTCCAGAATAAACAGATGTTCAAAGGCCGCAGGTGCTTGAAGTTTAATGGGTATAGACCATACATTTTCCAAATGGTGACATAATTGTCTTAAACAGAACTTACCATTCACTGAGGCATTCATTCATTATTAAGCTGTGAACTGCACTAGGTGCTAACTTTAATGCGTAAAGACCAGGTTGGAAATGAATGACTGAACAAAGAAAACAGCAACGACTCTGTGTGGTAAGTAGGGAGAATCAACATTCTGCCTTCCTCTAACACTTAACATATGAAGACAGGGAGACACTTTAAAAGATTACTTGGTCCCTTCTCCTGCCACAGGGTGGTAGTAACAACCATCTGTTTTCTAGACAATTTCCCAAGAATTGTTCTTAGTGCTTAAACCTAATATTTACTCTGATATATGTAACTGATACTCCATTGTTGAATCATGGAAACTAAAAAACAGCTGAACTTCCCAACTATGAAAGCAAAGGTAGTAATAACACATTTTTTCTTTATATAACTGTTTAAAGCACATGCATGCTTAATCCTCTACAGCTGGATGTTAACATCAAAATGACTACCCTTCAGCACACTTTTGTATCACTAAGACGGATTGGCCAGTTCAACAATTACAATGCGCAAAGACCATCACCCCAAATTAGACAGCAGAGCTGCTGATGTGCTCTATAAAAAGGGATAAGACAGAGGACACTGGCCTAAAACCACAGCTCTAAAATCACCTCAAAGTGTTCAAGGTGAAACGTGACTTCATATTTTATTAGTTCTTTCTACTCCAAAGAGCAGTGAGGAGTAAAATATTTTAAAAAAAAAAAAAAAAAGAAAGAAAAAGAAAAAGAAAAAGAAAAAAAGAAAGGATATGTATTTTAAAATACAGATATCTCTATGAATCTGAAATGGAATGAAAATCAAAATGACTAGCAAGAGTCAAAGCAGATTGACTGCCTGTGCTCCAAATTCTGAAGCAAGCAATAAATGCAGGGAGTAAACAAACAACAGGGAACTAGATCTCTAGCCCTAATTTCTATCAACTATAAAAGAGAGCTATAAAGAAATTTCCAGTAAATGTTGGCAGGAACTATATGCTGCGCTCCTGGCTTGGTGTGGTTGAACCAAATCTTTCTATGACTTTTCAGTAGGCAATTAAAGAACATGGTTTGGAAAGCAGTCAAAGAATTGTTCAAGGTAACTGTGAATCCTCTAACGAGGATGATTAACTACAGAAGGCCATTCATGAGGATCATGTGAAACAAGTTAACTTGCTTGATGATTTTACCCTATTTGAAGGTAGGAATAAGTCTCAGTCTCTTCACAGTTTTTGAGTCACCTCTTTACTGAGTTTGTATTCCACATTCTTGATTTGCACTTACTAATACATTGCTTTCTAGTACCCTTCGAATGCAGCATCAATGAATTTCTCTATCTACTCCCAAGTCCTATTATATCATAAGTAATGCTTGTATTTATTGTTTTATTTAATACCACCTATAAAAATGTTTATAATGTACCAGGTACTCTTTTTACAGCTTTATAAATGTTTACTCACTTAAGTAATCAGAGCCCTAAAGCAGAATGTAACAGAGATACAGCCTACGGGTAAGTCTTAAGAGGATATACAAAAGGACCCCAGCTCTTTGGAAGGCAGATAACGGAAGGTTTCTACCAGTGTCTGTGAAGCATCTACTATGTGCCAAACACCCTATTAGAAACTGCTCGAAACTATTTCCTTATCTATGTAGTTGAAGATTTACCACCAGAACTAGAGAGAGGAGGAATTCCAATCTTACACAGAAATTTTTACATCTTCTTATACTTTCATCTATAATGAATTGAACATAGTTCTCATTCTCAGTCATTCTCAAAATACTCTGGATAAAGTTGTGAGTTCAAGAAATCCTCTAGATATTTTTATATATTAGATGTAGATAAATAGGTAGAGTTATATAGATGTAGAAAAAAAAGATATAGACATTAGCTATAGATATACATTGCTATAGACAAGTGTGTTTACACACACACACACACACACACACATATATATAATAGATAATATATATCTGTACATAGATGAATGGACCCAACATGCTTTTAAATCAAGATGCTCATGGAAAACTAAAATAAGCAACCACCTTAAAAAAGACTAATGAAATCAGGCTTCTTTTTGGTTTAGCTCATGTTGTACAGTCTGGATTCCACTTGTAAAACAGGGTATTATTCTCATAGGGCTCTATGAGAATTTCATGATGGAAGACATTGTAAGGCGCCATAAAAGGAATCTCTATTTTTATCACAATAGCACTGCGCCTTTTGTCCCACTAGTCGACATTTTATGCTCTTCTGAAGGATGACTCTTGAGCGGTGTAAATAATAAATCATTGTCTTCAGCTTTACAAGTAATTTTCCAACTGGAATTGTTTTCTGTAATAATTTCTCCTTGATCACTAAAGTACAGAACTAACTAGCACAGCTCTTCATGAATACAACTATTCCACAAAGCAAAGTACTTGCATATAAACCATTTTGAAAATATTTTCCTAAGTTTGTACCTGAATTCAACAGGAATAGACTTTCTTCAGTTCAATCATCATAGACAAGTAATAATCTAATGCCTTATTTTTCCACTCCTATGTCTAATATGGTCAACAGGACCCTATTTCATAGCTGCTCAGCATATCACATGATGCTGAACATTCAGCAAGTATAATCCATGATGTCTTCATTATACATGCCATCTACTAAATACTAGTCAGCAGTCTATTATTTCACATTCATTCATCTGTCCCTACAAGAAGATTTATTAAGCACATAGTACTCTCAGACTGCAGTGAACCACGGATGAGCAAAATTGTCATAGTTCCTGCCATCACTGAGTCTCTAGAGCAGTTCTTAAAAAAAAAAAAAAAAAATGTGTCCTAAGATAAATTTGTGATTGGTCTCCTTAAATTAGTACATCCCATCAAACAACTAAAATTTTATTTGTTTTTCTGTAATACATGTGCTTTTTTCAAAAACATATGTATTGAGTACAAAAGGACCCAAAGCCACCAGAGAAACTCACCCCTTCAGAGTAGCTATGAGGAAGCATACACACTCTAATTCAAAGGTCATGGTCAAAACACCAACAGCACACCCTGATGGCCTAGTCGATAAGTCCAGTGTGTAGTCCATATATATCCCAAGGAACGGGGTTCCAGACCAAGGGCCAGGGGAAACAGCCAAGACAACTAAATAAAATAAGTAAAGTACTTCTTTCTCTCTCTCTCCCTGCTTGTCTGCCCACTCATCTTGAGCCTATCCAATAATCTATTTGAAATCTTTTGATCAAAATATACTCCATTGTGATTAAAATTGAGGATATTTGCCAAAATGTCCTGAAAGTTAAGATGAATTTTCTTGACATCTTAATAAAACATGCCATCACTTGACCAGTTTTATAATAATCCCAAAACCTTTGCCATGGTTATGCCTTTTACCTGAAAATGAAGCTTTCCTCCCTGACAGAAAATATGATTTGGCTTGAAGCTACCAGCAGAAATGGAGGCAAAGATGTCATTGCATTAGTTTCATGGTGTAGCTCTAGAAATACAGGGGAAATATCAGGTCAAAACTTAAAATTTAGTGTCTTTACTCCTGAGAATTCGAATAGCCACTTTAAGACCCTTGTTAGAGTATAGACTGATGGCTCAAAACCTCTAGAGTAGCTATAGAACCATGCATATTTTAATGAAAAGGTTGTGGTCTAAAAGCACACCAACATTATTAAAATAATTAGGCTCAATTTATCATATTTTTATTGTAATAACTAAAATTGTAGCATTAAAATAACTTCCAATGTACAGGCTCCCCATTCCTCAGATGTAAGTAAACACACCACGCCCTCTACCAAGTCACCAATTATTCTTGCCCATTGTCCAGTGGCCTCCACCACCATTTGCCCCCACCCATCCCATTCCCTATTGGTCACCTCAGCGTTGTTGCAAGCGTCCAAGGGTTGGTTTTGTTTCGTCTGTTCTGTTGTTTTGAATTAGACTCCACTTTGAAAGAGAACAAAAATAAAGAAAGACAACAATGTTTAAGATCCTATAGACTTTTTATCTCTAAAAAACACACGTAGGCCTTTAAAAATAAATTCAATTTCAAATACCTAATGTGTGCATTCCCTTCAAACTTTGTGAAACGGACTATCTGTCCTAATCATATGTTCATACAATTTGTCAAATTCCTCCTGTGTCTTTCCTTGTTGCTAACAACCCATGCTGCATCTCTTCTTAATTACTGTCCATTCACCCCTCAGTGTGAATAATGCCTAAAGCAGATGGCGTCTCCTCCTATGACTCTAGCATTTGGCCAACCAACACAACAGAGTTAATTTCTGAAGTTTGACAGGCTCCCTTAGGTCTAGTTGCATCTGTGATTGCTACTTTCTTAGGTACATGGCATCCTTGAGACCATTTTGTCAAATATCAGTCTATTCCTTACTCGTAATCAGATCATCTCATAAATACAAAAACATAGTTTAAGAATTAAGGAATTTCGTTGTGCCCTGGTGGAGTCGCAGTTTGGTCAGCCACCTTCATCCAGCACAGTCCATGTCCATCCCAAGAAATGGGTTCATACTCTGGGGTCAGTGGCACAACCAAGACAAACAACTAAAATAAATAAAATGCTTCTTCCTCCTGTCTCTTCATGCCTGCCTGACTGCCTACTTGTCTTCATTTCTGTCTGCACCTTTCTTTAAAAGAATAAATAAGAAATTACAGAATTTAGTTACCAAAACATCAAATTTATATAATGTTCTATATTAACATCAAACAACAAAATTCAATGTAAACCAAAGAAACTTTTTCTAAGATTCAAATACAGATAAATGGCTTTTAAACTCTACTCTTCTGTTTTCTTACCTTGCAATGCTTTATCCTTGGAGAATATCTTGTACAATCATTCTCTGTTATTATTTGTTTCTATATTATCATTAACTATCTTGGGGGATCAATGAAAAACATTACTGTTCCTGGTGATTATCTTTTGAGACGATTATCAACAATAGTGTTAGTCACAGACACTAGCACATATTATAGTAAATAGTTAAAAACTATTCATGTGCTTTGTCATTTTTTAAAATAACAAGTGAAGCAAATGCATGTAATCATGTTATAACAAGGTATATCTATTGGACAATAGAACATTCTAATGGAATTAAATTTCCATTTTGTAAAGGCAATATATGAGCCAAGTTGGGAGAGATGAATGTTTAGAAACCATAAATAATCCTTTCAAACCATGACAGGCAATTTTTACTTGCACACAAATAGATGATTTTAAATGAACAGGGATTCACTTTCTGGAAAATACTTTACAAAAGATGTAGTTTATACCATCAAAAACTATTGAATTGAATAAAGAAGTGGTCATTAAGTCTTCCCATCCTAGGAAAATCTTACCAACCCGTAAGAGTCATTTATCAAGTAAAATTTCTATATTTCAATTCTTCCAGTTAACCATTTCCTATAAGTATACGCTCACACAAAAACCTAGTTCATGAAGAGGAGTGCAAAATGGGGAATCTAAATGTTGAAAGATGCAATACCATCTTATACTATTAATCTCATCTCTCTAATATCTCCAGTTCCAATTCAGCAGAGAGAAGTGGACTCATCCTACTCAGGAGGAACCATAGTTAAATAATGAAGAAGACAAAAATAATTTGTCATTTGCCTGCTCATCTCTCTCTACCTTCTACTCTTCCAACACCCAGCTTCATTGCCTTATGTTGCTCTTCATTTATTCCAGACTTAATTAAGTTTCTAGTAAGTGCCAGGGATTTTCCTAAAGAAAGCAAGGATTCAAGTGAATAAAAGCAAACATGGTCTGGGTGCCCCTATTGAAACATATGGTCTAGCAGAGAAAATAATCCTAACCTAATAAACATAAAAACCAAAGTGGAATTATTACCAGGATTAAATGCCGTAAGAGGTGATCTAAGAGTCATGTTAGCTCATCGGGCTAGCTGTAGTCAGGAAAGAAAAGTAACTTTTCTCTCCAATAGTGATCCTTGGATGGACATTTGACCTGCCAAGAGTTGGCAAATTCAGGACTGGGGGAAGGGAGGAGAGAGAACAAATGAAGTACCTAGAGCAGAAGAAATAGTATGATAGAGAGGATCACAGAGACACCACTGAAGTAATTCGGGAAAGAAGATGGTAACTTTGACAGAAAAATGGAAGTAATAATGTTCCAGAGGTATAATGCTACTTCTGTGGGAAAATATTTAAGTGGTTACAAAAAAACTTGGGTATGTATTGGAAATAGGATTAAAGTAGTACAGAAGGTATTCGGGTAAGTCTAGATTTCTGGCTCTGATAATAAGTGGAATATGGCAAAATTTATTAAGGATGAAAATAGAAATGGATGTCTAGTTTTGATGAAGTCAAAGAGTGGGGGAGAAACAGGACCATTCAAGAGTGGCCTTGGACATGACAGTCAGTTGTCATTAAAGTAGTCTAAAAGACAAGTGGGGAGTGAGTTTAAGTCTAGGGAAGAGATCTGGCTGGAACTATTCACAAGTCTTCTGCACACAAAGAAAAGTGAGCATTGAATGTAGATCACACTGCCCAAGGCAAGAGGCCAGATGGGGGTAAAGAGAGCCTAGAAGCCAGCTTTTAGAAAATTCAAAATCTAGAGTGGTGATAGATGAGAACCAGCTTAAAAAGTGACTTCAATCTCTTTGGCTGCTTTCTTAAAATCCTAAGACTTAAAGAGACTAATCAGGGGAACAGGGCATTAGGAAGCCATGGGAAAAGAGTGTACAAGGAATGAACAGAAAAGTGGAAATAATTGATCCCAAGGTAGAGAGCTGGAAAGATAATACACATTGCAAGATAGCCAAAGGTCCAATAAGGTGATTGTTGATAAATGTCTCCTGGAGAAGGCCATTATTGAACATGTGAGTGCTATAACAGTAAAGTAATATGGGATGGGTGGGAGCCAAACCAGAGTACATGGAAGAGTAAATGGGGCTCATACCTGTGGTTCAGGCAGCTAAGGTCATCCAAGTACAGAGAACATATAAAGCTCAAAGAAAGACCCAGGTTCAAGACTCAGGCCAGGGAGGGTATGAGTGGACAAAACATATTTGGAAAAGAAGTGAATGGGAGAGGAACAGATTCTTGAAAATCTGTTGTGAAATGACCTTCAGGACTCAAACTTGTGAATGCCCCTCATAGTCCTGCTCCTCCTCAAGCTGCACATGGCTCTGACAACCCTTCATCTTCACCTTATGTCAGTGGTTTTCCACCAAAGCACGCTTAGGAGCCAGAGAAAACCTACTTTTTCAGCCTCTCCAGCTGCAGCAAAATGGGCTCAGGTGATGTGCTATATGCTATCAGCCATGATGCCTCAAAATTTAGACTTTCATGCACCACACTACAGCTTTTATCATGGACTTGTACCGCCTGTACAATCATTTATTTAACATATTTCTTTAAATTGGTTTACTTTGCAACATAAATTAATTCATCCTTAGAGGAAAATTTATGCTAAGACTATAGGTGGGAAACTCTCATTTCTCACACATGGGAGATGATTACAAATGAATTAAAAAAATAGTGACAGTAATATGTTGACTTCCAGCTACATTACTTTAGTTTGCTGAAGACTCTGAAGTTTAAAGTTTACCTAAACTATAAAAGAAACAAGAGGTGGTGAGGAATGTCAGTAAGGGATATGGTGACAATATAATTAACCAGAACTCCCCACACCAAACTGAATGTTCACTAGGAGATGTGCTTACTTCCTTCACCAGTTCTGAAACTTGGGTGTTTTCATCCATAAATTCAGAGATTTTTTTTTTAAATGTGATCTTTCCTAACTTGCTTTACACATCCTATCTCATAATTCTCAAGAGAACTGCTTAGAATTCCTTCTCTATAAGGACGTTTGCAGAATTAATATTTGTAACAGCCTCCAGTTAGTGATCATCAGGGATAAAATTGAAAGAATTTTGCACCATAAAAGGGAGTGTCCATGTATTCAAGAAACATTCAGTGAGTGCTCAGTCCTAGGTCCTTGGTTCAGGCACAAAGTTGACAAAGAGTCCCTGTAACCCAGAAGTTTAATACCGTGAGGGGAGATGGACCTAAAAATAAGTCATAATTCAGAGTCAAAAATATAACATTAAAATTTAGAAAAGATAATATTTAACTATTTAACTCTCTGGGATAGGAAGTAGGAAGGGGAAAGACAGGTTATTGTTAGGCTGGCTCAGAAAGACGGGACAGCGGGCAAGCCCGGGAAAAAGGTGGATGACATCAGAATAAGGGATGCGACCCCCACACCTGGATTCACAGGGCCAATCCCCAATCGCCACATAGGAAGCCCGCGAAATTCCTCTGCTTAAAGAGCCGGCTCCCCTTTGTTCAAGCGCGACTTCCCCAGGCCCATTTTGCGGACTTGGGAGTTTCGCCCGGGTGCGCAGAGTCCAATAAAGCCCTGACTATTCTGCTTTTTGTCTGATTGAACTTTTCTCCTCGCGGAGCCCAGAAAAACCTTACAGTTATCAGGAAAGTTTTCCTACAAGATTTACACACATTGTCTCCAGACAATCTTCGCTTATTATATACTAAGAAGTTTTAACTGCATATACCTAGAGTTGCTGAATAAAAATTCCTTCCTACTTATTATTGATATGGGGTTAGATAGACAGAGATAGATAGTGAGATAGAATCAATTTTGTTCAACTTTAAAGAATATTTCACATGTATTAGTTTAATTTTTCACCTGAGGGATATAGTTTAATTACCAAGGAACTATGATCTATCTGCAAGACCACTATGTCATGTCAGGAAAATCACAGTATTTCTGCACATCAGTTTTTAAAATAAGGAGAAGCAAAACTGAAATGTTTTCATTGAATGTCACCTAGACTTTCCATTTTTTTGTGTAATTCATTTTGAAAGAGAAAAATACTTAAGATAATTTAATTAAAATTAAATAGATTCTAAATTACAAAATAAAATTATCCATTTATTATATCAGATTGTGACATACAATATAGGTATCTTGAGGGAAAGAATTCACACCAAATTTACTTTGGCTAATTTGGGGGAAGAAATTTATTTATGATTAGACATTAAAAACAAATGAATAGTCTTTGCAAAGAACAAGTCGTATAAATAATACAATAATTAGATTCTTATTTATTCTAAAATGAAACAAACCTTTGTAAGTAAGTTTGATTGACTATTGAAAAAAATCCACTAAGTTACATACCAGATTGATCATAGTGGTTAGATATGAGGGGGGTAAGTGGGTGGGAATGAGGGGTTTACATATGGCAAAAGTCAGCTAATGATGATAAAGCAAAGAGAAATGTTTATGAAATAAGGAAGATTTTAAGTTTTTATTCCATATAATTGTATATTGCTTAAATTTTTAGTTTAAGAATTAGTAATATCTCATTTCAATGAGTAAGACAAATTTTAAATAACTAGAATTACATACAGTTTCAAGGAGACAGGCTGCATTTCATCAAAGACTTGAAATAACATCATAAAAACACAAGAGAAAGTCAGAAGGAGAAAGAAAAATTTCACTTGATCTCACTTGTATGTGGTATATAGAGAAACTAAACACACACATGAACCCAAACAAACAAAAATAGACTGTCTACAGAATCAAATTAGTGGTTTACCAGAAGGTAAGGGGTGGGGGTAGCCAAATTAGGTAAAAGGGTTCAAGGACAGAGGTGGGCTGTGGTGGCAACCATCTGTTATGTACAGAAGTTTGATTTACAATGATGCACCTCAAACCCACAAAATGTTATGATGCAATCTTCCTTCAATAATTTTTAAAACCAAAATTTTGAACCAAAAATATTCACCTCTTTCCCAATGTTTGTTTCTCAGTTGTAAGAACTTCAATGATCTGTTTTATATGTGGCTAAATGATGACAAATAAATAAATACAAACACATTCAAATATTTGTAATGTTTATATTTAACTAGTGAATGATTAATTCATTAACTAACAGTGGCAGTCAGGAAAAAAAATACATGAATAAAAAAATAACACTATGAACACTGAAGTATGGTCATCAGCTCACCAAAGATTTCAACAGATTTTAGGAGCTAGAAAAAGATTCAAGGAAACTGCTGAGAGTAGCTCCAGTCCCAGCCACAAAAGTTCAAAGACGGAAAGAGAGAAAAAAAATCTTTCTTACTCAAGATTTTATTCTCAGGTCTTCAATGGATTGGATGAATCCCACCCATATTGGAGAAAGGAATCTGCTTTGTTTTATTTACAGAGTCAAATGCTAGCCTAGTTTGGAAACACCCTCACTAATACCCAGATAATGATTAACCAGGTATTTGAGGACTGTGTGTCTCCATCAACTTGACACATAAAATTAACCATGACAATATCTAAGGACTCTCCAGGAAAACCCAAGTTCAAGAGAGGAGAGAAAACTAAAGAGACCACAGAACATTTTAGCATCTGATACCATAACCATAGCAAACAGCAAATGCAGCCTAACTTCTAGCCAGATAAACATAAAATATCCCATTTACCTAATACATCATATCTGGATTTCAGAGAGATGGAAATACCAAGAAAGATGCAAAAGGATAGACTAGAAATAAAAAACATTATTACAGAAATGAAGAATGTCTTTGAACTTGAAGATATGTCTGTGGAAACTGTCTAACTTCAATACAAAGGGGAAAAAAAAGTAGACTATCCAAGAACCACAATACAATTACAAAAGGTGCAACATAGACATTTTCCAGAAGGAAAAGAGAGAGAGGAACAAAAGAAACATTTGAAGTAATCATGGCTAAGAATTTTCCAAAATTAATGAAAGACACAAAACCACAAGTCCAGCTCAGAAACACCTAACATGGTAAACAGCAAAAAACAAAACAAAACCCACACCTAGGCATGTCATATTCCAACTGCAAAGAGAAAATCTTGAAGAAAACAAAACAAAAAGTCCCAGAATCATGAGTCTAAAATGCAGGGAAAGTACATGTGTATGATTTTAAGAAACAGCAGACATGTAGGAAAGACTGCGTCTTGAAGCTACCTTTCCTTTCAGCTGGCGTGGGGAATGGCAGAAGACTCCCTAAGAAGGCAATGGAAGCTTAAGCAACTTAACAATGCAAAGCCTTTCTATTCGTTTTTGGATTTAAAAGTTAAATACAGACATGAGTAACATTAATTACGATTACAAAACAAATTGTAAATATCTTCCTTTCAAAAATGTAAAGGTAGATGTAGAATCAGAGATGGAGTGACCTGTATAGAAAGACAGGTGAAAAGTTTTACCGTCTCTAAAACATCAATCACACAGAGCAGAGAATCAAAGGAGACTATTGAAAGTGGAATCAAAACATATCTATAAATACATATAGATATACATTATATAAATATATATATATTTCTGTTGGTTCCTCTTCTAACTGCCAATCATTCATTTGTATACATTCTAATTTCTAATAATTCATACATATATATATACATGTACACATACATATATACACACTCAATAAATGATTGGCAGTTAGAAGAGGAACCAATATAATTTTTTTCATATTTTAGCTTAGAAGGTATAGAAAAGGTACAAAGAAGCAAGAATTGTTGTACAAGGGAGATAAAATTCTTCTCCATAGGAATGTAGGGAATATCAGCAATTATTCCCTAACTGTTACAGGCTGGGGGTCCACTAGGGAGATCTGAGTCCTTTGACTTCAGGTAATAGCAATTTTCCAGAAACCAGGCAAAACCTGAGACTAGAAGCTTTATTAGGAGCTGATGTGAGACAGTTGGCCTAAGGAAGAAAGTCCAATGCCACTCCACTGGGGAAGAGAGGAAGGAAGGTGGCCCATGCAAGGCCAAGGACAGCCAAGGGCATGGACTGAAGCTTGTAAACTGTTCTTGCAGCTACATGAGGTCCCTGGAATGGAGGGGGGCTTTCTGTACAATCAATATTGATAGTGACCATAACCTGGAGTCTCAGGAGCTGACTCTTTTTCCCTCTTTGCCTGGTCTGGTAGAGAAGAAATTTGAAACTGTGAAGGAGCTTTAAGAGGGAGGCGTTCAAGACTAAGTTTGGGCTTGTGAGAGAACAGTCTGAACAGCAGACCTCTACAGATCCTTCTAGGTGGCCAGGAGGCACCTGGGGTTTCATGATAGATACTGTGGCTGGGAAGGGCTCCTGGGGGCGGTCTCAGTTACTGCTGTTATTCCCTGAAGCTGCACATTTTTCACCCATCTAAGTTTCCCTTGGGAAATTATTTCCTCTTCTTAACTTAGTCAGGGGAATGGGATCTTATGCTTGTGTAATTCTAGAGGAGATAGGAAAGTAAGGTGATTAGAATAGAGGCACTATTAAAAAAGCGAGTTATAATTCTCTAAAGCCTGTGGTCCTAACAAAGGGGAACAGGGTCTTCTTGCTCCTGGTTTATATTCTACTTGTCACATTATGACTGTAAATTAAAAACAAAACAAAACAGGAAACCTATTATTTAGAATTATGAAAGTTTTGACTAACTAACATGAGGAATAAGGAAAATAAATTGGTCACCTCTGATGAGCAGGACTGGAGAGAGGATGGAATGAGGGCAAAAACCTATTATTTATTGATTCTTTCCCCTTTTTTAGAATCATAGACATCATTCTCTGATTAAGAAAAAAAGAACCTTAATGGTTTAAAAAAGAATTTTTGAAAATAAAATGTAAAGGTTTTAATATTATGAGTTTTTCATGGGAAGCTCAGGAAAGGTGTTTAAATGGATCTCATTCATCCAAGCTAGCCACACAGAATCCTACTAGAGAGGTGATACCTCTAGACAGTTGGTCTTTTAACTAGAATTTCAAATACCCAAAGAAGATCAAATAAACTCGACATATTCTTAGCACAGTGTGCTCACTGTGGAGAAAAGACGCTGCAGTGGAGTGAGGAGGGGTCATACAGGGAAAACACTTCTCAACAAAGGACACTAAGAGAGAAAAATTAACACTGGATTTGTCCCATGAAAATGAATAAAAACTAAGGAAAAGCTTTTAAGACTGTTGTAGATTGCGCTAGAACTGAAGTAGTATGTGGGCATCAGGAATAGAAACATGATTGTGCTTTTAACTCCCTCAAACCTGAAGAATGTTACAAATTTATAATTATCAGTGAGCTGTAGTGGGAGACGAGGTCTAAAGTCAAATCTTTCGTGAGCAATGGGGTTTGTCAAGAGGCCAAAAAAGCCAAAAACCTAGACTTGAAAGACCCAGACTCAGGCATGGGACATTAGTCAAGTCATGTAACTTTTCAGCAAGACTTTCTCTTTTTGTCTCTATCACTATTTGATTCGCTATTAGAGATAATACATGATAACAGCAATGACAGCAGCAGTAACAACAAAAGTAACTATCACCCCAACATATCTGCTAGGTTTATTCTGATTTTTATATGTCAACTTGATGGCCACAGGGTGCTCATATTGAACAGCATCTCTGAGTTGTCTGTAAGGGTATTTTCAGGTGAGATTAGCATCTGAGCTGGAATTTGGAGACTGACCCCCCCCCCCACCCCACACCCCCAGTGTAAGTGGGCATTATCCAATCCCTTTGAGAGTCTGAAGGGAACAAAAGGCTGGGGAAGGAGGAATCCATGCCTTTCATCCTGCCTCATTGACTATAAAGGACTCTTTTCCTTGTGTTCAGAAAGGTATTCCTTGGCCTCCATGAAAATTCTACTGCCTGGCATGAGGGAGAGCCACTTAGTGGAATCCCCCAAATAGTGACAGTCCAGCTGAGCCCAGCTCCTTCATTGTTTATATTCAGAAGGGGAGGAGAAGTTACAAATTGACTCCTATCATATCTCCTTTCTATCTGCTTTATAATGAAGGAAGTTCATTGGTCTTCAGTTAGCCTCAATTTCCTTCTCAGTGATTGAAGACCACTCTCTAAAATGTTCTCTGTTGGACGTTTAAATGTAGCAAAAAAAAAAAAACAACAAAGAAAATCTACAATTTGTAATATGGGACTATCTAAAGACCCATGTGGGTCAATCGCCATCACCCTCCTTTTCCAGTACATCAGCATAAACCACCACTACAAAGTAAGATCCCTGGATTTCTGGTGTGATAGTGGTGGTCTTATGGGACCTGGGGACAGGTGATGCCCTTGAGCAGTGCAGGGCATGGCATCAATCTAGTAAATGGCACCTAGCTTTACTCAGAAAGTAGTATAAAGGGAGAATGGGGAAGGGTAGGTAGGCATGGACTCCTGAACTGAAGAAGGGTCAAGGCCACTAGAACTTTAGAGCAGATGGCATGTCAGGGTACCCTCAATTCTTTCCATCTTCTGAAGGCAACACTCAGACCAAAGCCAACCTTAGAGAGAGGCACGAGTGGAGGTCCTATCACAGCCACCGCACTTGACGCTGATGTCCTCATTCTACCTTTGTTCTTCTTTTTACTATCATCAAACATGATTTTCCAAGGACTTCCCTGCTGACTTATTCCCTAAACTAGATCACCTCGCTGATAGCTGAGGTCCTGCCATGCTAGGCTTAATGAAAGTATAAAGCACACTCCAGGTCCTGTCAGTCAGTCTCTGTTCATCCTGACACCCACTCTGGAAACTCAAGCAGGTTATGATTCTCCATTAAAAAGCTGCTGTTACTAACTCCAAATTTTCGACTATTTTCAGAAAGAGCTCATTAACAAGTAAACTCAAGGCCTGACAGATTATTGCCTTTATACAAGTGACCTTATTAACCAGCACAGTTAAAAATATGTTTGGTAGGCACAGAGTGTTTCCTTGAGGAAACTTCTACATAGTCCGATGGCCCGAATTAATAGATTTCTACTGAGCTGTTTACATGTTATTGCTGGAAAATCTCATTAGCCAGTCAGTGAACATGTTAAATTATCAAAACAAATAACCTGAACTAAACATAATCATTACATGTTGAAGGGATGTTCCTTTTGTTGTAACTGGGCATTTTCAGTTAATAGCCATATTTTTGATTATTTTATTTTTTTAATTTTTTAGTATTATAGACCTTTAATAAAATTTAAAATTGCACATCACATGACTACATAACTATCAAAAATCCATCTGCACTCTGATGAATAAATTTTATTGTACATTATGTATCCATAAAGTAAAAAAAAAATGCATATATAAGCATACACAAATTTCTACAAATATCTGGTTACAGTCCTTCCCATTTTCCTTTTTTCATTTCTATTAAATTATAATTTTAATAAAAAGTTGTCTGCTAATCTGTGACAAATGGTTTCTTTATTCTTCGTATTTGATCGCTCATTGAATTTCAGTCTGTGCTCCAGGCACCGTTATTTTGCTTTATTATTGCTTACAAGACACGTAAGTATTAACTTGGGCATTTTGATACTTCATTTATTCAGCCACCATTTACCAAGCAATTTTTTAAGCTAAGCACTGGCTGACTCTTCCCTGAACAAGTGCGCTAACCTCATGTGTTCACCGCTATCCTTAAATCCTCCAAATTCTTTTCTACAGTGAAGACTGACTCTGAGGCTTCTCAGACTAAGACCAATGCTAATTTCCGTCCTAAATCCTTACTTCGTGGTCTGGCCTCTACGGCGTTTCCCAGCACCATTCAGAGCCATATTGTCTATCACTTTCCATATTTCAGTCAGAACCATGATGTTTCAAATCCTCCCACGCGCCAAATGTCCTCCAGTCTCTCGGTCTTCTCACCCTTCCATGACCTTTTGCAAATCAACCCCTAATCTTCTTTCAAATCTCAGATAAATCAGCACTTCATTAGCACATTCTCAGCTGACCTTGCTGGTCAATTATCCCTTAAAATGCTCTCAGCAGACCACGCTCAATCTTCATATAAATAACCACATTTGTGATTCTAAGTTTATTCATTAACAATCTATTATTAAATAGACATATTGTGATAGGAACTCAAAAAACAGAGAGTGGCCACCAGGGATGGTTACCAGGGGTAAGGTTGGGGAGCTGTTGATCAAAGGAGACACAGTTGCAGTTATCAGATGAGGATCTGAGGATCGGGTTACAGAATGGTGACTGCAGCTGACAGTACCGCAGTATTTGCTTGCAAGTGGTACGTGGGTAGATGCGAAATTATCTTGCCTCAGTAAATAAATGGTAGTTGTGTGACACGATGGAGACTATAGTGGTGATAATTTTGCAGTATGTACTTGTTTTCACAATACCTCAATGTATCTCAATAAAACATGTCTGTAAGTACTGACTTGATAATTTTTTGGGCAAATTTTTGTTAATTTTTTCAGCTATAGAAGCAAGTGTGTGTGGTCCTGTTTTTTGTTGTTCATACCCGATTACATACATATACAGAATGCAGATAGAATTCTGTAACAATGCTGCATCTAACACCTTTGATATAAACCTTGACTCAGCTCAGCGCTGTCCCTTCTACAGTTGCTGCTGCAGTGGCCCCTTCCACACAGGCTCTGACCAGCCTTGCAAAGGTAGAGATGACCTGGTCTCACTTCGGCACACACCAAATAGACCTCAGCTTCCTGCCCGGAGCAGAGTCCTGAATAATATTTTGTAAGGCTATTTATATTTAGCTGCAGTCTGAGGAAACAGAGGATCAAGCCAAATCTTTTACTTTTTGCTTTACACCCTGTGATGGTTTAAATTTATTATTGGTTTGAAGCATGCACTTAGTCATTTATAAAAGTGGAAGGAATAGAGAATCATAGGACATGGTGAATTACAAATTTGATAAAGGAGTATGAAAAAGGAAAGAGTCTAGCCAGAGGGATGGCTAGGATGAATAGAAAGATTATGGAGTTATTTACAAAGACTGAAAACACAGGAGGACAGTTTTCCCCCACTGTCTGAAAGTAGCATATTACTCTTTGGAATGATTTAGTAGGTTATTTGGGAATTTAAGGAACACTATAAACATTAATTTATAGGAAAAAAAATTGCTAATTCCCAGGTCCCCTAAAATAATTTATCAAATCATACAAAAGAGGAAATACTCTACTTTTGGATATCAGGGTAAACCCACAGCAGGATTGGTGGGAATGATGGAGTCTTTCAGTCACACTGAGCTGACACCAATGCCAGCAGTAATGAAGTAGTCTGAAGACTTTTTCCCATGGCCCTATAAAAGGAAGGCCTAGCGTTTTTAATCATACATAATGAAGCTAGGCATTCATTCTGATAATCTGTTTAAGCAAGCTTTAGTGAACATAGGGGTTTTTAAGCAATAGGTAAATGTAATCACACAATTTTGAAAGTAGAGTTTATTAAAACTTAAAAAATACTAGGTGTAGTCTATTTTACAATTCTGATATTATGAAGATGGGTCTAGCACTTAATTCTTAAATATGAATATCAATGAAGAATATAGGAAAATGTAGTAAAACCATTACAAACTGTGTGATTTAAATACAGCAACATTATTCTACTCAGTTGTTGAAGCAGAGTTTCCACAGCTGGACTTAAATGAGTTTTAGAAGTTAAGATCTTTATCCGTTCAGTATGATCCCAAAGGCCTATTCCCTTTAATTCAGCCACCCCCGATGCTGTTTTCTGTGTGTGACATTAAATTGGCAGTTTGGAATTTACTTATTAGGAAGGAAGGAAGGCTATTTATTGTTTTTATATACTTTGCCAAGATATTTATTAACTCCTTTGAATATCATATTTATTTATATGCTATTATATGCTATTATTTGCATATAATATTATATGATATTATATGCATATTATTTATGTGCTATTTAAATACCGAATAAAGCATGCCCTGGTGGAGCAGGGATTGGGTCTGCCCCCACAGCAGGCCAGCACAGTCCACGTATATTCCAGGTTCGTGTCCGGGACTGGGGGGAATAACCAGAATGAACGATCAACTAAACTAAAGTGCTTCTTCCTCCTCTCTCTTCCTGCCTGCCTGCCTACTTGCCTTCATTCCTATCTGCACCTTTCCTCTAAAGAAACAAAAACAAAGTAGAAAGTATATATTCCACTCCACATTCAATACTCTTTTTCTAATTATTTTGTATAAGAAACCATGAATACTTTTTCAACACAGTACTTCACAGGATCATGGGATAGACAGATGCAAAGTTCCCACTCACTGATGCCCCTTTGCCACATTTTACTGCGTGCTAAATAAAGTTAACTTGTGTTTTCCCTTCCACATCACATTGCATCGCATTACTCTGACATGTCCAACTTTCATCAACATGAAAACTCACATTATCATATAGCTAAATGCTTGGTGTGCACTAAAATTGAGAGTAAAACAGTTCTTTGTAAGCACTGATAAGAATCAAACATGTTTTCAGTCCATCTTGTCCTACAAACTAAGCTACACAGGTGACCTACAACTAGTTCGTTGGCTCCTGCATTATTGCTACGATCGTTTGGTGCAGCTTTAGACTTACAGGATAAAGCTGCAAGTACATGGAAGAACGAACTTTTTCAAAAGGAAGATGAATGTGTTACCACTATCTGCTCATCCTGAATTGACTAATCTCCGATCTTTCTTGGTCTGACCACTGCCCCAAATTACAATCCTGACATCAGCAACACCCCCCAGCATCAGGCACTGGAAAGGTTTTGTAACATAAAACATTGACAGAGAGCACAAATCTAACCTGGTCTGCAATTGAGCTGAAAATATCCTTGTTTCTGTCTGACCACCACTGCTTCTCAAACAAAGGATTACAGATATTGTTTCACGTTAGACAATTTGGAAAACCAAGATTCATACTCAAGTGCCATTTTCTCCTTGAAATACTCTTCTCTTCAAACAGACTCTGTAAAGGAGTGAGACATATAATACAGTGTCAGCCCCTTGCAGAGAGGTCAGTAAGAAACAGATACAGTTTTTCCTCATAGCTATATAAGGATAATGGTTAAGGATAACAGAAAAACAAGCAAAAAGACAGGGAACCACTAAACTCATTATGTCAAATCATAATCCAATTCTTATTCAACCTACATTAGATGGCCTATTTTTCAAGAAAGGTCATACACATCATGGAAATCCTATAAATAACGAAGTTTAGGATTGTGAGCTCTGTTTCTCCTATAATGGTCTGCCTTGAAAGGCAGAGCAAAGAATTCTGACTCCACCCTCTAATTTTTCACACACATGGAATAGAACAACTTTCCACACAAGCAAGACCTCGATTTGAAAATGAGGCAAAAAGCAGTGTGAGTGACATTTTCTCTGTAGGTTCTAATCCAACTGAACACAAATAAAGCTACAGCTGCCTCTCTTCCATTTTCACTTGACTAAGAGATGAATAATTATGTTCTCTTAACACACTTCTAGAATACATAATGGATATTTCAAGCTTTCGATTTTATACTTTAGATTCACTAATTATGACATCTTTTGAAAAGACTTTTCCAAAGGTCATCAAATTTTTTAGGCTATAAAAAGTAGGTCGTGTTTCCTGATCTTTTCTCTGACCAAACGTATTTAAGATGCAAGAATATCTGCTAAGCAAGGAAGCTGCCTTATCCTAAGCTCAGCAGTGATGGAAAACATAACTGTGAGACACTGAAGCCACTTTTGAATTGAACTTCCTGATGTCTGTGGAGAATAATGTCTTTAAAATGTCATAAATGCTATATATATATATATATATATATATATATATATAATATATAAAAGAAAACCTAGAGAAGAGAAAACTGTTTATTCCCAACAAATGTTACCACTTTGTCCACAGAGAAGGTTTCTGTGAGATAAGACCCTAAATTAAAACAGCACACAGGCCAAGGTTACTACCCATGTAATAAAATGTCAAACTAAAGAAAGAGAGTAATCAGAGAGTTTCATTGAACTGTGATTCCATAAATCAGTCACTGAACTCAACAACCTCACTGCATCTTTGAGGAAACTAGAAGCAGATAAGCTCCTAAAACATTAAAAAAGAAATGAGGGCAAGAGAATGTCAAGTCTTCAGGCGGCCAGCATTCTCCCCAGCATCCTCCACCTCCCCAGCACCCTCCACCTCCCCACCACTTTCACCTCCTTCCCACCACCCTGCCAGGGCCAAAGGAGACTTCTCATCATTAGCTTCAGGCACCTATCAAGCACAATCAAGGAGATTTCTTCACAAGAAGATATAAAATGTATAATTGGTAAGAACATTTGAAAAAATGCTGTAAGGGTAAAATACTGCTATGATTCTAATGCCAGTCAACAATTAAATATCCCCAATATCAGGCTGACTGATCACAGTAAAGGGTCTGCCTATTGAAAGAATGAATGAGTAATTCTCTTTCAAATTAAAGTAGGCAAGAGTTTCTCCCCAAGGTTCTTGTAATAAAGTGTCACCTATAATATGAAAGGTTATCAGGTCTGCATTTCCTTTCTGAGATAGGTTATTAAAGAAGCATCACATTTTAACATGGCAAAAAATGATAAAAATCTAAATCAGGTCACATCAAACATCATCCCTAGCATTGCAAGTTTTTTAAAAAATATATACAGATAGGACTTCCAGATGGTGACTCAATAGGATGCACTTTTGGGTCACTCCCAACAGACACCAAAAAGCCCACCTGTTTTCCTGAGACAAACACCAGGAAACAACTGGCACTTCAACCGGAGACCAGTCGGCTGAAGACTTAACAGTGGCTGAGGGCACCCGGCGCGGTTCTCAGCTAAGCCGCAGGTTTGGATTTGGGACGGATCTCAGAGGTCTCTGGACCCGCGGTGGGGCGAGGCTAGGGGTTTCGGGACCAGCTGCGGAGGCAGCGAGGTAGGCCCAGTGGGGCTGAGACACGGAGCCACGAGGGCCAACTTGGGAGGGGATGAAAGGAGAGCCAGTGAACAGGGCGCTGAGCTGGAGCCCAGGGGTGAAATTGTGCTGAGCGCAGCCATAAGGAGAAATCAGCCAGAGTTCAAATCCCTCCCACAACCATTTGTGTCAGAGCCTGAGGTCCCCTGAGCAGAAATCCAGCCCACCGCACATCTGCCCACAGGAAATTCCACCCATCAGGTGCCCCACCCACTGGAATACAGGTGAGAAGTCAGTCCCAAACCTTCAATGCTACCCACTAGCGCCACCGTGTGGGCAGAGCTGAAACTGCAGTCTGATTGCCACCACTCCTAGGCAAGTCAAACCTACGCAAAGCCAGGGAAACCAAACCCTCAGAAATAGAAACAGAATGCCAAATAGAGCAAAGGCACAGAGAAATATACGTGGAATGATGGATCCAATCAAAAACCCAGGGTAAAATCTGAATACAGCAGACATATGTAAGTTACCTGAAAAGGAATTTAGGGTGACAGTGATTAGCGTACTCACGGGAATCCAGAAATCAGTAGAGGCAGTAAGCAAGAATGTCAGGAAGCAAAGAGAAGAATTAAAACAAGACATCCAACAGGTAAGAGACATGATGGCTGAATTAAACAACTCAACAGAAGGACTCAACAATAGGATGGATAACGCTTTCAACAGAATCAGTGATTGGGAAGACAGGACAGAGGAACTCAATCAAGGAAACCAGAAAAGAGATCAAAAAAATTCAAAGAATTGAAGACAGCATTCGAGACCTCTGGGATAGCATCAAAAGCAACATCACATCATAGGGGTCCCAGAGGAAGAAAGAGAAAAGGGGGCAGAAACCATATTTGAAGAAATAATAGATGAGGTCTTCCCCAATATGAAGAATGAAGCAAGCCTCCAGATCCAGGAAGCTCAAAGAATTCCTAACAAAAGAAACCCAAACAGAAATACACCTAGACACATCCTTATAAAAATATCAAAAATGCGAGATAAAGAAAGACTATTAAAAGCAGCCAGAGAAAAACGTGTCACATACAGAGGAGTCCCCATAAGATCATCAGCAGACTTCTCAAATGAAACTCTACAGGCCAGAAAGGAATAGCATAATATATTCAAAGTGCTGGAAGAAAAGGATTTTTCAACCTAGGATACTATATCTGGCAAGATTATCATTCAGCACTGAAGGAACGATAAAAACCTTTTCTGACAAGCAAAAATTACAAGAGTTTAATCACCACAAACCATCTTTGCAAAATGTGGATAGTTAGAATGAGTGAAAGACTAATAAAAAAATAAGGTAGTAAACATAGAACTGTGAATGCTAACTTCAGGGTAACCTCAAAATACATCCCCAGGGAGAAAGCAAAGAAGAAAAAAGGCAAAATCAATCAAAACATAACTGTACCCATGCAGCCTAAAATGAGAAAGAGAACAAAGTCATCATTTGGAACAACATACAAAAGACAAATCATAAAATGACACTAAGCGGCTATTTATCAATAATCACCCTAAACGTTAATGGACTTAACTCACCAGTCACATGATGACGCAGAGTGGCTGAATGGATTAAAGAGCAAAACCCAAGTGTCTGCTGCAGTCAGGAAACCCACCTTCTTCCAAAAAATAAACAAAGGCTCAAAGTCAATGGCTGGAAGACAATCCTACAGTCGAATGGTAACCACAAAAGAGCAAGAACAGCTAAATTCATATCAAACAGACTTCCATCTAAAAATCATAACAAAAGACAGAGATGGACACTACATAATGATTAAAGGAACAATTCAGCAGGAAGACATAACACTTATAACATATATGCACCAAATGAAGGAGCATCAAAATATATCAAGCAAGTATTATCAGACCTGTAATACAGACAGCAACAATAATAGTGGGGGACTTCAACACCCCAATTACAACAATGGACACATCAACCAGGCAGAAAATTAACAGGGAAACAGCCACTTTAAATGACCATGTGGAACAGATAGGTCTAATGGACACATGTCAATCACTTCACTCAATGACTACAGATTTCACTTTATTCTCAAGTGCTCACGGAACATTCTCAAGGATAGATCATATTTGAGACACAAAACACCTCTTAACAAATTTACAAAGACTGAAGTCATACCAAGCATCTTCTCTGACCACAATGGCCTAAACCTAGAAATCAACCCCATAAAGAAAGCCAGAAGATCCCAAACCAATTGGAACCTAACAATATGCTCCCGAAGGACTCGGGTAAAAGAGGAAATGAAAGAAGAACTTAAAAAATACTAGAGACAAATGAGAATGAGGACACAAGCTACCAGAATCTGTGGGATGCAACAAAAGCAGTACTAAGGGGAAAGTTCATCACAATTCAGGTCTATCTCAGGAAACAAGAAAAATTGCAAATAAACTACTTAACTCTACATTTAAAACAACTTAGAAAGAAGAGCAATTAAAGACAAAAATCAGCAGAAAAAAGGAAATAATAAAAAATCGAGCAGAAATAATCAAGATAAAACACAAAAAGACAATACAGAAGTTGGTTCTTTGAAAAAATAAGCAAAATTGAAAAGTCATTGGCTAGACTCACAAATTAAAAAAGGGAGAAAACTCTCATAACTAGAATCATAAATGAAAGGGGAGAAATTACAACCGATACCACAGAAAGTCAAAACATCATAAGGGACTACTATGAACAGCTCTACGCCACCAAAATGGACAACCTTGAGGATATGGACAGATTTCTAGAGAAATATAGTCTACCAAGACTGAATCCAGAAGAATTGGAAAACCTTAACAGAAAAACCACAAGCAAAGAAATTGAAGAAGTAATCAAGGGCCTCCCTCAAAATAAAAACCCAGGTCCAGATGGCTTCTCCAATGAGTTCTACTAAACCTTCAGAGAAGAATTAACACCTATTCTTCTCAAGCTCTTCCAAAATATTGAAGAACAGGGAACTCTCCCAAATAGTTTTTATGAGACTAACATTACATTGATACCAAAAGCTGACAGATGTCACCAAGAAAGAAAGTTATAAACCAATATCTCTAATGAACAGAGATGAAAAAATTTTCAGTAAAATAATAGCAAACGGAATTCAACAATGCATCAAAAAGATAATCCATCATGACCAAGTGGGATTCATCCCAGGGATGCAAGGATGGCTCAACATACATAAATCTATCAATGTCATACACCATATCAACAGGAGCAAAGAGAAAAACCATGGGATCATATCAATAGATTCAGAGAAAGTTTTTGACAAGATCCAACACCCATTTATTATAAAAACCCTCCATAAAATGCATAGAATGTTCATACCTCAACATAATAAAGCCATATATGAAAAACCAAGAGCCAACATCATAGCCAATGGTAAAAAATTGAAAGCATTTCCTCTTAGGTCAGGAACAAGGCAAGATTGTCCACTTCACACTGCTATTTAATATTGTACTGCAGGTCTTAACCAGAGCAATTAGACAGAAAAGGATACAAAGGAATCCAAATTGGAAAGGAGGAAGTAAAATTCTCATTATTTACAGATGACATGATTATATATATTGAAAATCCCAAAAACTCTATCAAAAAACTTCTAGCTCATCAGTGAATACAATAAAGTGGCAGGCTACAAAATCAATGCATAAGAATCCTTTTTCTCTGAACGTTTACTTCAGAAAATCTGTCTTAGTGAGTACTTTCTCCTCTCTTTGAAACACAAATCCTTTTAAAAACTAGATAAGCCATTGGTCAGCTTTCTGACACAGGAATGTTTCTCCAAGACCTAAAGTCCTCTCTTTGAAATGCAAACATTGGGACAGAAAGCACATATATACTCCAGTTTAAGTAAGAGTTTAGGAGTCTAATTTTAGTAGGCGCCTTGCTGCAACTGTAATAACGCTCCAGTCATAAAGATACTATCTCACTGTGGTTGTTACTTGTGTTTCTCTGTGGATGAGTGACGTCGAACATTTTTTCATGTGTCTGTAGGTCTTCCATAGAGAGGTGTCTATTAAGTTCTTCTGCCCATTTTTTGACTAGGCCGCTTGCTTTTTTGTTGTTGAGGTACATGAATTTTTTATATATTTTGCAGGTTAAGTATATGGTCTGACATATGTTGTGTGAATCTCTTTTACTATTCAGAGGGCTGCCTTTTTATATTAGTGGTGATTTCTTTGTACAGAAACTTTTTAGTTGGATGTCATCATCATTGTTTAGTTTTACTTTAGTTTCCTTTGCTGTAGGTCTCATTTGCCCAAAGACAACTTTGGGGTTGATGTCATGGAGAGTTTTCCCTATATTTCTCTCCATGTGATTTATGGTTTCAGGTCTTATCCCATGTCTTTTATCCATTTTTAGTGAAGTTTTGTATAGGATAATAATGAGTAACCTGATGGCCTGTATTAGAAAGACCAGAAACAACAAGTGTTGGAAGGAAAAGTTATTGAAAAAAAAAAGAACCCTCCTACACTGTTGGTGGGGCTGTAAATTGGTGCAACCATCTTGGAAAACAGTATGGAGACTCCTCAAAAAAAAAAAAAAAAAAAAAAAAAAAAAAAAAAAAAAAAAAAAAAAAAAAAAAAAAAGATGGATCTACCATTTGATCCAGCAATCTCATTTCTAGGCATATATACAGAGGACATGAAATTCTAATTAGAAAAAATATCTGCTTCCCTATGTTCCTAGCAGCACAGTTCACAATAGCCAAGGCATGGAAACCATCTAAATCAACATCTGGTCATCAACAGATGACTTGGTTAAAGAAGCTGTGGTCTATATGCTCAAGGGAATTCTATGCAGCTGTTAAAAAAGATGAAGTCGTGTCCTTTGCAATAACCTGGATGAAACTGGAAGGAATCATGTTGAGCAAAATAAGTTAGAAAGAGAAAAAGAAGCACTGAATGATTTCACTCATGTATGAAATACAAAGACACAAAACAAACACATAGATGTCAACAAAATTTACATGACTATGGCTACCTGAGGGCTGGGAGGTGGGAGGGAAGGAAGGAAAGAAAAGGTGGTGATAAAGGACCCTGGAATCCTGGTTGTGAGGATGGGTGAAATTCACACAGGCTGGGGTGCGATTTCAATATCCTAAAATGTATATAACAGTGTTAACAGAAAAAATAATAAAGCCATTTTTTTTTTTTTAATGACATGGCTAATGCTAGCTAGGTACCGCAGATGATCATTCATTTACCAAGTGAAATCAGGATGAACTGTGTGTGACAAATCCTCTTATTTGAGAACTAGTTATTGTTCACCCTGAAAACATATATGTAATGGGTTGCGTCTATGTGACTATAAAGAGGTGAAACTTCTTTCCATTTTTTGTAATCTCTTAGGAACTGGCTGTGATGTACTTCACATTCTGACTTAATGCTTGTTCACTAGTGAAGTGTTTTCCTTCTCTTCTGCCTTCATGCAAGGATTGCTGAGTTGGGAAAAGAATTTGCTTTTAATTTTATTTCCCCAACACATGGAAAGAACCACATGCCAATCCTCCAAGTGATCTGAGGTCATGGTCAGTTAGGGGGTTCCCAAAAGGAGTGACAGAACTCACAAGAGCTCTGACCACTGTAGTTTCATTGGCTCCTTTAAATGAATAACCCGACTAAATATTAGCCAATGTTCAATAAATATCAGTTGCTTGATACGGCATGCTATTTCAAGGGAGCCACTATTCCTACATTTGCTGGCTTTTGTTTTATTTGACTTTAATTGAAATATCATCCTTTATAAAGGCTCTCCATTCATTTTGTATGTCTATCCTTAATGGAAGTGATAAACTAGCGAGGTCATAAACATGGACAAATGCAAGTTTACAGAAGTGTTTGGTTTATCTCCACTGTATTTTAAAAGCATTTGCACTTAAAGGCCTTCAGGTGTACCACCAAGCTCCCCTCCTTACTGTCATCAAGACATTAGCTAACACTGCACAGCCTGATATGTGTCAGCTACTCCCAGTCCTTCTCCTACATCAATGTACTTAATTCCCACTACCATCCTTGGGCAGATCATATTAGCATCCTCATGTACAGGTGAAGCGTTGACGCCTAGTAAAACATAGTCAGAATTCAACCCCAGTCATGACTTAGCAACAACACCACAATGCAGCTCAGGAACAAAAGCCTTAAGTTTAAAGTACCAATAGTGATGCATGGTTTTCATCACGGTTTCTAATTTTTCTAAGCCTGACCCTCTCAGCACCAGGTGAACTGGCACAGGTATGTTTGGTAGGCCTCTGGTTTCTAACTGCTAACTACAGACACAGACTCTTAATTTTCAATACATAGATTACTAACTGCAGTCCCAGAAGTGAGGAAGTACAAGGTCAGAAAAACCCATGAATAGCAGTCCCATGCTTTAATATCTTACTAGCCCGATACAAAACTATAAAGTAACCATCGAGATCCCACACTGGATTAGATCAATAGAATGTACACTTCTGCCTTTAGCTTGCTTTTTCACTTTCTGTATAACATCAGCATTAAATCTTTAGGGACAATTATCACTATAGAAAAAAATATTGGGGGATGCTAACTAGATTTGTAGGGATCTCTTTTCAATGTATGTAAATATTAAACCATATGTCATATACCTGAAACATATGTTATATGTCATTTACACCTCAATTTAAACAGATTTTCCAATGTGATTTAACAGAAATTTTTTAATTGTCTTATGAAAAAAATTGGGGGTAGCTCTCCATGCATTACATTGGAGTATTCTTCCCTCACCCCCAGAGCTAACTCAAGCGGAACTCAAAGCTTTTTCATTATTACTTAGAAATGTCTGATTTTTTTTTTCCAGGAATGAAGGTGAGAGGGCAGGCAGGCAGAAAGAGAGGAAGCATTTTTATTTATCTATTTTTTTTATGTTAGCTTTCGTTGTTTCCCCTCACCCTAGGATACAAATCTGGGTCCCTGGGATGTTTGTGAACTGCAATTGACCAGAGGCATTGAACTAAACCTCAGCTCCACCAGGGTACACCACAAATGTCTGAATCTAATCAAAATGGGATGGTTGATTGGTGGGTACTCAGATCAATACACTATGTAAGGAAAGTCTTAAGTGTTAGGAGGACAATCCCCTTTGTCTTTTTCTCTGAGCAAGTCGGTAGAGAAAAACATGCGATAAGTCTTTTGCTAAAGTCTTTTCAGCTTAGGCACTGGGAAAGAAATTATCATTCTTATAAATATTTATATAAATGTACACACTATGTTTGCCTTTGTATTCGCTCAATACCCAGGGCATGTTGTCCGCGCATTTAGCTGTGTTCCACACTGCAGACTTGCTGCTCATGGGAGAGGGCAGGACTCAAGACAGTGATTAGGAATCAAACTCAGCATAGAAATAACAGTACAAGTCAAGTGAGTTCATAAATTCTTTAAGGACAGAGTAGATACAGAGAAAAACAGAATCCTGCGGCATGAGAGAATGATTAGAGTTCCCCAGCAATAGGAAAAACAAAAACCAAAGAGGAATTATATTTCAAAGAGACACATGAATATAAGTAATAGAGAGTTTCAAGCAAGTACAAAATGCCAAGTCTGAACAATGGGAATGCCGGGTCACTCAATTTAGTGATTGGAAAATCACTGGACACACTCATTAAACAGCAAAAATGAAGACATTTACAGACAAGAAAAGAGGAGTGAGGAAACGGAGGTGATGAGCAGAAAGCATTCATTCAAGAAATATGGCAGCAAAAGAAGATGATGGCCGCTGAAGGAAGAATGACAAGGTCACAGGAAGGAGGTTGGGAAAGAAAACTGCAATATTCCTTCAGTACGAATGCTTAGAAAGTTAAAAAAAAAAAAATTCGTCTGTCAAAAAAGACTTTTTTGGAAAGAAAAGAGTAAAATTGAATCAGTAAAAACCAATGACACTCATCCAGCAGGATGTCTAAGGAAACTTGGTTTGGGCATGAAAATCAAGATGAAGGTAGACAGGCAGCCCCAGACTAAGAGAAGGCTCCTAACTAAGGTCTCATAGATGTTAAGACAAAACTTAACTTAACTTAAGAAGGGCTAACTGTCCTTACAGTCCATGCTCCTCAGCAGGGGACAGAGAGACACTAGGAGCACCATGGGGGGCGGGGGGGTGAGCTGTCAGGAGAAAGACAATGATCTGTGTGGCAAACCACAGCCCTATGCCTCTGGTGGCCCCTGAATTCCCTCAGGGCTTTTAAGGCATAAATGAATAAAACTAGAGGGAGTGGTTCGGATCCATTAAACTGGCTAGCAGGATGTCATCCCAAAATTAACTTCTGAAAATCAGACACACATTTTTTGCAAAGCAAGAAAGCGAAGACAGAGAAAAGTTAGCCAGAGCTACACCTATCCAAAAAAAGAAAAAAGAAAAACTCATATAAAATTTCTGTAACATATAGTCAATGTAGTATTTTAATATATTCTTTGAAAAGTGCTTTCATAAGCAGCCTCCATTTTCCTTTTGCATAGAAGAACACTGTTATAAATTTTTTTCTACAAAATTTGGATACACATGAAAGAATAAGGAAGAGAAATCAAACCAGGTAGACTGGTGGCTCAGGCATTAAGTGAGAAGCAGGAACAAAGACTGTGTAAAGCCCAAGGACCCAGGTTCGAGACCTGAGGTGGGAAAACAACCAAAACGATAAATAAAAGTGCTTCTTTCTCTTCCTCCTTCTTTCCTTGAGTGTGCTTCCTCCTCTCCTTTCCTTCTTCTCTTTGAAAAAAGAAGGGAAAGTAAACCTGCAAGAATTCAAGGAGGGGACTCTTGATACCTGGCCCCCAGCAAGAGCAGAGCTTGAGGGTCTGGTAACAATGAGTATTCAGGCAAGAGAATTAGAAAATGCAAAGGTTTGTCGGTGATTAAAGAGATCATTTTTGCAGGACAAATATGATGAGGCTTATTTTTTAATGACTATATTGTAATTAAAATAAAACTGAATCATATACCTTTCATTCCTTTCTAGACTTCCTTCTGTAAGACTAATTTTTTCAATTATGAGTATATGATATTGTTCAAATAAAAGAGCACTCTAGAATCAGAACTGATGATTTCCTGGCTGATAAACTGAAGGAACAACTACTTAGCCCTGCGCTCTGAGTCGTGTGTGTGTGCCACTGGCTGAGAATGTCAACAGTCTTACCATCTTGGAAGAGCTACGCCTGTGCTGCTGTCTAGACAAGAATATTTTGTGCCAGGGTATGTATGTGTAAGTTTACTTGTTTTGATTTTCAGCAGTCATTCTGTAATAGTTATTTCTGAGAAATAGTCCCCTGGGAATAAACCAGCGCATCCTTAAAACAGAGCAAAGCAACCTAGTTAGTCCTCCAAGGCCCCTGACTATTTATTTTGTCCACATTTTGTCAGTTTGAAGCAAAGTACCAACATGTACAGGTGAAAAATCAAGATGTAGCAATAGTTCTTTTATTGAGACTAAGAGATAAAATGCAATTTGATAACTTCCCACATAATCACCTGCTTTGGACTCTGTTATTTTTTTTGAAAAGTCTGACATGCTTAGATGCTTGTTAGCAAAGAACAACATAGATTCAACAATGCCCCAGACTGGCTTTATGGGTTTTCATCTATTATGTATTTATTCATTGGATTTCTATAATTGCTTATTCCTAAAGTTTTGAGGCATCACACACACACACATGCACACGCACACACACATACACACACGCATATAAAGGTTTTAATTAAAATATTTAAAACAGAAGAGAACTGCAATATCATCAAAGGGAAAAGTCGACTGGATTAAAAAATAGCATTCTTGCAATATCTTTGCATCTGGTTAGGCTCTATAGAAAAAGTAGAATTTCAGATTCAACTGGGACCCTATGGATAGGGCCTTTGGCGTTCAGTATTGCACAGAAAAAGAGGTCATCTTTAAAAAGCTATAAACTAGGACTCAAGCGTTCTCTCTTCTGGAAAAGTTATCCTAACCACACTGTAACGACTAACCATTAGCACCGAGGGAACTGCCAAGGGTCAGCTCCTTTAAGGCAGGGGCTTTCTTTCGTTTGACAACCCTTGGTATGTAATTTAAATTTCTGTAATTCATTGAAAAACTCCTTTTTGGCTTGGTTTTGCTGTTTTTTCCTGGCATAGACATTCTAACAAATAATGACAGCTAATTTTTCTTATTCTTCCCTCTGTAGGGGGTCCTCAAGATCCACCCAGCTTCAGTGATTCACCAGTGATTCACAGGACATGTATTTGCAGTCAGGCCTAATGTTTATTAAAGAAAAAGGACACGAAGCAAAGTCAGCAAAGGGAATAAGGACATGAGGTCAGGCCAAAGGAAACCAGGTGTAAGCTTCCAAAAGGGTTTCCCAGTGACATCGCACAGGACTTACTCCTCGAGCAACAGACAGTGAGAACGCATGCGCAGTCTTCTCTACCAGCGCGTACCGATGTCAGTACCCAAGGTTTTAGGGGATTGGCTGCATACAACCCCTTCACTTTGGCAAAAAATAAGGCAGGTATTTCACATAAACCACACTGCTTTTATACAAACGAATTAGAAACCATAACCATTCTTTTATTAATCAAGAATGGTGGGAACACTTCATAAATCCATGTTCCCCATTCTAGTCAAGAACTTATTTTGCAAACAGTCCTTTCTAAGGATAGCAGTCTCTAGACTGCTGTTTCCATTTTCTTTTCTGCATGAATGTTTCTGTCTAAATCGGGGCGGGGTGGGGGGGGGTAGGTTGGGGAGGGGGATGGGAAAAAACTCATGCTTTGGAGGAGAAATGTAGATTCATGGCAGAATATGAAGCGAGATTTTCTCTGAGGAGGAAGGGAGGATGGTGTTGTGCTGAAGAGGGACAAGAGCCTCATCCCTGTGTGGATTCTCCAAGAAGGAGAAAGAAGTCATGGATGCCCTTTCACCAGCCTCAGGTGCAATGTTCATGTCAGTCAACTCAAACACAACAGATGTGGGTATGACAGGACTTCTCTGGGGGCAGATGATTGTGTGTGTGTGTACATACATATATATATATATGTATATATATATATATACATACATAATATATGGATATATATGGATACTTTGGAATCTAAATAGTAAGGGTCATAACTGAAAACCAAATCAAAAAGAAACTTGAATATGTTCATGGCAAGAGAAAAGTAAACATGCCCTCATTCTTCTATAGATTTGAAAGTTGAAGACCCCCATGGCAGCCTTGATGCACTGAAGACCCATTTCTGGGTTTTCTGAATAGCATCATTCTTCTAGGATTCTTATATAACTCCCAGAAAAAAGACTCCTCCCTTTCATGCCATCAACTTCACATACGCAATACTTTTAAGGAAAAAGGAATTGATATTAGGTGTCTAGCCCTATTTAACTTTCAAAATATATCTAAGAACTACAAAAATGTGATTCTCTTGGAGCATTCTCCGTGGTAGAACAAATTCATCCCAGTTAAACATTTAGTTTCATAAACACCTCATAAGTGGGTCCTGTCAACTTATTTCCTAATGAAGAATCTGAGGTTTAGATTCTTGCTGGAAGTCACAGAAGTAGTATTATTAAAGGAAGAGCTCGAATCCATCTTTTCTTCCTTCAGAAGCTTATCATATACTATACCTTTTGAAACAGCAACCCGGAGAGAATTTAGAAACACTATAGACAGCCTCACAAATTTTAAATGCTATTTTTCATTGCAATTTTAAAAGATGAAATGCCCTCACATATCAATATTTACCAATATGTATGCCTCATGTATATGATCACATTTGTCTTTAAAATATGTCCAATGGAATAGAAATACCATCGCAATTTGATCATCATCACCCACTCGAAAATAAGTGAACAATTTAATAGTGGGAAGGGAGAAGCACCCTTCATTAGTTTTGACTTGTATTCCATCAACCATTCCAGAATTTCTGGAATTCCATTCCAGAATTTTATCCTGATGTCATTGTTTTTAGACTTAAATGTCATTCATAGATCAACTGACTTTATAATAAAAATATAGTCCTAGTACTGAAGAGTTGTTACGAGAATCATTGTTGGAAGCCCTGCTCCCTTCTTGGTAACTCTGCCCATTAGTGGCAGAAACTGTAGTTTTCTCCCCTACACCAGGCAGTCAGTTAGTCCAACGTCCAGGAGCCCTGACGCTCACCTTGGGCTATCTCTTCCCATCAGAGAAGCCAAGGCCCCAGGGGCCGCTGGTGCCATGTGGGGCTGCCAGGCCTCTGGGAGGACCAATTGGTCAAAGTGTTGGCACTCCCTCTGCCCTTGTAATTCTAGTCTCTGTGGCCCACAGAGGAGATTCAGCCTCACGTTAGGTTCTGGAATGTTCGCCACAGTGTGCTGTCTAGTTGGTTGTCTTGGGAAAGGGACTGATGGCAAGAAGCACCTGTGGCGTAATCTTGGAGACCTTCCATTGAAAGTAACGTCTAAGTTACATTGAAGACACTTGATGATAGACGCCCGTCTAATGTTCAATGGGAAAAAAAGGATTTTTAAGCTGGAAAATGAGACAAGCACTACAAACATTTCAGTGAATTATCCTTCTCTTTGGGTTTTGAGATGAGGGTGTTTTTTTTATCTTCACATCGTTATTCGACATTTTCCAAATTTCCCATTAAACTCAGTATATATGTGTGTATTTTATATATTTTGATAAATGTGTATATAGGTATGTGTATATCCATACATATATAAATTGTATAATCAATCATAAAATATTTTCTACTCAGAGAAGCTTCTTTGTCTTTCATATTGAAAAGATTTCACATAAAGCATTTTAAAATAATACTGAAAATCTTTTCTCCTCCACCTACAGGTAGAATTATACATTCTGTATTTGTAAATATTTTATCCTCTTTCATATATAATCTGTAAATTCTAAGAATAAAAGCATGTCAGAGCTGCATGATTCATCTGAAAGGATAAAAAAAATAGCTCAAATTTGCTTGCACGGAATGGTATGTAATGAACAGGATTGCATCGTGCTTTGAATCTGGTAAGTTGAGTTTGGGATAAATTACAGAATTTCCTTTCTGCACAAAGCAATTTTTCCCAAACCTAGCTTTTTTTGTTGTTCATACTGTTCTTATTTTTTGTTCATTTAATGGTAAATTACCAGGTTTCCTGAAAGCAATAATAACCTAATCCCTCTTTTCATTCTTAAGACAATTTTTTTTTTAAATTACAGTTTGGACAAATACTTGGGAAAGAGTGTCCCTCTGCCTCTCTGAAGTGTTTTTTATGTTACTGCTTCCTCTCTTCTCATTTCCTCAATCACAGCAGTGTCGCTGCCTTTCCTTTAACCATCATTATTTTACCAGCCTCTCCTTTATTTATAGGAATGCAGTGGACATCAATTATAGTGAGATGTCTGGGGGGGAAAAATCACTAGGCCTTTAATCCACGATGGCAGAAAAGGACATTAGTGTCACAGATATGATACATGTCTAATTTGAAGGCAACTTTCTCCAACCCTACAGCTCCTTAAGTACTCTGAATTGTTCATGAATTTGAAATCAGCGTCACCAATGAAATGGATCCATCTGATACACAACAAATCACACAATCTCCAAAGACGTAAAAAAAGTAGGTATATACCACAAACAAACAACTATTTCACAAAACTGTTACCAGTAAGAAAATCAACTCTTTAGAAGAGACCTATGGATATCCACATAGAGGGTTAACTGGCTACTGTGCCTGGGACAGGGGATCAGATCTCCAAAGGTCAACCGAAGGTGATTGTCCTCAGCAGGCTCCATTGATACTGATACATTAAGCTGAGCACCCGTTTGTCAGTCTGTAGCAGGAAACCTAATAGCCTTGTATAGGTCTTCTGATCAGCACCTTCCCACTCTAACAAAAACATCCTTGTAATGAATCAACTTCTATAATGAGTGTTCTTGGTAAACATATAGTCAAGTGCAATGGGAACAAGGCAGAATGGATGATCGCGATGACACAAGGAAGTAAGCACTTCCACCTCCATTATATGTCAACTCAGGAGTGGTCTTTTGCTGGCGGGCTTTCAGTGAAAAGTTAATGTACTTGTCCCTAGAGACTCGCCTATTCAGACTGCACAGTTTTGAATCCTGTTCTCAAAACTGAGTAATCATTTCTAAACAATGAATTACATGGAAGTGTATAGCTTGGTGAGTTTTGACAATTTCATAAACCCATTCAATCTTCACTTGAATCAGGATGATGATCCTATCATTGTTAAAAGCTTTTCCAGTCTACTGCCCTTCCCACAGAAGCCACCATTATTTGATTGCTATCGCCATAGATCTGTTTTGCCAGCCTTTGAACTTCCCATATATGGAATCATACTTTTGTCCTCCTTAAGTCTCACTTCTTTAGCTCCACAATATTTTTGAGATTCATCCCGTTTGTCACTTTTATCAGTAGTTCATTTCTTTTTATGACTGAATGATATTCTATTTAAGGATATGTATCAAAGTTGCTTATCTATTTTGCTGTTGATGAACATTTGCATTGCTCCCAGTTTGGGGTTACATATAAATAAAGCTTCTAAGAATGTTCTAGTACAAGTCTTTTTGTAGACTGGATTTTGTTTCTTTGGAGGAACTGCTGGATCATAGGAGAGGTTTATATTTAATTTTATAAGCAACTGTCAAGCTTGTAGCTGCCAATACTTGTAAATTTCACACTCCTACCAGCAGTGCATGAGATTTCCAATAGGTTTACTTCTTTGTCAATATTTAGCACTGTCTAATTAATATTAGATACAACAGCAGGTGCATAGTGGTATCTTGTTATGGTTATAATTTGCGTTTCCCTGATGGTGACTAACATAGAACCTCTTTTCAGATGTTTCCTGGCCATTCCTATATCTTTTTTAAGGAAGTATCCAGGTCATTGCCCATTTTTTTTTTTATTGGATTGGCTTTCTTTTCAACATTGAGTTGGAATAATTGTCAGATACGTGTATTATGGCTATTTTTTCCCAGTATGTAGCTTGCCTTTATTTACTAACAATTTTTGGTGTTTTCAAGAGAATGAGAATAATTTTGTAATGTTAATGAAGTCAAGTTGACTACTTTTTCTCATATGATTAGTGCTTTTTGAATCCTTTTAATTTTTAAGAGACATGTACTAAGGCTATTTTCATTTCATTAAAATATGACTGTTAATAGCTGCAGAGTATTTTATACATAAAGTGTATGTGAAAAAATATTGTTTATAATGTTTCATCAATTTAAATATTGTTATGAATATTAGTTCACAGATTTTTCTGCATACATCTCTGATCATGTTTTTCAGACAAAATGCTATTATCTGGAAATACTGAATTAAAAAGTGCATATTTTGATACCTATTGCTAAACAGGTTCTACCAATTTATACTCCTACCAGTATAGAATGCTTATTCCCAAGCTTAAACATGTCTTTAAATGTTTATTGGCTTCTTATATATCTTCTTTTATGAATCAAAATTTGCCTGTCTTTTAAACATTTTGCGGATAATTCATTAAAAATACCAACTCTTTGGTTTTCTATCCTATATTTTCATTTATCACTGATTTTGACTGGCATTTTTCAGCTTTTGTGTACACAGGGCTATCAGAATTTTCCTTTATGTTTTCTGCATTATATTTCACATTTTAAAAGGAATTTCCCTGGACTAAATCAAGTATACTTACAGATCTGAGTGTCAGGGTCTCTCATTACCAATAGTCAATAGTTATGTTGACCAATAGTCAACATAAAGGGAGACTGATGATAGGTAGATAGATAGAAAGAAAGAAAGATAGATGGACTGTCAGATTCAACAGGAGGCAACTTCTATCCACTGAAATCCTCTCTATCCACTTTACTGGATGATTACAAACAAAGAGACTATCTCCCTAAGTCCTTGACTTCCCAAATCAGATGCATTATGTTAGGTTCTTAGAGCTCTATTCCTGTACTCTGTGTTGATCACGTGACTTCTGTGAGTTCTGTAGCTCCAGCTCTCCTGGAAAAAACTCTCACACTCTATGAGTGGTTTTCTCAGGTTCTCTACTCACTTGACTTAAGATGAGCAGAAGTATAGTGCCAGTCACCCTATCTGTTACAGGACTGAATTGTGCCTCCCACAAATTAATATGTTGAAGCCTACTCCTCAAGCTGATGCCATTTAGAGATGGGTCTTTGAGAAGGTCATTCATGTTAACAAGGTCCTAAAGATGGACCCTAATCCAGCAACATTAGTGTCCTTACAAGAGAGCACACAGAGCTCTATCTCTCCACACAGCCAGGGGACAGCTATGTGAAGACACAGCAGGAAGCCAGCCATCTGCTAGACAGACAGGGAGGCGTCACCCCAGTCAGCGCTGTCAGCGCCCTTACCTTGGACTTTTGGCCTCCAGAACTATGAGAAAATAAATTGTTGTTTAAACCACATAGTCTGTGTTTTGTTATTGTTGTTGTTATGGTAACTCTAGCGGACAAATATACTCTCTAAAAGTGTCTTTACTTCTCTTTATGTACTCTGGATACATCAGAAAGGTAATGGATTCAGAGTAAGCATCACAAGATTTGTTTTTAATAACAATTATTTGAAATTCTTTATAGATGAGCTACAACCTCTCTTTAGAATATATGAACCCTGAACACTCTTTATCCTCATCTCTAGAACCATATTATCATTATTAAGTGCATGAAAAAAATAGTAGCATCCTACTATACCTCAATTAGCTTCTTAGAATAATCAAAATTTAGCCCTGCTGCCAGGAAGGACCAGCCTTCCCAAAAGCCCTTGGCCACCAATGCTGGAACAAAACAGAGTTTGTTAGCAAGGAAGATGCTTGGGAATGATGTTGGGTAGGCCACCGGGAGCGCCTGCCTCAGTGATGATGTCTACTGGTGGCTTGAAGAGAAAAGCTTCCTGTCGTCAAAGTGAACTGGAATACAGAAAATCCCCAAGCCAAATTCTTAATCACATACACAGCCAAGTTCTTAAGCATGTACAATACCAACTTTTTTGATCACAGACATAAAAGAAACCTCCAATTTTATGCACCTGTCTGTCTCTTTTGCTTTCAATTTAAGAGTATAAATTAAAGTGAAAGAGAAAAAAAAAAAAGAAAAGGGAGAAATTTCTTACAGAAAGCTTTTTGACCAAAGCTTTAGTGCCTTTGAAACACCCGTTAATATCTGAAACAATCATAAAAAGCAAGACTCCAGTGCTGAAATACCAAAACAAGTCAAGGAATGTGCACTTATCAGAAGTCATGAGAGAAAAGACAACAGGAAGCCAGGAGGAGAAGTGTAGCAGGTGGGCCTTCTGTCCTTGCAAACATACTCTCTACCCATTTCCAATAACCTCTCCTAACTTGCTGCCATGCCCCCTGGCTTCTAGACTGGTTTGCCAGTTGTAGGCACTGGCAGGGGATGGCTGTGAGAAGACTGAGGGTATTTACTCCTGTTCCCCTCCCTGGTGAGCAGAAGCCTGGAAGTGGGTATGCTCTTCCAGTATGGTAACTCCTATCACTTGACCCCTCTCTCCTCACCTTCCCTGCCACTTCCTTTGTCCCTTCAGGTCCATGATGAGCACACTTCACCAAAGAATTGTTCACCATTCTTTGTGGTTCCCCCAAGCCTACTGAGAGCATTGCGAATGCCCCTTAATCAAACTTGAATTTTTTCCATACTTACCCCTTTGAATTTGTCCTCTGTGCGCTGCATGCATTCTGAATAACACTTCAGATCACAAGCTATGACATGTGTGTCCAAGTCACGATGGTTAACAATCCTGAAACGCGAGTTGAAAAATAAAACAAGGGTCCCTTTACCTGAGTACCAACATAAGAACCTGATTCTGATGTAAGATGTGATTAGACAACTGAGGCCCTTCCACACTTCTTAGACAAACTAAAGCCAAGAGAGATGGGAGATAAAGGTAGTAAATTTTAATGGGAGGCATATGTAGAAATGACAGGTAATACAGTCAGATAAAAGTACAGGAAAAATGAACTCCACTGAGATACAAGACAGCCACTTAGGCTTCTTCCTCCCTCTCTCTGCTCAAACTTTCCTCATTGTGTCATTTCATACAATCTTCCATATCACCTCCAGGTGGAATAATGCAAAAGTCTTTGTTTACTCTAAATATTACTCTTCAGTAAGAGCCCCAAATGCTTGGGTCTCCAACCACTCAGTAGTCATTTATCCCAGTGTGTGTATCCTCTCACAGTAAATGACAACTACATCTCGGCTTTTTCTATCAATGGCGTCAGTTGCCTCGTATTTCATGATGCTCAATAATTCAGGCAGTTTTTATGACCTTCTCTCACAACTTCCAGATCTAAATCTGTTGCCAAACAGAGAATGTAGACTGAAAATCACTGAGTGCCTTCCCAGGTGGACCTCAGTCATCTTGTGGCTTTCATCCTATCCTTGCAATATAATTCATATTTTGCCTTTATGTTATTTATGCTAATAGAAAACCTTGTGCCCAACAATCCTATCTGTCAAAAAAATCTCAATCTTAAGAGACACATAACAAGTATCATTTCACAAATTCTTCACTCTATTTCTTTTCCTCCAATCAAGTGCTCTCCTTTTCTTAGAAATATTTGACTTATAACAGTCTCATAATTTGCAGTCTAGTCTTTATTATACATTATAACAATGTACTATCACTATTATGATAACATTGTTACTATTAGGATTATGATCCTGATTAGAAAATATAGAAATTTCTAAGGCTAAATTATAAATTGGATGAAAGCAGAAACATTCTTTGTTTATCCTCTATACTACCTGTCTCTAGTAAATAACTTTTGAATTGTATTTAGTGGCATTAACTTTTTTGGCAGCCACAAAAAAATTTCAGGCAAAATTACTTCTAAAATTAAACAAAGATTAGCAAAAAATCCAAAGGCTGTGCATCTATATTTCCTTCTACATTTGGCACAGAATTCCAATTGTTACCATTTAGAAAACAATTAAAGAAGACAAAGGCAAATTTAACTTTCAAGTGTTAACCAAGTCAGTATTGAACTTGAAAACTTAACCTGTAAGAGTGACAAGTTTGTGTCTATAATTCACGTGAAAGAAATTTGGTATGTAACTCATTTGTCACTCCTAGACTAATTAAGTTACTGTGAACAAGCACGCAGTATTTTGCTAGCAAAATGAAGCCACTTGTGTCTGCATTGTCATTTTACTGATTGGCATAAATCTGAGGCAGAGACTGAAAAACAAATGTTGTTTTGCAAGGATTTTTTTTTTTATGTTTTCACAAAAAAACACCCACTCTTGCTAAGAATGAATAATTTGGACCTACAAGTTTCCTCTAAAAAACTTAGAAAATCCTTTAGTTTGATCAATCTTCCTACATATTTTTCTAATTATTTGGGACATCTGCACAAAAATATGCTCTTTGATTTAGCTATTCATTCTCTTAATAACCATAACTGAGTATTAGCATCATAATTTTCTGAATAGCATTCATTAGATTCTCCTATAATGCCTGTTTCATATTTTTCCTGAAGCCCTCACTCCCTTAAGGACCATTCTTCATTCAGATATTGTTGGTAACCATATGCTGTGGACCTCTTGATTGTTTGTTTGCTTCTCAGTTTTGGTTCATTTGCCTAACCTATTCACAGCCCGTTCTTCTGTTACCAGGTCCCAGTTTTCTTTAGGGGAAGTTCCTTTCCCCGTGTGCTCAGCCTTCATGGTCTTGGGTCAGGAGTAGGGTGGGCTGACCCCACTCAAGTTCTAACTGTGGGCACAGGATTTGGCCTGTGTGGTCAGGTCACTGAACCTCCTGACTACAGAGTTTAGTCCCAAATAATGAATCAAGTTAAATGCACAAGATTCAATACAGAGCCTGGTGGAAATCATGATAAAAGGAGCTGTCTGCCCTTTAGCGTGGTTAAACAGGAAGGAAATAACTTAGAGGCCTCTCAAAAGAGCCCCCTGAGAATGAAACCTACACCGGAGAGCAAAACCAAGTTGTGGAGAGAGATTTCTGACACAATTGCTTTTGCACATGGATTCAGGGAGGTCTTCTTGGGATTTTTAATTAGGCAAGCCAATGGTTTTTTTTTCCTACTCAACCAGTTTGTCAGTCAACCAATTCTTCAGTAACATGAGTTTAGATTATCTGTCCCTTGAACATGGAAATACGTGCATCTAACATTTCATGGACAACCACAGGCTCCTTGACTGCCTTCATGTCAGTTTAGGCCTGTCTGACCTGGTCTCAGCAGCCATCGTAAGTATCATGTATCTTTCCACGGCCAACAGACAGGCCCGACAGACAGCATTCACCCACAGACCCAAGAAACCACAGAGCTTTACTCCTGCTAGCCTCTACTTCTCTTTATACAGCAGTGCTCAATGCAATGTCATTTTTAAATGATCTACTGCTCCATCCCTGAATATGTTCCAGTTCCTTCTGCTTCTTTCCTATTTCCCAAAGAATACGCACTAAATGGTTAAAGCATTTTAAATATCAGAAACACAGCAAAACATAGAGAAGTCATTCACAACAAACATAAATTAATGTCACTAGTGAGAGCTTTGAAATACATATTCAAAAATTGTTGATTCTAGAAGAAGCAGAGTGGGTAGCTACTCTGGGGAGATGGCAGTTGGAAGTGCCCCTTATTTCAGCCCCACCTGTAGCCTTTCATTGTCTATTGTACTTCCTGTGACATCACCAGTAGCATTTCCACCATGTGAGGATTTTCTTTTTTAAAAAAGGAATAGGGTAGTAAATACACTGACCATGTTTTAGACTTAAAAATCCAACTCAATGACCATGACATCCAAGAGTACATCCTCAATAAAAACAGAAAAGATGAAAGTCTAAGTATCCTGAAAATTCCACCACACATGAACTCCAAAGGACACTGCCAGAGAATAAACTTTCACTATGGAAGACAGATAAACCTGTGGAAGATTCTGATTTTTCTAACAGAAATTCTAAAATGCTCAACTAGGACTGGAAATCAAGTACTCTGCCTTGCCCCCACCCAAATAATTAAGATTTGTAAATCTTCCAAGTTTCATTTCCTTCATCAAGCCTGTTGACAGGGACATTATATTACTTCTGACTTCTATCTCACTCTTCAGAAAGGATGATCGAAGTGGCCTTAATAATAGATCCGTCTCATTAATAAAACCTCTGGTATACTCCAACTGACATGAGTTTCATTATAAAAGTAATCGTCCACACTGAATTTACTGTGCAGTCAGTTAATGCTGAATACAAAAGCACGGGGAGATTTAGGAGGAAGGCATGATACAAGGTCATACATGTTTTAAAGAAAGCTGAGTGGGCCTCAGAGGAGGGGGGATAATGCTGGTCATATTTAAAAGGAACTCAACCTGAAATTCAGCTCTAAATTCTGAATAAATGTCTAGTGTCCCCAGCCTAGTGCACAGGAGAAGATGGTTTTGTGACCTTGTCATTGTCTGACATCGATGTCACAATAATTGAAACCTGGTCACTGGCTAATTTTGCCATGCCTCCTCGTGTATTACCAGGTTCCAGTCATGCTTCCAAGACGTCAGAGCTGGGGAGTGACTGACAAAGGTCCCAGTTGCATCGACATGCAGTTTGTTTAAAAGCTTTAAATTTAATGTATAAGACCAAACGGACTTTAAAGTGAATAAGATCACTGGCATTCCCAATTCCAGTTCATAACATATGGCACATGGTAAGATTATCATACTTGTATTCCATCTTCCCAATCACATTATTGAAAAGTGACAGTGAATAATCAGATTTCCCTCCACTTGAGTATATGAATCAGAAAAACCTAGGCACTTCTTTTCTAATACTTAGAGCTTAGTTTCAAAGACATATGTTTTGCCCTCATCTTTAAAATGTAACATTAAAAAGCTGGCATACACACACACACTTATACACAAACACTTATACACACTTACTTATATACACACACAGAGATTCTGAAGATATTAAGAATGTTTAGAAATTCAAATGGCTACATAGATATAGGTATGTGTATATATTTTTACATATACACAGATGCCTTAAACCTGACCGAAAACAATACTTTGTAGAAGATTCTCTACAATCCTAAATCCATGCAATCCTGAACCCTTATTCAAGTTCTACCTTCTCTGTGGTTTTCCCTAATAAATCCAGCCCACATACACCCACCTTCTCAAATGTGATTTCTATTTCACCACCACTTTCGCACACTGATTTAGAATTTAGTGAAGGAATAATTCCTGAAGTCAACAGGCTGCTCCTAAAATGGCAGCAGTTCATACAAGTTCTGAAGACAGGATGCAGACACAAAAAGAACAAACTACGGTCCGCAGTGACTGTGGACCATGCAGATCTCTGCGAGGAAGATGGTCCATTTATATTGGTTGTTTATATAATCCATAATATATATATGTAAGAGGGAATGAAATTTCCCTTATTCACGATTGAGTTTGAAATCCTGTGTGTGACCAAAACCAAACTAAAGAACATGAAAAAAATTAATAATGCCATTTTAAAAAGGAGCCTTACTCCCCAGGGCTAGCTACTGCCCTTTAACCTCTAAGGAAAATATGTAACTTTATCATGTATGCCTGGCCAAGTGCAACTTGGCAGATACCCAAGCTTTTCTTCAGGTAGCCTGGTCATTTTCTACCTTGGCTGCACATTAAGGGCATCTGGAAAGCTTTTAAAAGTCACTGGAGAGGGTTCCCGCCTAATCCACTAAGTCAAAATTTTCAGGGGTGGAGCCCAACGGGAGTCTCGCCGGAAGCAGAGGTGAGAAAAACCCTCACATGACCACCCATGGCCTGACTCGCTTGAGAAGGGCTCCACTACCAAACTGCTGACCCTCTTTTCCTGAAAACAGGGAGGTAGGTGCACACAGCACAGAATCTATACACTTCTGAATTACAGAAGCTTTTGTCCTAGCAATAAAACCATGGCTTCATTCACTAAGCCAGAAAAGAATCAGAAAAAAATTAAGCAAAGATGGCGCAGGTTTGAAGGAAAGCAAACAAGAGACAAGAACAAGTGTAAGGAAACAATTTTAGAAATAAAATGTCCTGACGTTTACTCGTGGAGGCAATTTTAACCAAGACACTTGGTTAAGATTTAAGATGTATGAATCGCTATGACAACAGTAATGCCCACCCGTTTTTCATTCTTTAACTAGAGGCCACTCAGAGTACTCAGTGTTTTCTGAAATATGTTTAATGGCACAGTTCTGAAAGAGGATACTGTATCTGATAGATGAAGAAATAAGGTCCATAATGAGTCAGTGATTTTGCCTGATGTAAGCTAGCTAGCAAATTAACTTGGTTTCAAACAGATTCACTGATGTTTAAAGTATCTCAACGGCAATTTGAGGTGTAGCATGGGGAAGAAACAGTTTGGTCAGCCGCCTTCAGCCAGCCCAGTCCACATGCATCCCAAGAACCTAGGTTCCTGGCTGGGGGAGTCGGAGGGGGTGCATGCGAACAAGCAAGATGAACAACTAAATAAAAATAAAGTCTTCTTCCTCCTCTCTCTTCCTGCCTGCGTCTCTGCTCACCTCTCCTCCCTGTACCTTTCCTTTAAAAAAGCAATTTGAGGGCATGCCCTGGTGGTGCACAGATAAATTCAGTTCTGTGTAGCCCACATACATCCCAAGTATCCAGGTTCAAGACCCAGGAAACAACCAAGACGGACAACTAAATAAGAAGAAATAAAAGCTTCTTTCTCCTCTTCCTCCTTGAAAAAAAAAAGAATTTGATTCAGCTATCATAACCCAGCTAGTATATTGAGGTTCAGACTACAGCAGTGAGCTGTACTTGGGGTTGGGGGGTGACATTATGATATAACACCCCCCCATTCAAAAGCAGACAGTGTAAAGCAAAGAAGCAACTACCAATTTATAAGGGAACATTTTGAGCCTTCCCAGACCCCCAAAATAACAAAATCATACCAAAAGCTAAAATCATGATCCCAAGTGGAAAAAGCAGGAATGATAAGGTTTAAAAACACCTGTATAAAGCAGTTCCCAGGCCAGAGCTCCCGGGCCACCGGCCACTGGCCACTGTGGTGCCCGGCGCTGGGCACGCTGCTGGGACAAAACCAGCGCATGCGGCGTGGGTTGCGCCTCTCGCGTAAAAGTGAACGCCTTCTGATGTCTTCGATCTGTGAAAGGAACCACCCTAAGTCTTTTCCTAAAGTCAAAGTTGCATAGCGCAAACTTTCCAAAAACAGGGAGTATCTGTACATGACTTTCGAGTTCCTTCAGTCTTTATTTGGGTTTAAAAAAAATCACTTACTTTTCATTCTTGATCCAGAGTGAATCTCTAATTTACTGCGTTTACTGCATGGGCTGTTTAAATGTCATTTCTTGCCCATGTCAAACTTCCTTTTCTATAGGCAGCTTTTCTTTTTGGAACTAGTTTGCCAAGAATTCCCAGTATTTTTGGAGTAAGAAGAACTGAAGCTTGATTTGGGGAACCAGTTTTTTTTCAATGGATCTCATCCTTAACACATGGTTCTATTCCAAAATAGACAGGCTCTGGTGAGGAGCTAGACATAAAAAAGTCAACACAGATTTTAAGGTCAAGGATAAAACCCCAAAGTTTCCTGTAATTATTTCAGTAAGTTCTCTTTATTTTTCAGGGAGTGAAGGCAAGTAGGCAGGCAGGGAGTAAGAGATGAGAGAGAGAAACATTTATTTTATTTAGTTGTTCATTATGACTGCCCCCCAACTCCCTCCCAGCAGCCCTGGGTCTTGACCATTTATCCTTGGCATATATGTGGGCTACCCCGGAGTCCTTATTCACTAGGCCAATCTGAATGCACCTCAGTAAGATTTTGAACATGTTTATAGCATTAACATTAACAAATCTTTATTAATTCTATTAACTATCTAATGTTGATCACTCTGTAAATGCGTGAATATTGCATTCTCTCAATAGAGGGCAAATCTCAGGCACACACTCCACCCTAAGTCATCCAAAATGGAATAAAGGAAACTCTTTACATATAGACGGTACTCTGTACCTACTCTAATTTCAAGTTGGTCTGACTCTACTTTCCCATTTAAACGCTATGAGAAAACAGGTCAGACAACTCGTGTGAACACGAGAATGGGGCTCCCACAGAGACAGGAGGAAAACTCACCCCTACCCTGAAGAGAGGCCCTTATAAACTCCCATTAAGCTTTCTTATTTGTTCCTTGGTATGTCAGCCGGCTCCTTATAATTTATTCCAGCTTCTTTGCTGAAAGTATAGCTTTTACAATTTGCCGTGGGCCTTAAAGAACATAGAGAAATGGTAAATTATCCAACACTGTTCACCAAGTCAAAGGAACAGTTACTGCTTTTACTGAGAGAGAAGCCACAGAAAGGATTATTGAGTATCTGCAGCTAAAATAATTGGGGAAGATTTCTTTTTTATGCATAAAAATCTGGCAATGTCATAATTACCTACTCAAAATATATTCCATGTCCAAGCGTTGAGACATAAAGCATATAATCTCAGGATAGTTTGTTTTTGAAATATGCTAATTTTAATTGCCATGAAATTTGCATTTCATAGATTTTTAAGTCTGAATGTGAACAAATTTGATATGAATCCAGTATCACTCAAATTTTTCTTTATTTTGCTAGCCCCATCCTTGATTTTAAGAAAAGACATGAAGTTCTTTAAAACTAAAATCGTAATTCTAAAATTAAAATCACAATTAAAATTATATCAGTTTGCTTATCTTTCAGGTTAAAGAATAGATCAGTATATGTTAGCAACACTGTGTTAAGTTTTCATGTTTCCATTTAATGTCCTCCTTTATATGTTTACAGGGTAATTCCTTTTACTTCTTTTTTTAAAAAAATAATGAAAATGTCAATGGTTCAGCAACACTAACAGATGAAAATAACAGAATGTTAGAGAAAAATAAAACAATTTCATGCACATATTTCAGGTTTACATATTTTCCAAGAAAAACAAATTATTTTGAAAACAAACCATGGATTGTCTACTAGATATATCTTCTCTATTAAAATGACTAGAAAAAAGGAACAGAGATCTGGTGGGTCATGATAAAGTAAGTTTCCCTAATCACATTACAGTCTGCCCCCCCAAAAAATTTTAAGTCAGTTTTTCATTCTTCTTTGTCCCCATTTACCTTGGCTCTTAAAATCCCTGATAGAGCAGATCATGTATAAAAAGTAGTACTTGCAACAACGATAGTATTCACATAAGCCAATTAACTAAACATTACTGAATTCAGCAGACCAAAATAAGCTTTCAATTATTTTACCAAATTACTTTGGAGATTGACTTCTTCAAACATGTTCGTTTGCACAGATACAGACTGTATCATTCCTGGTAGAACGATGGTGAATAGTGAAAAGCGGTGCTAAGTAGTGGTAAGGCGCAGGCCATGTACATCCCAAGGTCCCAAGTTTGTGACTCAGGGTGGAGGAGAACCACCAGGATGAGAAACGAAATATGATAAAGTGTTTCTTCCTCTTCTCTCTTCCTGGCTGCCTACTTGCCTTCATTCCTGCCTGAGGAAGGGAGGAGGGAGAGAGGAGGATGGGGAAAGGAGGGAGGAAGAGGAATGGAGTGAGGAGAGGGAGGAAGAGGAAGGGAAGGAGGGAGGAAGGAATAACTGAAAAGTTGGCATCATATGGTAACCAGAGTCACCCAGTTCAACTTACCAATGTGACAAGGGAGCCAAATCCACCATCTAGTCTATAAATCAGCCTCAAAGCTTTAACCCTTGAGAGGGTTCAAAACAACAAGGAAATGCCAAAATTAACTTATTAACCTGTCAGATATGCAACAGCCCAAGAAATCTTCTAAAAGGCACATTCAGATTTATTTATACATTTATATAAAATCAAAGTCCCCTCCTTTCTTGCTCACTTCTTGTGTCCTTGTACTCTGGCACTACTTCTCTTAGGGTAGCTATACCACCACCTTTTTCCAGGAGCAGATTTGCTATAGATTCACCTTTGTAGTATCATACCTACCCTGATGGATGGCAGGACTTTTGTCCTTGGTTTGCCATGTTTGGCAACTGATTTTTCCTTCCAGGTTGGTGATCCTAGGCTAGTTGGTGTTCTTAAAATAATACAAATAAAAAAAAAAAAAAAAAAAAACACAAATTTTGCTGCCAGTAAAATTGTGCAAAGAACTAATGGTCATTCCTGATATACCTTATTGACATCAACTGCTATTAAATAAACCTTTCTAACTTAATCACTGTGCTTATATTTTGGGGTCTGTTTCTTATGAAAAATCTAATTTTAATACATTGCTGAAAGTCCACTGATTGCTATAAAGTTTTTTAAACCATTCTATTTTATTGTCAGTTAGATTCATCATCATCATGGCTAAGTATATTGAATTCAATTTGATAATTTTTAGATGGTGAGGATATGAAAGATACCATTTTTCCTAACATTGCTTGTTTAATATTTGGCACAAGTAGGAGTTTACTTTCGTTTCTGTTATCCAGGTAACAATTTAAAAATATTAACAAATTTCACGATACATCATGGGTAAGCATAATCTAATTCAATTCAAAACACACTGAATGCATGTTTACTCTGTGCCAGGAGTGATTTTCATTTCTACAAATACAGCAGAAAACACAACTGGTAATGATATTGTACTGATGGAGTTTTAAGTTCTAGCAGAGATGTCAAATTAAAACTAATAAATATGCATTGTCACTAGCGTTTAAGAAAAGAGTGGTGTAAAAGGGGAAAAAAGGGAAAATTTGAAAAAAATTATTTAGATATAGAATATGAAGAGACCTCTTAGTTATAAAGAGTCTCAAACTGAGATCTAAAAGAAGAAAAAAATGTAAGGAGATAAATTCCAGACATGGCAAGAGGCACTGTAAAGTCACTGAGGGCAAAATGAGTGTTTCTGGTAAGCAAGGTACAGCAAGGAGGCCAGCGTGATGCAGGGGAGTAACATCAAGGGAGATGCTAGAATAGGAGGCAGGAGGTAGTAGACATGGAAGAGAATTGGGAAACAGTTCATATTGAACATTACAAGCTGACTTAAGAGTTTCAGAAATATGAAACAAGCTGAAGATTATGAAAAAGAGAACTGAAAACCTCTGTCTCCCATTGTTTACTGCTCTATGGAAAATTAGTTATAAGGGCAGGTTCAGAGAAGAGAGATGAGTTAGAGGTAAGACAATAGATGAGGGTACCTGGAAGAAACATAGTAGAGGTGGAGACAGAAATAATTCATAGGAGAGCTACTTTGAAGACTGAATCAAGGTCAATTGTTACAATAGGGTCTGAGATTGAAAAAGAGGTTCCAGGATAACTCCAAATTGTTATCAACTGAAATAATGGAATTGCCAGAGAAGAAAAGGAAGGAACAAATAAAGTGAAAGAAATTAAGAATTTGGTTTTGGACAAATAAAATTTGAGATTTCCATTAGCCAGTCAAGAGGCAATTTTAAATAGGCTGTTAGCTATGTAAGTCCAGCACATGGTAGAGGAAATCTGGATTCGAGATACAAATTTAGCAAGAACAACATATGGAGTATTTGTTTATGATAGCGTGAATGACTCTGGACACAAGGGATTATAGAGACAGAGCTAAGAATAGCATCGAAGACCCTTTTTTTTTTCCTCCCACAACCCCCAAAGGCAAAAGATGAGTTTGATGTCCATAAATAAAATTGCATCTTTGAATAATGTCCTTTAAAAATAATCTATGGGCCCAGCCTATCCACCTAATGTTTGAGAAACTGATAGGGCTATCCTAAAGAGTATTTTGATTCTGACAAGGCTTTTTAAGAGCCACAAGCCTGGGTGTCCATCATTTAGCCTACCAGGCATCTACTCAAAACAAGAACAAGCAATGTAATTGCAGCAGCCATGATAGTCCCACTGATTCCCTGGCATTAAAACCTTTGTTGTCCTCTCTCACATGGAATAGGGTTCACCTGTGTTACCAATAAAATATTGTAGAAATGACAATGTGAGGCTTCAGAGGCTAAAACATGAAAGATATCAGTGCTTCTATATTGTTTTCTTTTGAACTACTTACTTGGGAGAAGCCAGCTGCCATATTTCAAAGAAAAACCACTTGACAAGGAGCTGAGGCCTCTTGGTAACAATTGGCAAGACACAGAGAGCCCCTATGTGAGTGAGCCATCAAAAAAGATGGCCATCCAGCCCAATTCAAGCCTTAAAATGCCTGCAGCCTTGACCAACCACTTGACTGCAAATGCATGAAGGATCCTTAGCTACAATCACTTGGTTACACTACTCCCAGATTCCTGATCCACAGAATTAGAAATAGTAAGGATCTGTGGTCATGTTCTAAGCTGCTAGGTTGTGGGGTAAAGTGATATATAACACTAATTAGTGAGTACATCTATTGTCTTTTATTGCCTACGCCCCCACAACCCTTGTCTACACATTTGATTTGGGGTTTGCTTCATTCATGAGAAGCCAGAGGTTAAAGAAGAGGGGGACTCAACTATGGCTGCATAATGGAACTTATTTGGCAAGTTTTAAGAGATAATCACATTTTATTCCCAACCCCAGAGATCCTGATTTAATTGATCTGAGGTATAGCCTGAATATCAGGAATGAGTTAATCTTACTATATTCAAACAATATACCATCTGATTTCATATAAGGTATGGAGTCTTTGCAATCATGAAAGGCAGGGATTATTTTTCATGGGTCAATGTATTCTAGATATGGACTCTCTACCAAAAAGGGTCAGCAATGAAGGTATGTTTCCCATCACTTGCTCCTCACTGTAGCTTATGCTGAGGCCGACTTCAATGTATTCATTCTGAGGCACAGGTTCAGGGAGCAGAAGATACTTGAGGAAGCTTTCTCATGGCGACAGCAGAAGCACAAGAAGGCAGACAGAAATGTGATTCCTCCTATTATCTAGACTCCAGAACTGACCTGCTATCACTTCTACCTGCATTCCACTGGACAAAGCAAGTTCATGGCTGAACCCAAAGTCAAGACATGAGACAGAATGTGCCACTTTTTGTGGGAGCACAGCAGAGTTTGAATATAAAGAGACATAAAGAAGCAAGGGCCAGCATTTCTATCTAACACAGATATGAGATCTAACTGTTTACCAAAAAATAAAATAATTGGAAAAGTATTGAAGACTAACACAATTGATGGAAACTTAATGATCAGACTTGGAAACTAAATATTTATTAAAAACCAAGAAGCTGGAAGCACAACAAACGTTGTTAGTAGTAACGATCTGCTGGAATATGACCACCATTAGGCACTGTGTCACTGCCTCTTCCGTGAAAGACTCTACCTACCCTTTGATTCATTCATTCATTCATTCAACTAGAGTATAGGTCTTGTCCAAACAGTGTTCTCGGGATCAGGGAAAAAGGGTCCTAACTTCTTAATGCTTCCAAATTGGGAGGTGGGTCCTGTCTCCACCAAAACTATGCAGAATTAGGGACACTCCCAAAAAATGAGGGGAATTCGTTGACAGAGACAAAGATATATAGTTAAATGACTACACTAACTTGGACTAGATAGGGATTTCATGAATGGATAAAATAACTTTCATTATAGCATCAAAACAGCCCACAAAGGGAGGTAATTCATGCTCAAGAAGAGGAGAGGGAATCTTAGACTATCAGTGACAAGTCGGCTGAGACTGAACCAGCATTTACTAGCAATACACACTTGAACAGCAGTTTCTTTTGTACCACAGAGATCTGTTAGCACTGCAAACCTTTTAAGAATTGTTTTGTGCTATTGAATATATTATGGAAATTAAATGTGTTCTCAATTATACACTCCACAATTAAGTAATCTAATATCCATACAAAAGATGCTGAATGTTTAAACATGCTCTGGAAAAGTCATTGCATTGAGTCTTAAAATGTCCTAACTCAAAGGACTTTTTTATGCTGAGAGATGTCCACTAATGTGCTAGGTCTTCAATTCTACTCATGGCTTCAGGAGATCCATAAATTCAAATCACTATTATTATGCTGAAATAATGTCATTACACTCAAGAGACATAGACTGCAGTATCAGATTAGGTCATGAGATTAATGGATGTGGAGGGTCCCATTTTTTTTCCCTCTCTAATTCACTGTTGGATATTACAGCAATGACAAATACACTAAGAGAGTTGTTTAGTAAATGGCAGTTTTATTAAATGTTTCTATTAAATCAAGTCTATGTCATAAAATAGCCAGTTGGTTAGTGTGAGACATGGAGAGAAAACAATGAAAAGCTAGAAAAGAGGAGAGGGAAAAGGGAAAGAGAATGGAGAAAAAAAAAAAAGGAGAAAATGTCCCTCACCACCAACTCTCACTGCACTGGGCACACAGGGCTTCTCTGGGTTATTCATGTTTTATCAAGGTCATGAGATGGTGCGGTATCTGTGTGAAGAAGGTCAAGATTATCCTTGTAGGAAGCTGAGTCACTTGCATCATATGAAACACTGTGGCTCTCAGTTAACCACACGCAGTGTGTCCAGGCTCCCATGAGCCCATGTGCACCATTTTGTTTCTTTTTTTCTGAAAATCAGTACAGCAAGGGGAGTTTCATCGCAGACACCTGTTCAAATAAACTAACAGGAGTACAGAGAAGGGAATCAAAGGTAGAACAGATTCTAAAGCCTAGGAATGCTGTTTGAAACAACCTTCTGAGCCATGTGCTTTTCCTATCACTGTCCTTGTTTCAGAGGACAGTCCCACATAAGTTCTTAGTCTTTGAGTTACTCTTGACAACATTCAAAAGATTCCCCTACCTTTCTCTCCAGATGCCTGCTAGAAAGAGTGCTTGGGAAAGAAAAACGAATTATTTTCTGAACTGAAAATGTAGACTCAGGCATTTCAAGACACAAAATGAAGGAACTTGTTCAAAAGGGTCCAAAAGGTCATACCATATAGAATGAATGAAGTAAATTAACCCCGTTCAGTGATATAATCTGATCAAGTCACGCCACACTGGGAAGTCTTCATAGCAAAATAAATGACTTCCTAATTTAGGCTATTTTTAAGTTTCTCCATTCAATATAAGTATTTTTTGCATAGATACACTTAAATAGGCCATCAAGACCTAATTAGATCTAAATGAGAGAGGAGAAAATAGCTGAAATGTCCACAATTTATGCTCAATAAACTACAGTAATTAAGTCATCTGAACAGGTCCTGTAGAAGAAAATTTTCATTAAAAATGAAGTACCCTTTCTTTATCTAAAGCAATTCAAAGATTCAAATAACTAGTTAGATGATCATGCCTTCTCTGTTCTTGAAATTGGGCAGACAGCAGTTGAAATTATTTTCCTTCTAGCTTGGAAAACTCATGAACCAGTTGTGGCTTTCAATGGTCGTTCTCAATGCTGGATTTTATTTCTCAATTGTACTAGTGCTAAAAAAGAAAAGAATCCTGATTTTAAAAGGCAATGAAAAGCAAACCTTCTTTTTATAATTCCAGAGACTCCAAAAGAATCCTTGTCATCCTACTATTCCTTAATTTATTCCAATAAATGTTCCTACAAAATTCACATTTACTCAATTATTTGCATGCTTTACCTCTACTATTCAAATTCCTGACAAATTCCACATTAATTCTATTCAGCATTATTTTCTATAGCCAAACAATGAAAGAATATTGTCTAAATGCTAATCTGCTGTTTATTCATTTTCCTCATACATCTTCAGTCCCCCAGAGTTTGACATTTCAATAAATCCTTAAAAGGGATTATAATGCTGCCTTGTCTTATTTTGTTTTCTCTAAGAAAATAAATTAAGAAACTTTCTCACCTTTAACCCTTTAAATAATTAGAAAGAAGTCTTTTTTTTTTTTTTTTTTTCCTCTAGAAAGCAGTCTGTCAATGTGGAATTAATTCCAAGCATCTGGAATAAAAAAAAAACAATCCCAGGGTAATAGAAGATGATTTCAATGGATTCAGGCAAAAGCTTTCCTGTAATTTGTTTCTTTCAGAACAATCTGATCCCCCTCACTCTCAAAGGATGCTAAAGCAGAGAATCCCATATATGCTGATGCAATATTCAAAAGGTCCTTGGATATTTTTCTGCTGCTTTAACTACAGCCCTTGGGTTTGCTTATCATTGAAAGCAATCTGTAACCCGTGTATGGAAAATGCAGTCCATGACGTGATTCTTCTACACACCACAAATTGAGAAGACAGGATAAAATTTTCGTCCTGATTGGGGAAAAGAAAACTTAATAAGCTGGAGCTAATTAGTATGAAAACAATTAGATGAGTTAAAAGCTAGACACAGCTGAGTTGTTAAAATGGAGCAGGTTGTGGGAAGGAAATTAAATCAATCCTTTCATCTTCCTGCCCTGTTAGAAATATTTGCATTAGACGACTGGAGGTGAGTTTGGGCGTGGTCTACCAGTGATTTAACATGTATTACATCAAGTAGTTTGTACCCATTACACAGATTTCCTTTATAGCTGTATGAAGATGTAAGGGCTTCACTGGGCTAAGACATTCACAGCATTTACCAGAGAAACAAATCCCCGTGGCCTTGGCCCATACGATTGGTGAGTGCTAAGAAAGTTGGCTTTGTAGAAGGAATGAAATGTCCTCCCAGAGGATAGCTATTGGCTCAGCAAACAAACTTTAATCAAATGATACCCTCCTTAGTCAATATAACCACCCCTTCTAGAGTCATCTTCATAGTTCAACGATTCAAAATCCAGAAAAAATGTTCAAAGGGAAAATCCATTTGCATCTCTGTTTCAGGCTACAGTGTCCACCTGTGAAAGGCCCACTGGGCAAATGAATATCATGCTACTGCTTCTCGTTCAATTTGTGTCAGGCCATGTCTGAGGAGGGACTGGGTGAGGAAGCCAGAAGATAGTGAGAAACTTTAAGACTAGCTAGAAAAAGAGAGCAGCACACGATTTATAAGTACATGTCAAGCTGGACACAAATGGGAAAACTGACTGCAGCCTTGGTCATGTTGAGTACAGGACATGAATGTACAGAATCACGAGAGGTGTTTCACAAGGTGAGATGTGTGCCTTCTAACAGCCTTTCATGACACCATAGCTTAGAAATACAGTCTAGCCATGGGCCCAGGACGGGGATCAAGTACGTGAGGAAACTGAATGTCATGAAGCTATGACAGTTATCAACACATGAATCTAGAATTCAAGTAATTTTTAGTCTATGCATCCATCAAGGCTTCATTCAAATCCAATCTTGTTGCGAAAGTTGTCAAGTCCACTTCAATGAGAGGAAATGTCCCATTTCTGCAAGCAAACACTCATCCCTCAGTTGGCAAATAACTCCACCTTGTGACATTTCTCCTTCTTGTCTCTCCTACTGTTATCTGGTTACCATGTTGTTCTAACATTCAAAGAAGTTTGGTTTTTCCAAATAGATAATGATCCACTTAAAATAAGGAGTAAACAGGGTTTCTAGTTCAGACAAATGCAAACGCGCCCATATGTACATGAGCACACCTACTGCCTCTGTCCCTTACTCAGATGAGGTGTTTTCTAGGACTATGGGGAGGAAGAGCAAGAGCATCAGAAGGAGTAAAACTAGCTTATAACTATAAACACTGGTGACTTAAAACACAGATGTCACTCTAGTCTACATCTTCAATGGACTTTGTGAAGAATGAGTTGGTGCAGATGTGATTTTTTTTTTAACAGCAAATAACAAGTTCCACAAAAAATGGTGGTTTGTCTGATTTGTTTCGTGAAACAACTTTAACGTAGCATAAAGGCCCACAAAGAGACAAGGCATCTACTAATCCACATGATCCATGTTCCAGCCTCACAGAAAACAGAGAACCGCTTTTAGAAGCCCAATTCATGATTCAAAGAATTCACTGTGATTGGCCCACTTAGGTCCACTGCTTTTTCCCCTGGAGACCGAGAAATCAAGGGCAAAGTCTTCATGTTGCCAAGTCACATCTGGACCCTTTGCCAGGGACCCGAAATCTAATTCCTCAAAGGAAAATTGGGGTATTATTTCCAATAGCAGGAGAATGAATGCTGATCAAACGACAATAGCATCTGTTCATTAGAACTTTTAATACATTTAAAAAGAAGAGTATTCCACTCTCACTCTCTGCAAGGAGCATAATACTCACGGAACTTAACTGCAGACCAACTTACTTTAATAACAAAAAGCAACAACAACTAAGAATTAATATATAATTTCCTTTTAGACCAATGATCAAGCCACATGCAAGATATACTTTCAAGCTGTTATCATTTGGAGTCTTCACAGCGTCCTGGTTCAATATTTATAGTAGTTTGTAGTTATGGTGATAACTGTAATTGTGCTGATAACTCGTGATTTTCTTTCCCCAAAGGATATGCATTTCTACCTGCAGGTTTCCTTTGAATATCATCACATTCTACTCTCTGCTTTGAAGATGAAATATCAGGTGTTCCTTCACACCATCACCTCCTGGGCTGCTGGTCATAATCAGCCCTGTAAGATCTGAGTACTTTGGAGAGACATGTTGTGTGTCTGAGCTCAAAGCTGAGTAGCTCCGTGCAGACCTCCTGCATGTTCCAGTTAATGGCTAAAGTCATGTGGTATTTTCTTTCCAAATAAAGGAATTTATTTCAAAAATTGGCATGAGGCTCTGTTATCCGGTGTTTTCCTGAGATAAACCACTCCTGTCATATTCAGCCACACAACTGCCTCTGAAGCACTGGCCTAAGAGACACTGGTTCCAGTCACCCAGACAGGCCTGATTAAGGCTCCATGGCTTTGTTTCTACAGAAACAACTCTTCTCTGCTGTTTTCTCTGAAGTGCAGAGAAATCAGCCTAGCTCTTCTATTTCAAACCCACCATTTTCTTTTCGAAATGAGAATATATCACCTTTGTTTTTTGAGTACCCATGAGAAATAACAGATACCTGTTCTTGTTTGTTTGTTTGCTTCTTGATAAATTTTATTTTATGAAGAAATACCATTGCTGAGATCTAGAAACTATACAATATCCAGGGCCCATGATATATTATAAAATTTAGCTATGTAAATTTTATTTAAGACTACTGTTGTTACACAGCATTATGGGAGGGAACAGGAAGGGGTAATAAACAAAGATAAATAAAAACCAAAACAAAATCTAGTGTTGATACTCCCTAGAGATTTCATTATTGCTTGAATTACACACACACACACACACACACACACACATCAAATACGCTTCTGTAAATCTCTAAAAACTACCATCTCTAGGATTCCTGTTCTTAATGGAGAGCATAATCTGCTTTCTAGCATTTCTATGCTGATGTGTTTTACAAGGATTTAGAAATGTACCCTGAAATCTTAGAAACCATCTCTGATATTCATAGTTAACCTCCTAGATTAAAAAAAAGTTCTCTTTGATATTAAATAAAGACCAAAAAATGGCTTCTGTACTGTGACAATAAATTCTAAATTATGTCATATATATATGTATACATATACATACACATATTTATATTTAATATCTCAAAGACAATTTTTTGATATATTCATTTTATAAAACTTGTTTTTTCTCCTTTTGAACATACCCTGTTCTTTGGTCTCATCAAATCAAAATTATTATAATAATTTCTAAATTTAAAAATAATCCATTTTAAACTGCTTTTGCATTTAAACAGTCAGTTGGATAATTCGTTATACATACATAGATGCTATTCTCAAGCTCAGATGATTCTTTCTTGATAAAAGTGGGTTAGAAATAAACAGAAAGGACTAGAAGAAAAGCAAGACTTCTTTTATTTTGTTTCTTGGTTTTCTCTCAAATAGGATTTCCATGAACAGCTTGCATCTAACAGCTAAAGAGAGGTAATTCACAAAGAAGATATTTAAGAGCTAATTAATTTATATAAGAGAAATAAACCCAAGCCAAGAAGATTTCAATATTATAAGTAAGGACATTTTCCTTATTATAGATTAAAGTATAATAAATAAAAATAGGTATACATTTTTTCAGGATTTAAAAGTATCAATGAAAATTTCCCATTTGAAACTTGATCATTTTTTGTTTAAAGGGCAGGTGCAGGCAGGAATGAAGGCAAGCAGAGGCAGGCAGAACAGCTGAGGAGCAAGAAGCATTTTATTTACTTAACTTAGTTGTTTATCTTGGTTGTTCCCCTGGCCCTGGGACACAAACCCCAGACCTTGAAGTATGTCCAGCCAATACCTCACAAGCGCATGCTAAAACTCATATAAATCACCAGATTTAATCACAAAATAAAAAGTAACAGAAACAAATTCCCCGTGAATCAAAGCCACAAATAGCTAAGATACCTGGGCCCTAGTGACTGACTTTCTTCTTGTAAATGCATTTTAATCCCATCACCAAAGTAATTGGCAGAGGCCTATTACCATAATCCCTTGCAAGATTTTTAAAATGCTTTCAAATCTGGTCTAACCAACTAGGAAGCAAGAGATCAGGACAGGATTTCAGTTCACAATAGGTACATGTTCATTTCTGGTTGTTCAATACAAGAATTTGTCTGAAGAAGGCTGGTGTTTCAAGTAAATTAAATGATAAGATAGCTCATTAGACAAACTACTTCCAGATACCAAAGTTGATATCATTGAGGGCTCAGTTAGAGAACCAGAACCAGTAGGAGATAGGTGGGTGATGATGATGGTGATGATGATGACAATGATGATGATGATGATGATGATGATGAAGACAGATCGATGATATATGAAAGATTAGATAGACAGACATACATAGATATGGGTTCTGTGCCCATGCTTCGTGGAGTGGCATAACTGAAGGCTATGCTCAACCGCTGGGCAGGACTGAATTTGCTTTGTGGAGGAACCAGGTATACTGTGGAATCAGCTCATGGTTTGTATGGCCTCTTGATGTAGATCCAAATATGGCAGCACCGCCAGCTGAGGTACCTGAGGGGTCACTAACTTGAATTGCACTAAGAGTTGTTACAAACAGGAGCTCAGCCTGCTGAAATCTGAAACACTCTTGCTGTTAGTCCCACCTCCTTCTCCTTGTCAAGCTGCTCCCCAGTGGCAAAGTATGCAGCTCCTCCTAGTGATGCCACGACACCCCCCCTAGATCACAGAATGGAAAGCGGACCACATTAGAAGGGTAAGAGGAACAATTATGGTGACAGCCTTGTCCTGCCCCTGAGCAGCACACCATCACATGGAGAACTCCCTGGACCTACAGTTTTTCTTCAATCGCCAAAAGAAAACAAAAAGAACCCATAGAGAGCATCCTGCTTTTCCAGAAATCCAAGATGTGTCCAAGGAAGCCCAGTTGTGTCTCAGTTCATAGAACCCAGCAGCCATGGAATGCATCCTCAAGCATGCACAGGTAAGCAAATGCTCAGTCCTGCCCAACTGCTGACTAGCGCTTCCGGTTACTCCTATCCAGGAAGCCTGGCTCCAATGCCAAGCAATGCAGAGAAAATCCCACAGCCCATTTGAGTGTGGAGCCCAGACATAAGACTTGCCTAACCTTTGAGCTTTGCCCAATTAAACCCCACAATCAGAGAGCCTGAAAAGAAACCCTGATCTGCCTGAGCATCCGACCTACTGTACTGCCTAGCAACAGAACCCAGACTATAACCCAGTAGTAGAATCCAGAACATGGTTCTCTCTGATTGTTCATTACATAAGCTGTAGACTTTCCCAGGCAGGAGCCTAGCCAATAGGCCTGAATAAGAGTAAAGCATAATCTGTGACAGCAATGAGCAGGGAGACTGGACCATGAGCTCATCTGTCCACAGAGCACAGTCTCTAACCCAACTCAACTCTGAGGTGCATCTGGATGCCACATCCTACTAGAGAGGGACCTCATCCAGCAGAGTCCAGCACACCTGCCCCACAGTGATGCTCAGGCTGCAGCCCTGCTCAACTTCAAAGCAACCTTGAGAAAGAACAGAGGTGGAGACATCACATGTGCTAATTTCAACTATCTTACAAAGCTTAATTATCAAAACAATATGGTATTGACTATGTATACTGACACACAGACCAGTGAAACAGAACTGAGAGACCAGAAATAAGGCTCACAGCTAATACTTGAAAAAGGAACCAAGCAGATTCAAGGGGATGGAAATAGTCTCTTCAATAAATGCTTTTGGGAAAAGTGGATATCTGTAGGCAAAAGAATTAAATGAAAATGAACCTTTTATACCACTCACTAACTTCAAACAGATAAAAAAACTTAATGTAAGACCTAAAACTGCAAAATTCCTAGGGAAAAAGTGAGAGTAAAGTCCTTAATATGGAAAAGATCTTTGGATGTGACACCAAAGCACAAGAAATAACAGAGAGGCTACATCACACTAAAAAGCTCTGCAATTCAAAAGAAAGCATAACCAAAGGGAAAAGGCAGCCTATGGAATGGAAGCAAATATTTGCAAACAATATAACTGAGAAGAAGTCAATACACAAAATGTAGAGGGAACTCATACAATTCCAGAGCACAAACAGAAGAATAATAATGCAACTAAAAGTGAGCACAAGACCTGAATGGGCATTGTTCCAAAAAGATATTCAAATGACTAACAGATACTTAAAAACCTGCTCAAAATCATTAATAGGGAAATGCAAATAAAGGCCACACTGAAATAACACCTCATACCTATTAGAACAACTATCTAAAAATACAAGAGAAATGTTGATGAGGATGTGGAGAAAAGGAAATCCTTGTGTTCTATTGGTGGGAATGTAAATTGTCATAGCCACTATAGAAAACAGTATGGGGCTTCTTCAAACACAACTACCAGAAGAATCAGCAATATCACATGCTATATATCCAAAGGAAATGAAGTCACTATCCATGATATATGTACATCCCCATATTCATTGCACCTTTATTCAATATAACCAAGATATAGAAAGAACCTAAGGATCCTTCAATAGATGAGAGAATAAGAAAAATGTGATATATAGGTATATGAAAGTATATATAGATATATGTGTGCTTGTATATATATTTGTGTACACATATACATATGTCTGTGTGTATATATGAACATATATACTTACATTCTCAACAATAATGCCTGAATTCCCCTTCCCACATTCTTACCAGAAATTGTTATATTATCTTTTTATTATATATAATGCACATATGTACATAAATATATTTTATATATATATATATATATATATATATATATATACATAGAAGCACACAATGGAATATTAGTCAGTCATTGGAAAGAAGAAAATCTTGCTATTTGCTCTTTGCAGCAACACAGATGAAACTTGAAGGCATCCTGCTCAATGAAATAAGTCAGACAGAGAATGACAAATACCGTCTGATCTCACTTGCGTGTGGAATATAAACAACTGAATTCACAGAAAAAGTGAAGAAGGGTGGTGGCCAGGAGGAGGCGCGTGGAAGCGGCAAGTGAGTGAAGGTGGTCAAAGGATACCAGCCACCAGTTACAGGATGAATACATTCTGGGATCGAGTGTAAAACACGTGATTATCAATTATGTTACATATTTGCAAGTTGCCAAGAGAGTCAATCTTAAAAGATGCCACAACAACAAAACAAAAGGTAACTATGAGTTGATAGAAGTGTTGAATAACCTTATTATGGTCATTATTTTGCAATATATACATTTATCCAATCATCAAGTTGTAGGCCTTAAATACACAATGTTGTATATCAGTTATATCTCAATTATGCCAGAAAAAAATAAATATAAGCAAAATTCTCTATCTGTCTCTCTGTCTCTCTCTCTCTCTCTCTCTCTCTCTCTCTCTCTCTCTCACACACACACACACCCAACTGCTCCAATCAATCCTAGATTATCCAAGATAATCTCCCATAGTTAAAGCCAACTGAATAAGGAGTTCAATTACATCTGCAAATTCCCTTCACAGCAATACCCAGATGATGTTTGAATAATTATGGATATAGCTTAGCCAAGCTAACACAACAAAAAGTGGGGTGGGGGAGAAAAAGAAAGCATCACATTAAGAAAACACATATATATACACAAGAAACTTTTTTAAACATTTAAATTTAGAAAGTACAGCCTTTCATTCAATACCTCTGCCATGACAACAAAACTGTATGATAAAATCCAGACACACCTCACATTGGTTTCTTATAAAATAATAAAAATACTCCAATAGACATAAAACAGACATTTATGATCAATGTCATGTTTCTTGAGACCAAAAGAAGAAGTTAGCAGAAAATAGTGAACATAGTCATTTACAATATATTGTTTCTGCTTTCAGAAGGAAAGCATTAGCGTTCAGATAACTCCTAACTCAGGTTCACCTTGATAAAGGACCAGAACTGGAAAATATTGGGCATCATAAAAGACACATTGCCTGAGAAACTAGAAGCTGTCATATTTTATCATGATTCAGAACAAAACAACTCTCAGTCCTGCAGTTTGAAGGAGACAGGTTAGAAAAATAGTAGTGGTAGTTTTATGATCTTTCCAGCTTTGGAAAGAGAGGCCCCTTAAGACAAGCAAAGCCCCCTTATACTATGAATTTAGGGTGCAGAGCATTTTATCAGGGTGTGAGAGGTTGATTCTAGATGTTGTCCATGCACCTCCTTCCTCTGATGGAGTTGAAGGCAGCACATGCCCAGGACCACGACTCTCCACCAAGCCGTCTGAATCTGCAGTGTTTGTACACTTCCCTCAATGGACCAGTCTCCACCAGCCAGAATCAGCTCTGTTCTTTTTTTGAAATACTTCGCACAGGGAAAGAAAACTGCCTAGCAGACTGGTGGCTCAGGTGTAAAGTCTGCTACTCTAGCTGGCATCGTCCAGGTTCGCGACCTGGTGGGGAGAACCGGTCTGCAACCCAGGGCAGGGGAGAACAATTAAGATGAACAGCTAAACAAAGAAAGAAATGCTTCTTCCTCCTCTCTCTTCCTTCCTGCCTGCTCCCTTCCTCTAAGAAAATAAAAGCAATAAAGTCAATCAATCAATAAAACCCTGTAAGTGACAGCACATTGCTCATAGATGATTATCATCATCATATCTCTGTGTACACTGTGCATGCAGTACCTGACTATTACCACCCATGCTGAAACCAGCAGAGGACAGAACTCCCTGCTGAGATGGCGGTATCATTGGGTAGATAACTCATTCTCTTACTAAGCAGTCCACTTCTTTCCATGGGCATTTCCAGCAGATTCAGTGGCAGGGACTATGTTTCAAAAGGATGGTAAGATTCTCAGAGCTGAAGGCTGAAAGTCAATTTATCCAAACCCGCCCTCAATGGGGAGACTGAGGAAAACTTTAAAAAAAAGCTTGCTAAAGGTTCCTGCAGTAGATTTCCCCTCTATCACCTTAAAAACAAAGGGTACGATCCAGAAGAGAGAAGCATTTCCTGTTGGCCAGATAAAAGAATGAACATGTGAGATTAATAGGAAAAGAGGATAAAAAAAACTCATTGTTTTGACATTGTAGAGAGAAAAGGCCACAAGAAACCTGGGAGGTCAAGGTGAGTCAAAGTCATTAAGAAAGTAGGACAGGCATTCCCCTTCTGGTCATCTCCCCAAAAGATACAAAAGTACCCATCTGCAGAGATATATGTATCCCTGTGTTTATTGCAGCCTTATTCACAATAGTGAAGAACTGGAAATGACCTAAGTGCCCAACATCAGATGAAAAGATAAAGAAGATGTGTCCCATATATACACTAGAACACTACACAGCCCTTAGAAGAGATGAAATCCTGTCATTTGAATCAACATGGATGGAACTAGAGGGGATGATGCTAAGTGAAACAAGTCAAAAGAAGAAAGAGAGATACCAGATGCCCTCACTTATAGGTGAAATGTGAACAGACAAAACTAAGGAACAGATGAAACATAACCAACCCAGAAACATTTGCAACAGAACTGAGGTCACCAAAAGGGAATGGGGTGGTGGGCAAATGGTGGTGGAGCCCACGGGACAATGGGGAAGAACACTTGGTGATTTGGTGGAGGGAAGGGTGTGTTGAAATATACCTAAGAAATGGGGAGTATATACATAGGAAATTATTTTAATGTAGAATAATTACTACAATAAAAAGTAAATTTAAAACGTTAAAAAAAAAAAAAAAAAAAGAAAGTAGAACTGAGTGTTGGTGTTACAGCAGGAAGTTCAGACATCAGCAACCAGACATGTTTTACAGTGTCCCGGAGCAACGATAGGAACAGAAGTACAAACAGTGGCATAAAACCTATAGAACCTTCCCCTGGGGTCCCTCAGAAAGACAGGAGAGAGGAGCGCCATCACCTTGACATATATCAGATCACTGATCCACCAAATTGGAAAATAAACTTTAAGGTGATTTCCTCACTCACTATTCTTTTGGCTTTAAGTAACAAAAAAAATTACTTTCGACTTAATGCAAAAGAGACAATACATTATTAGCATGACCAACATTGACTCTAGGAAGAAGGATGAATCTGAACAAACTGGATTTGGGTGCAAACGATGCCACCCAAACTGCTGTTTCCCTCCTTGCTTTGTCTTCTGCAAAGCCTTCAGCCTCAGAAACCAGGAAGAACAAGATGGTCGTCATTCTTGGACCTGTGGTCTTTAGAGAACAGAGGGAAAGAATAAAAATCTCTCCAGCAAAAAGTTTCTCTTATTTATCTTAGGTGATTTAATTGGATTCTAGAATCATCTCTGACCTGAAGTGTGGCCAGAGCAATTAAACACACAAATCAACCTTGACCTACATTTCATTCCTGAAATTCAAAGTATGTAGATGAGAATGAAGGGGAAAATCAGTCTATAAAGACTGCTAGAAAAATAGTTAATAACCTTATTGGCAAACTCATAAGAGGTTTGCTATCATGAAGTGATCATGAATGTATAAAAGTATGAAATGAATATTTTTAAATGATATGTGTGGAAAATGGTCTCTTTTTCTAAAAGAATTTCCTTTTAGAGTCCAGATTATTGCTTGTCCATGGAAAATAATTCTGACACTCTTAAGTATTCCTGTTCCTTTAGTCAATATTCAGACAAACACAGCTATTCTTGCCTCAGTCACTGGTCACAATTTAAGCTACTTCCATGCCCCACAGTCTTTGTTCTTTCCATTTTCCCTGCTTGTCATCTCACAAAATCCAATCACTCTTGCCAGGATATATTAAGCAGGAAAGTGGGGGAAATATGCTATAGGAATGTCTGCACATGATTTGGAACAGATGGGAGTGGTTCATCCTCTCACCCAGTGCTCAAAATCTGCGATGTTTACGCAACCCAATCAGAGGCCAAGCCTCCCGGTTCTTTTAGCAGGTTGAGTGTATCTCCTGCTCAGTTCCAGCCCGGTGGACCATCACAGTGGCTAGGGGAAGAAAACTAAAATTTAGCGCTCCATGTCTCAAGTTACCACCCAAATCAAACACTCCACATCTCCCCTATTTCATGTATATGCAATAGTACAATTTTGAATTCTTCTTACCGTGTCGTATCAGCAAATCTAATAGCCTTATTACTCTCTCAACCCCAAGAGCAAGCAAGGACTCTGCACTGTTTTTCTCAGCCTGGACACACTTGTAAACCACCTCAGGCTTTCCACTGTGTGTGTGACTCTCCAGAGTGCATTAGCTTACCCCACTGAAGTCGCTCTCTCTGCCATGATTTGACATTCTGGTGAACAGCTGTGAGAAATAACTATTGACCAGCCATGAAGATACAAGAGCTTAAAGTGTCACAAAAGGATGAGAGGAGGACACACGGGAGATGTTGAGTGAGCATTACTGCAAAAATGTTCAAAACTCTGAATGAGATCAGCAGTAATCATATTATAAAGGACAAGATAAACATAAGTGCTTTCTGGGTATATACTTAACAGTGGTTGGAAGAAAGTCTTATGGAGCAGCCATCACAATCTCAAGGGACTGGGGTCAATGATTGTTGTCAGTAATGCAGCTCCAGGACTTGGAGGCCAGTTCTCTAGAGTATTGATGTGGTTATTATGGAAGCAGAAACTGTTCTCACTTGCCTCTCCAAATCTATTCAACCATCCCTTGTTCTGAGTTGGTAGTATCAACGAAGCAGGTTGAGGATTGACTGAAAGAGACTGATACTCTTTCAGGTACATTCTTTGATTATGCAATACCAGTTGGTTTGGTTCATGGGACCCTGCCTAAAATGCATGCTTCAGTCTCTTGGTATCATCTCCATAACTTCAGTGTAGTCTACCATAGTGATATGCCATGCTCTTTCAAAGCTCTTAAATGCAGATTCATAGCTGTCAGCAGTGCATCAGATGGTCACTCTGTGCTCAGAGAACAGAAACAAGACAAACATCATGAACAGAAAAAAACTCTTCTGTGAATCTGACATTATCACTTATGAGTTTTACTTCACAAAAGCAATTTAACACCTAGGGTGACTTAGAGTGGCACTAGCAACAATTATTTGGTCAATTTCTCATGTACAAGAGGATGACCAAAAAGGAAGAGTTGTTCATTTAATTAGACAAGACAAAATCCTAGTCTATATAAATGTCTCACAATGATAAAACGACAATGTCGAGGACAACAAATCACACAGACAACTAGGCCTGAAGCTGTAGCCATCATTAATTTCCATACTTTGCTTCTGTCTTCTCTAAGTGTCTCCTTGAGTTCCCTCCGGACCACTTCCGGTTTGATGCTGCCCAATTCTCTAATCAATTTTTGCTTAAATAATCTCTGACCTTTTTAAAATATGTCTCAGTTTACCTTTTGCAGCACTCATGTTTCAGGCTTTCAAAGTTCCCAGCATGAACTGTTCTCTGAAAGCAGTTCTGTTTCACATTTTTATGTTTCAGGGACATTTGAGCTTGAAAGCCACTGCTACGTAAATGAGAGCTAGAGGGCCCAGGGGTACATGATTCATGGAAAAACCAACTAAATATGCTAGGTCACAACTCCTGATGTACATTTAATAAAACACAAATTCTATTATATCCATGCTATCCTAGAATTTTCATCCAGGATTCCAAAGTTTGTTAGCAGAAAAATATGTCAGCACCTTAGCTTCTTTCTTTTTTCTGCATACATTTACAAGTCACTGAAACACAGCATACGTACATCATTTTTCAATTCATTTAATTTGAAATCATCTTTCAGTATAGAACAACAGAATAAGTATTTATAAATCCTGACATAAAAGTACCTATTATTTGAATTTCTGCTTATCAATATACAATAAAACAACAAACAGAAAACATTAAGACCTAATTATTCTGAAATTGGTTACACAGAACTCCAAACAACTTTTTAAACAACAGAGATTAGAAAGGCAATGCAGATATTTGCATGAATGAAGGAACATTTTTGCAACCTCCTATAGCTGAAATATACTGCGTTGTAACATGCCTCTAGACAACACTCAGATCATTTCTATCATTTAAATCCCTTCTGCACTAACTTCATAGAACAGCATAGACATCAAAACATCCAATTTGTGTTGGCAGCAAACAGATTCCATTACTCATTCATTTCGAGGTTCTTAGCTGCAAAGCAAAGAAACTGTTCTCACTCATTAAAACAGAAAGTAAAGCTTTATTAAAGGAGATAAGTCTCAGAATCTCTAGAAAAAACCATGGAAGCAAGTTTGCTGACTATTTTTCCAAGAACTGTATCCAAAATAAGACACAGACTCTGCTAGCACGGGGGTTACCACTGATAGGGCACCGTAACCGGCACCGAGAGCCCAGGTACAGGAGATGACTCCTGGGGGTCTTCTGAAATGTGCCTCCTGAATGACACCACAGAGTCATATGTTTGTGTGATGAGCTGCAGAGCGTGATGGCTAGGAAAGTGGCCCCAGTGTTTTGCCACTGAGAGTGCTGGGCTAACCAGGTGAAGAATTCCCCTAACATACGAAATGCACATGCACAAAGGGGCTGAAAGATCAAAATAAATGACTAATGTCCCCAACAAGCAACAGGACACTCTATAAACAGTGAGGAATGCTGAGGGAAATAAAAACAACATAAGAAACAAATTCACGTGGTATTTATGGTTTGTTGGGGAAGACAGAACATAAATTAAGCAATAGTCATGGCACACCCTGGTAGATGAGTATTTTCGGCAGAGCACACCGTCCACGGACCTCCCAAGGGCTGGGTTCTAGTGTGGAGCTGGGAGGATCTACCAAGAGAGACATACAACTAAATAAGACAAATAATGTGCTTCTTCCTCTTCTCTCTTCCTGCCTCCCTGCCTCTGTTCACCTTCATTCCTGCCTGTATCTTTCCTTAAAAAAAAGTAATAATTACATCAATAAATGTATAATTATATACCACACCAGTAGATGCACGAGAGAGACTGGCTTCTCTGAGAGCTCCTTCCAGCAAGTCCCAACTTGAACCACGGATCCTCAAGAAGCCTTCTTGAGGAAATGATTTCTGGTCTGAGAGCTGAAGAAAGAATCAGAGCTAAAATGAAGAAGGGAGCTGAAGAACATTTCAATGCTGGGAAGCTCATAGGCAGAGGGCGTGGGATGAGACGGAATACAGCAAGTAGGAGCAGGTAGAAGGAGCATGCGTCTACTCTAGATTAAGAGGAGGGCGGGAGAAGGACAACACCTGAAAGATAGTTGTGGTTCTGGTGAACCCTAGTGGCCTACCAGATAAGGCTACCAGATGTAGTCCTCATACATCCCCAGAGACCCAGGTTCAAGACCTAGGGCCAGAGCGGGAACAACCAAGATGAACAACTAAACAAAATAAATGAATGTGTCTCTTTCCTCTCTCTCTTTTTGCCAGCCTGGCTCTGCTTACCTTCATTTCTGCCTACACCTTTCCTGTAACAAAAAGAAAAAAAAGGTAGATGTGGCTAGACTTGGCAATATCTTCATTCTGAAAGCAAATGTTGGAGGGCTGCACAAAAGAACTCCAAAATAATTAGATGACTTGGGAAGTGGACAGCAAGTGAACACTGGAAGGCTGTGTGACTCAGAGGAGAGGTGATTTAGTCTTACCTTATACAAGACACTGGAAAAAGCCCACTGCATAATAGATTCTTGTTGCTTTTTCTTCCTCATGTAAGTTCTACTTTAATTAGTTTTCCCATATCTGTTATTTGGCAAAATTGAATTACATACATCTCTAAAAAAAATTCTTATTTTGAGAAGTTTAATTCCACAAATATTCCTTTTTGTTTGTTTGTTTGAAAACTGTATCTGGAATGGCACTACAGAATATTTGCAATTCACAGCCTAATGCATTTGGACAAGTTGAAATTCCTTGAAATTCTGAATTTATTATAAAATGCATTATGGTTTCCAAACAGTAGTGGATGACCAGGGAATTATATTATTTATCACTGCTTTTCAGACCTCCACCTGAAAATTGCCTTTCCCTGGTTGTCATATCCCCTGACTCTTTACCAATTAATTCCTAGATAATTTCTGCATAAATACCAATAGAAAGCTATGCAAGAATCATATTAAGTTTTTTTCTTCAATTTCTAAAAATTGAGTTAGGACCAAAGGTTTCTTTACATTAAAGCATCCTGAAGTCATTGATTTAAAAAAAAAAAAAAAATAGAGGGATTTGGAGCCAGAAGACTTGATGTAAAGTTTGGGTTTCTATGACATTTTATATGACATTTTAAAAGTGATTTTGTCTCTCGTAGCCTTTGTTTTCTCAACTGCAAAAGAAACATGATTGGCCTCCCATTGAGTTGTAGTGAAGCTTAAATAAGAGGATATTTTATCAAAGTGATTTATATATTAGAAAAGTGTAGAAACATAAGTGATTACTAAGCATGAAAATGATTTACTAAATAAGTAGGGGGGAAATGCAGAAACACTGGGGTACATGCCAGTAAAGCCGATATCCAAATATGTTCAGTGTTTAAACATTATGCACAATAACAGGGAGCAGAACTATGTTGACTGTGCCTTTATTTCTTCCTTCTGGATTTTCCAAGCCGGCCTCTGACATCAGACCTTGTGAAATCCCTGAATCAGCCCACACAGCCTCTCAGAGGGGTGCACCCTACAAAGGCAAGCCTAGGGGTCAGTTTAAACAGAGGCAAGGAGTAAACAAGTCACTCTTCTTCAACATCAAGCGTGCCTAGTTTCCTCTATTGCATGGTGATGCTTTATTTTATTTCATTTGTTCATCAGACATACAGGGAAGAATTAATAATACTGCTCAGTTCAAGGCACATTACCATCAATCCATGGGAGATTCTCTAGTTCTAATATTTATTCCATTTTATCCTTGTCTCCAAGGTAACCCTTCTGTTGTATACATTCCTGTTTATTTTAAATGCTTAAAAATGTGATGTGTTATTTTATAGGTATTTATTTTAAAAACCCTGATAAATCTCATTCAATTTCTAACTTTTTTGGACTAAGCACTTTTTTTTGCAGGAAGAGAGAGGAGGAAGTATTTCATCATTTATTTCATAGTTTTTCATCATAGATGTTTCTCCTGATCCTGGGATGCAAACCTGGGACCTTCGGATTTATGTGGACTGTACCCAACAACTACTCCAGCAGGGAGTACCAAATCTTTTTAAGATTCAATCTTATTTCTCCGTATTCATCATTTGTGCTCCTTCGGTGCTACATAACCACCCAGGGGAAGCATTCTCCAAGTCTTGCCTACCTACCCAAAAGCCACCACTCCCACCACTGTCAATAATATTTTTTCAATAAATGTCTACATATCTTATGCTATAAATTGCTTGGAATTTTCTCCTTAAATACTCAGGAGCAGAACTGCATGCCTAAAATATATATCATACCTAATCTGCACACATCATTCCAGATTGTTCTTCAGAAAGTCTACACCTGTCCACATCCTCATGAAGTTTCCTGCATACATGCTTCCATGACAACACACAGCATTATCCAGCTTTCTAATTTTTGTCAACTTATATTTCCAATTTCACCTACATTTTTCTGATTATCTTCAGCATTCCTGCAGGTAGTTGTCAATTTTGAAAGTTTTCTTAATGTTATTTTACATACTTTACTGCAGTAAGTGAATGGTCAACTCAGAAATTCTTTGCTAATTACTAATTCTTTGCCACTTTAGACATTGAAAATATCACCTCCCATTTAATCATCTCCTAATATGACTTGTAATATTACTATGAATAGAAAGCCTTTATTGTAATATTGTTACCTTTACCAGTCTTTTGTTATTGTTTTTCCTTTCGAAATTTTTGGAAATGATTTTTCATTTTTCTATTATAAAAATGATCTCCTATATTCTCTTTTATTAGCTGTATAATTTTGCTTTTCCAACTTAGATCTTTAATCTATCTGGAGGCCGCCATTTATATGCAGTTAGGTAAGGATTCTATTTAATTTTTCTCCACATAGTGAGCCCACTTTCCCAAAACTACAAATGAATAATTTCCATTGATCTGGTTATGAGGGAAATAAATACTTTTTATTCCTTACATCAGGATTGCTGCTGCCAATCAGTGTTTTTTTTGTAAATTCATTAAATGCTTAAAAACAAGTTGATCTCAAATATAGAGAAAATATCCACACTCATGATTTAAAGTATTTTCCCGACTTGAAATTATAAACTTTTAAGAATACAGATAAAACTCTCAAATGTTTCTAATATTTCAGTTACTTATATAGACCTACTTGAAATTATTTAGAAATCATTTATTTATTTAGAAATATTGCTCCACTATCACATAACATGAAATTTATTTTTGTAACAACTTTGATTTTTCACTTTAAAAATAACGTCCTATATGTAGGTTCCCCACATGTACAGTTTCCCATTCCTAAGCCATATGTCAATATCCCCAGACCTCCACCCATTCACCGAGTATTCTTTACCACTGTCCGGGGGCCTCCACCATGATGTGGTCATTCTTTTTAGAGGTATTAAATTCCCTGAAATCTTTCTGATCCACTATTTCTTCCATCTCTCTGTTTCTCTGAACTTATAACGATGGCACATTTCTTTTTATCACCTAGTCTTGTAGCATGTCTTAATATCTAACAGGGCAAGTTCTCCATCCTCATGATTTCTCTTTAAGTAACAGCCAGCCATAGACTTTTATGCCTCTCAACACATTTTATTGCAAGCTTAGTAGTGTCTCTAAAATATCTCACTGGAATTTTGATTGAAATCGCAATGCATTTATACAGTGAATTGAAGAAAATCTTCACCTTTAAAATATGAATTTCTCCTATCACAGATCAGGAAATGTCAGTGCATTTATTCAGATCATCTTTTGGGTCCTTTAATAGAATTTTAAAGTATATCAGGAAAATTATTTAAAACTTGAAAATAAAGCCAAAAAAGTGAGTGAAACATCCTTTCAATATCACAAAGGGACAAAAGACCAAAAGGAATTGCAATGACATATAGTTTACTTCATTGTATGTCATTAATAAAAGATGTCAGACTTAGTGGGGTTACATGCTAGCTCCTCAAATTTTGCCAGGTAGATTCTAATAATTTTGTGTCAGATGAAACAGGTAACTCCAAAGATTTGTGATCTATAGGATATGTGTTTTATAATATAATTTGTAATTTTAAAACACAACTTAGCAATCTGATTCCAATATTTTTCTATTAAGTTACCAATAAATTTCTGACTTTTTAAGTACTCTTTAAACTGACAATATATATCTTTTTGGTGCCTTTATTAATTAATGAGTTTTAAATCTTTGATATGTTCATTTTCCATTTTCATAAAAATCACACTTTATCTTTTCGAAAATTATTATTTAGCAAGTTTTTCCATATTCTGGGTTAACTGCTAGAGTTTGCATTTTTGTTGAAGTCATGAACAGAGCAGACTTTTCTGGAGTTTCTTATTAATTATTGCTGGGAGAGAGAAATATTTGGGTTTTGTTGTTCTTATAACTATATCCAACATCTTTGCTAACTGGTTTTAATAGCTTGTCTCTGGATTTTATTTGTTCTTTTGGGTAGACACCCACAATATCAGTAATTAATGAACAAATCGATACTATACATTAGTAACAAGTTTAAAGTAGATAAATTCCTAGAAAACTGTTAAACACCAACTTAGCACAAATTTTATGACTATTTCTCTTGAGGATGATCTTAGCATTAGCTCCTGTTAATAAAAATTCTGATCTATGGTATATTTTTACATAAATGGCCTCAATTAAAGTCAATTAAGATCCTAATAGGTGTCACAACTATTGTATATTGGAAAAAAATGCATAAAGGGTAAGTGTACAGGACAAAATCACAACAAGAGTTGCAGTGGATCCTGGTCAAAAAACAGCTCTTAGGTCTTAAAATGTGGAGCAATTTCCATCAGCAGAAATTCGTGTGTGTCCCCTCTACCACTGTCCACCAAGACACTTCATTTCTAAGCAAGTTGACAAAATAGGAAGTGAGTCATAGAAAAGGAATGTTCCTAAGCTGATAGGATAACTCTATTCACACCAGGTTTTATTTTTTTTCTAACTTTAGATACAGAAAGAAAGATCCATTCATTCTGGGGGGAAAGTAGGAAAAACAAAACATGACTGCTCCTCAGGGTTTTGTTCTCTCTGGAGGATATACGCAGCTTCCTTTAAGATCTGCTTGTGATAGTAAGGTCGCCAGATTTAGCCAATAAATATACAAAATGTCCATTTAAATTTGAGTTTCAAATAAACAATGAATATTTAGCATAAGCATGTTCCATTAAATATATCATGTTTATAATTTTTTAAATAATGAATCCATTGTTTACCTATAATTCTAACTTGAATGAGCATTCTGTACTTTAGCTGGCAGGCCTAGCTGGAGAATACACATTTGCCAAGAGTTAAGTGGATCCATTTGCAGAAACTTTTTGTGTTAACATATTTCTGTTCCAAAAGATCTAAGACATACATATACCATCATCTTTTATTGATAGATGTTATTCCAAATGATTGGTAGATGCTGTTCCAGAAGATGTGGAGTAGAGGTTAGGTGCAGTCAACATCCATCCCAAGGTGCCGGGTTTGTATTCCAGGGCTGCAGAGAACCACCAACTAAATAAAATAAATAAAAGTGCTTCTGCCTCCTTTCTTTTCCTGCCTGCCTCTCTCTGTTCACCTTCATTCCTGACCATACCTTCCCTTTAAAAAAAATAAAATAAAATAATGAATCAAGACTTTTAAAGTAGCTTATATGACCAGTATAACTGAAATACTTCAAACAGAAAATTCAGTCCTCTGGGATATGCATTCTCTTAAGTAAATTAAACTTAAATGACTCCCACTAACACAAGATTCATACTTCCATCACTTTGCAAACACTTATTATCAACCCTGTGACTGAGGACTCAAAATCACCCCTTGAAAGAACCACTACCAAGATTCCTGTGAAGAGCACATCAAATGGAAACTTCCAGTATTAACTTATGACTCATGTCCCTTAGGAAGTTTTTCTCTACTACATCTAATATTGTTGTTTCCTTTTATATATTTAAACCTCTAACAGAAACCTCACTTACTCTATAGTACTGCCATAGTGATCATAACAACAGAAATATAATTTTAAGTGTATTTTGTCAGTAATTATAATTTATTATATAGCTACAAGGTAGCTGATAGGGTTATATTCATATTATATTTAATATTAAATTTATACTATTATAATATGTATATAATTATTTTATAGTAATATAAATGATATTATTGAATATATTATATAATATATAGTATATTGCTATTATATAATATATAATACATTACTACTATATAAGATCCTGTGATACATAAAATATATAATGTTTACAGAAACCCTGGAAGATAACTAACCACTTGGTATAGATAAGGAAGCTGAAGCTCAGAAGCATCAGTGAAATCACTCGAGGTCACCAGTTGGCAACTAGCAGAGTTGACCAAGGTCATCTCAAGTCCATGTGCTTTCACTGATCCCTCCCTCCTGAACCCCATGTGGCAGGGCCCCATTTTTAAGTTAACTCCAACCCCATTCCCAGCCATCTCCTCCCTTGTTCACCTCCAAGGGAGGGTTGTGGACAGCTCCACACCTTCCCAGCTTCTGTCACAGCCAGAGCAGGCCATGAGAACCATTCTGGTCAGAGAAGTGTCAGCAGAAGGAGGCAGAGGCTTCTGGGAAATCTGTTTTTATGACTAAAGGGACAAACATGAGTCACTGCTCCTATCTTCTTCCTGACAAGATCACAGATTTGATGATATTAAGAAAAGTCCAGGTGACCTGCAGAGACCCTTTCCAACCCAGCTATTACTGAAGCCCTGAGCCCGGAGGAGCAGCCCATACTTTCTCTTGGGTAAAGACAAAACGACTTGTTTATCTGCAGTTTGTCAGAGTGTGAATTTCCTTTCCCTACTAATTATTTGGATCTGAAAGATTCTCAATAGATTCAAATTCAACCAACATGTATTAGATGCCTAATGTTTTCAGGTTCACGACAGATGTCACCATGATTACAGTAATTACGATGTCCCTGTGCACTAAGGGTACTATATAGCCGGTTTACAAAACAGTGTGTTCAAAGGCTGAGGACAAATTCAGAATTCAAACCCTTGTCATCTGAATGCTGATTTTACTCTTCTGTCTTTCAGATATCCGCAAACACATGTGCTATTGAAATAAGTTTCATTTCATCTCGTCACCATGCATTCCACAGGAATTTTCCAGTTTTCCAAGATAATCATTTAATGAGGAAGTTACACTCTCACCAAAACCCATATTGCTTAAATTCACTTAATATAGTAAAATGACTTACAGATTTTCAGTTTTATGTAAGGTAAATTGTGTTCTTTACCATGGAGAAATGATTCACTGTAAAATATTGAAATTCAAGGAACACACACACAAAAAAGTACCCAAATATTCTATCTTACAAATGTGAACAAACATGGAAAATCACTACAATAATTGCATCTCACATGGGCCAAGGACAGTACAGGTAATGCTGGAGAATTCTCTTACAATTGTGTTTGACCCTGAATTCCTAAAACTTTACAAACAGGTAATGCCTCTTCCTACAGAGTCTTTGAGCAGAGGGAAAAAAAAAAACAAATTGTCTTTAAAAATATCTACTGGAGAAAGGGAAAAAGTTCTGGCAAAGAGTAGCACAAAAACTAGTTGCAGAAAGGCATGACAAAGTCAAAGAGAGCCGGGTGAGTACTCATTTGCCACAGACTTAATAGGATAAATTCCTCCCGGCTCTCAGAAAATAATGAGCACACCAATTACTTTCTCAGGGCACAGGGCCGCAAGAGGAATGACTGTCGTTTTCTGATGTAATAATGACAAGCTGAACAAGTTGGAAATGTCATGCTGAAGCAGTCATCTTATTTGAGCAAAGAGATGTTAATCACAGGTGAGGCTTGCCAGTGACTCTCCACTCAGGGAGGGCAGGGTTCATTTGCAATTCAAACATGACTATCCCACATCAAAGCTGATAGTAACAAGCTACCACAATAAGGAGATTTGTAGTAACCACAAATCTTTTAATTTCCTAGACAGCTGTCTATTTGTCCTTGTTAGAAGAGAGCACATATTTACTTCTTTCAGGACAAAGTAATTCAAGTAGAGGCCAGAGAGAGAGGAAGATAGCATTGATTCATGAGCACGTATTGCTGCGAGGACTTCTGACAAAATAATTGCTACTTATCGTATATGTTAAGAATAATTTCCAGGCACAAACTTTGGTGTATCAGCACACCTCTGAAGTTCTTTTTTGTTTCTACTGCTATTCTTTTGGAGTATGTTTAACCTTACATTTTGCATTTAAAAGTTTTTAAACCTGTAAAAATTGGAAGAAGAGAAAAATAAATATCACTCAATGAAATTCCTAAAAATATTAACATTATTAACATTTTATCATTTTTGTTTGGATCTCATATCCCTTGTTTTGTTCCTTTCTAGATCTGAGTTAATCTATTTTTTCATGTAAAAATAAGGATTTTTTTTTTTTCTGAACCTTCTGAAAGTAAGTTTCAGGCACCATGACATTTCATTCCTACATATCACACATCACCTAAGAGTAAGTATTTTTCTGTATAACTACAATACCACTTTCCTGTATCCACATTCAAATTTCCCAATTATACAAAAGAGTCTTTTAAAATCGTTTTGTTAGGCTGGTCCAGGGACAAAAGCAGCAGCGGCCATACCCGGGAAAACGGCAGCCATGCCCGGGAAAAAGGTGGCTGACGTCAGACTGAGGCATTGAAGCCCACACCTGGATTCACAGGGCCAATCCCCAACCGCAACGTATGAAGCCCGCGAAATTCCTTTGCTTAAAGAACGTGCTCCCCTTTGTTCAAGCGTGACTTCCCCGGCCCTCTGCGGACTTGGAAACTTCGCCCAGATGCGCAAACCCCAATAAAGCCCTGGCTATTCAACTTTTTTGTCTAATTGACTTTTTCTCCTCGCGGAGCTCAGAAAAACCTTTCACGTTTTAGTTATTTTCGATTGTGGAACATACTGTAATCGCTTCTGGAAGAGTACTCTGCTTTTTGATATTTTGCTCTTGTTTTGTTCATACAACATTGAAAAATTTAGAACCATTGTCTCATATTAGGCACCACATTCTATATTTAACTGCTCCTCATTAGATTCAGGTTAGATATTTTAGCATAGGTACTACATAGTACATAGATAATACTGTAGACCGCCTTTGTATCACGTATCTTTTCCAAAGGTTAATCTTCCTTATCAATTAAAACACAATCTAATCAAAGGAATGGGAAAACTGCTTTTATGGGAAACCTACACATAAGAGTATTTTAATGTATAGAATAAGTTACTGTAATTTAAAAAATAAAATTAAAATAAATAAAAAATAAAACACACAATCTGTTGGATAGTTTGAGTCCACGTGGCTAAAGGGAAAAACAACCTCTAAAAATACAGGGCATTATCCATCAACATCATTATTCCTTTCCAAGGAACTTGACATTTTCAAATTGTTTTGAAATCAGTAACGGACAGTACTATCAATTTTCTGTCTAGAAAATCAACTTTAGAAAGGCCACGTGCTTTCCCAATGTCAGAGGGCTCCTCAGAGGGTAAAAAGATCTTAAACTTATCTCTCAGTCAGGACATAGAGATGATTCTCAGAGCCTTTGGTATTTCACACGAAATGTTCTATCAAAGCAGCTCATCATTAAATTAAGAGACATAATCATGATACTTAAACACTCAGAATATTAAACTTCAAATCTTTGTCAAAACAAATGATCACAATTACAATAATAATAGCAACTAGCACTTACTGAATGCCTCTCTGTTCTGGGAACTCTCCCACACACATTAGAGCCCATCTCATAAGAGTTCATTGGATTAAATATTAATTTTATCGCAGTTTCAAAATAAGGAAAACGCGACCCAGAGAAGTTTAATCATATGACCAACTTCACACAGTGGGAACATGAGGGAGTAAGGATTCAGACAGGAAGAAGACAACATTGAAAATGAAAACTTTTCTAGTCAGAAAGAACTTTTACTCTTTTCTATTTAATTTTTACTTCAGCATACTAGGGTACAGCATCCAAGAGAGCAAGCTGCCGCATGATTAGGCGTTGGGCAGATGAATTGTTTAGCCATTTCCAGTCTAAAGAATCACATCAACAATCAGCTCGAAATTCAGTCATGGAAGCTCTGTTGGGTTCTCAAATGGATTTTTTTTCCTACTGAAATCTAAATACAATTGGTGAATGGGTCTCAAAAGCAGTCATAGATTGATGGGTTAAAAAGAAATTGGGCAACCACTGTTTGACCTTCAACTTTGGAGTTCTCAGTATCACCTGTATAGCATTGTACGCCATACATTGTATACAAATATACATTTGTATTTTTCAGAGCACTTTTGCACATCTTCTTTAAGCTCCTCAGTTACTCAGTGCCATGACTGAAAATCTACAAATGCATACAGCGGGTAAATATCTGGTGTAATGAAACAATGTGTATATGAAAGTAAGGGGAATGTGCCTCACATCTTATACAGCCCCTTGGTCCACCACTTTGCTCAAAACACCATGTGGCCACCAGCCATGCTACAGAGACCAATCTGACAAAACGACACACCTCAGCTGTCCGTCACTTACCTTCTCTCCAGGTTTCGCTGTCTACTGGGATTCTGGGCTATGGTGGTTCATGGGCAAATCTTACCCCAGACCAATAGGGAACAGGAACTAGCATCCCACATGGACAATTTGAGGCCCATTCAGTTCAACTCCGCCGGAGACTGGGCAGCACTGAGCCGACTCCCCCAACTTCTTGAAAATGCACTCTTGGACTAGCTTCCTGCATTCCCCACTCTTCCCAATTCATCGTGTCTATTCTTCTTTATTTAACTTGGCTTCAGTAGTTAATTAATGAATAACTTACATCAAGAAAAGTTTTCCCTAGAAATCTTTCTTCAAGCCCTTGTCATGGGATCTGCGTTAGAGGAAAATCCAAGCAAAGTGAGAAAATGTAAGTCACTGATAGTCAATGAATGTTGTCTCACAAACTAGGTCTCCTCTCACCTTCTGGAATGTGAATTCAAAGCCTGGGTTCTTATGTCGGATTCACCTGGTTTTAAGACTAACAAAAGACATCTTGACTGTTCTGACCCTTGACTAATAAAGTGGAATTGAATAAATAAAATAATAACTACAGATCCTTTAGTGAATACTTCCATGTGCAGACTCTGTTCTAACTGCTTTATATGTATTAACTGACTAATCCTCTCCATTATCATCATCATCATCATCATCATCCTTGTACAGATGAAGAAACTGGGATTCAGGGAGGGTTCAGGACCACAGCGGCAGTGATTTGTCCTTCAGAGACATCAACCTCAATCAGACTCCGAGGATCACATTTTTAAACATCATTCATTAGTTGTACTTCTCCCTCATAGGGTTATAGTAATCAAATGCAACAAAAAATTTAAAAAGGAAACATTTAGTATAGTGCTAGGTGCACAGAAAGTACTTGTGAATATTATACTTACAAAAACAAAAAAATATATATTTTTAAAAGCTTGAAACTTCAATTAGGCCTACTTAATTTAGACACTGCTGTACATATGGCATTATGGCCATTATGTTCCTATTTCCATTAAAACACATATTTTAAAAAGTAAAAACTTTGAATGTCATTGAAAACATTTACAACAAATACTCCTTCTCTGTCCATTTATCCTTGTTTCTCTAATTTCTCTCTTTCTCAGACTATCTCCTATTAAAATGTTACTACCCATCTATCTGACTCGTTTTATCTTTCCCTTGATCCTGTTCACGAATCACCTTCTCCAACTTCTCCCATTTCTTCCTTTCAAACCTCATTTTTCTCAATTTCAAGACCACTGACAGATCAGCATGAGAAACATCAGAGATAGTTTATTTTCATGACATTCTCTTCAGAATGTCACCAGAATAAATGTTTTTTGTGGTATTTGCAACAGAGCACCCCCAAACACATGCACAGATAGAATCAGTATGTCAGCCCCTTCAAGATGTAAATACAGATTTCTCACTGCTCTAAAAGAATCAGCAAAAAAAAAAAAAAAAAAAACCAAAACGATCTCCTTGGCTGTCTGGGTGCTGTCTACAGTCTGAGGCATAAAAGCAAAAACAGCAAATAAACTAAACAAATACTTTACTTGATTCATTAGCAAGAGCTTCTCTTTAATATTAATTAATAGTCTCAACAATAACTCACTTACCTTAACCTTTCCTCATAAATGATACCACTGAGGATAATTTGCATATGCAAAAGAGTCACACAGGGAGCCTTAATTGAGGCACCTGACAACATCTCTGATTACTACATTTTTCATGATTGCTAAGAAAGGTTGAACTACAATCTGGACTTCTTTCCATTTATGGAAGAATATTGCTTTTAGAAATCTGAATTCTGGGGACCACTAGTAAAATGTTAGCAGAAGACACATAGGTGATTCTAGAGCTGATGGCCTTTGCGCCCTTGAGTAACCTTGAATGTTCCTAAGTTCTAGGAAAATGCTATCTGCGTGACTTGGCTCTTCTTTGGAACTAAGTAGTGTATAAATCAATTGAATATAATTATGGTAGAATATAATAATGTCCCAATGAAGGAACATTGCCAGGTATTATAAGAAATCTTGCAATTTGTGATCTTCCACTATCTTTTCAAGGTGATGAACACATAGGCATTTTCTAGAATTTGCAGCAATTCCTCTACTACTAGGGCAAGCACATGGGCTCTGACTCTTGGACAGTGGTAAATTGATTTAATAAATTAACCTACATGTGTGCACATCTATCCACATTTCACACTGAATTATTCCTCCCAGCTAAAGAGTTTATACAGTATTTACTATTTTAGTCAACACCTGTTTAAAATGAATAATTAAAGGAAAAGCAAAATTATCAGGGCTGGTATAGCACTCACATATGAAATGGCATATATATTTGTCTAATGTCAAGGAGGTGCATTTACTTCCATCTTAGAAATACTATTCTGCTAAGTACCAATATACTTCAGTAGCAATCATAGAAAGCGCCATCATTTTAATCCTGCATATTTTTTTCAGTTAACTCTAATGTAGATTCCCAAGTTAAAGACTCTGAAACACTGTGTATTCCAGCTTTATCACCTAAAGTTGTGCCATAATTAAAAATATAATAAAATAAGGGACTTTTTTTTTTAAAAAAAAAAAAAAAGAGGGAAAAGTTTAGCACCACTTACAGAGCATTCTTGATACAGAAATCAAAATTGCTAGCAGTGCCTTTTTTGCTTGTTTTCAGAGACTCTTCACTTTGGGCTGAGGGCTGTTACATCTCAGAGAGATTTCATGCTTTCTTCTCAGAGACAGAACAGTGCACAGAGTGGTCTTGACATTCGAATGGCAATCTCTTCACTTATCATCCCCGAACTCCAATACCCATCCCAGAACCAATTTAATTAACTACAAAGCCTTTGCTGGTCTCCGGTTCTCATAGAAAAAGCAGGTCTGTGAAGGCATTTTAGTCATTGTATCCCACTAGTCCACAAAATCCTGTTTCATTCCAGATTGTACCTACAAGGATTAAAAAGCTTCTCCTGTGATCCTGTGAATTAATTATGACCACTGTCAATGACCAAAGAGAGATCTAGATGAGGAGAGAGCTTTGTATAAAAACTACTGATAGATAAAAGCTCAAGCTTAGGGATGCTCCACTGTTTAGGCCTGGAAAGTTCAATTTACTATAGTTCAAAAATAGGAAAGGGGCTACCAGCAAAACCCAACTGAAGATGAAAGCAAGTCAAGAAGAAAGGCAGTCAATGGAGGCCCTGCCCCAAAGCTAGGTGGGCACCTAAAAGGACAGCCAACAGGTAGGTCAAAAATCAGGTCACAAAGGGAGTACATCCGGAGTAGGCCCAGTGGAAAATCAGCTCAGAGGACACCTGCTCACCAGGTAGGACACGACCCCAGTGGTTCCTGAAGACCTACCAGGCAGTGGCACCAGCCAAGAAGTATTCAGGAGAGATTAGAGCTGTCCTTTTTGAAGCTCTGGTGGCTATTCAAAGCCATGTCCTACCCACACACCCGCCGTGCCACCAAAGGGCATGCAGCTAACAAGTGACAATGGCACTTTTATAAATTTCTTTCTTCATTCTAGAATTTTTCATTTGAAACAATCATTCTAAATAGATCTTACATTTACCTCAGAGCAGGGGGACCTACTAGGTGCCAGTACGCTGGCCTCCTGTTTCTGAGGTGCTGACTCCCCCCCTCTCTCTAGTGCAACTCTCCCCTCACCACCACCCTCCCTACCAGTTGCATCATTAAGGAACAACCAGCAATATTTCAAGAGTCACCAAAAATGTAATATTATGTTCTGTTCAAAATGGTCTCAAAGGGCATCAAATTTGCTGATACTGAATGATCTAAGCTGACATTCTCAAACTCTAATATGCATACAAATCTCCCAGAAGATTTTACTAAAATTCTGTAGTTCTTGGGTAAGACCTGAAATTGGCATTTCCAACAAGCTTTTGGGTGATGTCAAAGCGGCTGATCTAGGGACCATAGCCTTGAATCCCTTGGTGACTCAGAAGCCCCATGATTATCCAATATTCCCAATTCTCCTTCAAATTAGAATTCAGCCTAGAACTAAATCAAGTTCTCCAAAACCAGCATTCTCAAACTGGTACTCATGGGTCTCCCTGTTAGGCATCAGATGGCTGAGGTTGTGCTCCCTGCTCCTCCGCTTACTTCTTTGTAACCTAGCTACTGACTTTCTTTGTGCCTCCATTTCCTCCTTTTCTAGCATGAATACAACATAAAACCTGTGTCATCATGTCATTGTAGGAATCGACACGACTCGTGAAATATGCCTTACATACTGCTTAACATGGTAGTCAAACAACAAAGGTCAATTGTTCTTAGAGGGCCCCAAGGTGAACTTCAGGGAAATCTGTGAGGAATTTGAATTATTCCTAAAATATTCTGTGTGCTTAAATTTATTTCTCCTAGAGAGAGTTTATGACTTTCATCAGATTTCCAGTGGGATTCAACACATTCAATTATTTAAGAGCTGTTGATGAACAACGTTGGATGGAGCTCAGAACTGCCCTGGTGTTCATAATAGGGATTTAAGGGAAAAGCACATTTTAGGCTCACACTGCCATGAACCAAACCCCACTGATTTGGGGAGCTAGACATTTGAAGAGAGCACAGTAGATGAACTCTCTGCTAATTAATATTAACTTAGTGTTACTATCACCCTACTCTTACTAACAAGTGTTTATCCACTTGGCGCTGGTGTGTTTTTCACTTTGGTTCTCTCAATGTTCATATCATATATTCCCTCCCTCCCTCTCTTCCTCCCTCCCTTTCTTCCTCTCTCCCTTTCTTCCTTCTAGGAAAGGAGTGGAACACTCCAAAAGAACCGATACCTAGCCCTGCTGTGGGGCATCAATGAACGTCTTCCAATGATGCTTTGAAAGTGATTTGGCCTCTTTGACTATGTCTTTTGAACCAGTGAAAGTTGGGTTACCTGGTGCGCCCTGGCAGCCTCGTGGGTTAGTTCAGTGGGGTACAGTTGAGCGGTAAGGTTCTCCTTGGAACATAGTGCTCCAAGGGCATTGAACACCTTAGTGAGAAAACTTTCTCAGACTACCAACAACCACACAGAGGTGACACGCTTAGTTTTCAAACAGCACCACCTGCATGGTCAGGCCCGTCCCCAGAGAACCCAAAGGAGCAGTTCTGTCACCACAAGTCACAAAGAAGGGCACAGGAAGGATGGCAGCACCAAACATGCCTTGGTTGCTCGTGAGGACTACTCCACTGTGAGCAAAGTAGCAGAGGAGATGATGCAATCGTTCCTGAAGAACTTCAGCATTTGCAAATGCTAATAGAATAGCAAAAGACAGCTGGAGAAAATCCAAAATGCACACATGGACAAATTCAGCAACAATAATCAGAGCTGAGAGAATATATGGGCCAAAGCTGAGGTGCAGGAAAACAGCCATTAAAAACCTGTCCTATCAATCTTCTCGCTCACTGTGTAGGGGGCAAGAGGAAGCCCAGTTTCAGAAGAGAGCAATGAGAAATGTGAAGTATATATATTAGGGGAAGGAGTGGATGCATTGCAGGAAGACTCAAAATATTCCTTCAGTCGCTACGACTAGTTTGAAGCAATCCAGAGGGTGACACAGAATATTAAAACTTGACACATAGAAGTCTTCATTTTTAAGCTTGTGAAGTAGGAAAATAAAAGCAACTCTATATGCAGAAGAGAGGCCCTGGAGCCTTAAAAGAAAGTATAAACTCACTGAAGGTAATTATTCTCAAGATGAAAAACCGGTTTTCACAGATACACAGCCAAAGACCCAAACCTGACCTTGCTTTTAGATTATACAAGTAAACACCATGCCACTAAAAGTTCACTAATAAGTATACCAAACACAGCCTTTATATCAGAATTTCCACAAACATCATTCCAGGATATTTGCAAATGGACGACTTTAAAATAATTTCTCTTTTCACTTAAAGGTCCAACTTTAATTTTTAGAAGAATGACTAAGGAATCATTCTACTAGCTGTTGCAATTGATTAAATTAAATATTATCTGAGGTGCACACTGGTGGTGCAGGCATTGGGACATCAACTGGGGCCTAGAGCATGGAGGACGCAGGTTCGCTACCAGAGGACAGGAAGATCAATGGAAATAAATAAAAATGCTTCTTCCTTCTCTACCCTTCCTGCCTGCCTGCCTTCCTCTTAAAAAATTATCATCTGAATTCATAATAATTTTAGCTTTCTGTATATACCATGAATTTCTCATTTTTCGTATAAGAAATAATCTCAATAAAATATTTCATAAATCTTAATTATGGTCCTTTTTGTCATAATTATAAGCTCTCACCTCTTATTTTTATATTTCATCTGGTTATAAAAAAATCATCTAAAGGATTTTAAAGGACATCATTTGTTGCCAAGTGAGATGATTATGGAAAGCTTTCATGCAAAACAGAGGCTAAAACAAGGTCTTAGAAACATTAAAATTAAGAAGAAATATTTCACACAATTTTCTTAAAGTACTAAAGTCATCTAGTTTGATTCCAGATAAATCTGTCCTGGATAAGTCTGAAGCATCCTACAATTTATGTATCTCTTCTATCCTTTTCTGTGAAAATCAGTCCTGTCCACTTGGTGATGGAAATGTAGCAGGACCTGAAAGATGTCTTAGAACTCAAATATATTTTAATTCTTATCATCTGCAGCCTATAATAAACTCCATTCTCATATGCTTATCTTTGGGGGAATCTGGTCCTTTGTTTTAGAGGTAGGATGAATAAAAATGACCCACCAAGAGTCTTCCTAATGAATCGACATGGACTGATATAAGTGCAGACTACCTGTATCTGTCTAACATCTACGAGTATGCTTTAAAACCAGCCACAGAACTGACAGAAGGAATCCCGTTTCTTTAAAAAAAAAAAAAAAAAGAAAGAAAGAAAAAGAAAAGATCAGGAATGGAATGAAGGCAAGTAGGCAGTCAGGAAGAGAAGGGAAGAAGCAGCATTTTGAAAAATTTTCTTTAGTTGTCATCACTGCCACTCAGTATTACACTGGAAGTACTAACCAAAGTATCAACAAGAAAAATAAATAAAATGTATCCAAATTGGAAAGAAAGAAGTAAAAAGACTTTTCCACAGAGAAAGATAACCAAGAAAGAAACAAATAAATGGAAAGACATCCTATGCTAATGAATCGGAAGACTCAATCTTGATAAAATGGTCATGCTCCCCAAAGTAATCTACAAATTCAATAGTTCTTGCAAAATCAAGGTAACATATTTTGCATAAATATAAAAAGCCCTAAGATTCATATGAAATCTCAAGAAGCCAAAACAATCTTGTAAAAGAAGAATAAAGTTGGAAGCCTCATACTTTCTCATTTGCAAATGTGCTATAAAGCAAGAGTATTTAAGATGATACTGGCATAGAGACAGACAGATTAGATCAATGAAACTGAATAGAAAGTCTAGAAATGAGTCCTGGCTTATATTTTTAACAAGGGTGCCAAGAAGACACAATTGGGTTAAAGAGAGCCTTTTCAACAAGTGGTATTGAAAAACTAGATACCCGCATGCAAAAGAATGAATTTGGACACACTTAGCTTATGTCACATACAAAATTAATTCCATGAACTAAAGACCTAAACATAAGACCTAAAACTCCTTGAAGAAAACATAAGGGAAAATCTGTAAAACAATGGATTTAGCAATGATTTCTTGGATATGGCACCAAAATACAGACAACGAGGCAAAAATAGGTAAATCACACTACTGCAAACTCTAAAACATCTGTGCAGTAAAGAAAGCAATCAACAGGGCGAAAAGACAACCTATGAAGAGGGAGAAAAGATTTTTAAATTATACATTTGATAAGTTAATATTCAGAACAAGGAACTTCCAAAATACAAGAAACAAATGCTACATAAAAAACAGAGAAAGGGCTTGAAAAGATAATTCACCAAAGATATATAAGTGGTTAAGAAGTATATGTAAAAATACTTAACATCAGTAAATACAAGAGAAATGCAAATCAAGACCACAGCGAGATATCATTCCATAACTATTAAAGATGGTAACTGTGAAAAGAATACAAAGAAGTCAGTGCTGAGAGGACTCAGAAATTAGAAACCTGTTGCACTGTTGGTGAAAATTTAAAAAAATGGTGAAACCATTATGGAAAACAGTATGGAGTTTATCAAAATTTACCATTTGATACAGAAATCCCACTTCTAGGTATATATCCAAAATAATTCAGAGCAAGATCTCAGAACTACATATGCACATCCATTTTCATAGCAGCTATATTCACAGTAACTAGGAATTGGAAGCAACTCAATATGCATTGATAGGGGAAAACAATTCAACAAACTATCATCTATGGAAACAATGAAATATCATGTAGTCTTTTAAAAGGAAAGAAATCCTGTCACATGTTCAAACATAAAAGAATCTCAAAAACATTATATTAAGCCATGCACAGAAGGACAAATACTATAGGATTCCCCTCATATGAAGTAGTCAAAATCATGGAAACAGAAAGTAGGAAAGTGGTTGCCAGGGCTTGAGGGGAGGAAAGGGGAAATTAATGTCTCATAGATATTAAGTTTTAGTTTTTCAAACTAACAAGTTCTAGATATCTATTGCTCAACAATATGAATATACTTAAAACTGCTGAAATATAAAGTTAAAAATGATAGATGGCAAATTTCAATGTCATATATTTTTAACAAATTTTAAAATGTTGCATGCTGATGTCTGGGTACAAACCACAGAAAAACATAATTTAATTTGTCTGGGATGCAAACTGGATATGGGGATTTCTTAAAGACCTCATGGATATTCATTACTACCGTACAGGACCATTGAGCCAATGTAAGATCTTCCTACTTTTTTTCAAGAGAAGCTAGAATTGTGATTTTTATATAAACATTCCTGATCTTGTAATGCTGGCAACTAATTATTTAAATGCTATACAAGCAAAATACACCATTTTCAGTCTCTGGCCTAGTAGTCTCTAAATGCTTTTCTACATTAAAGATTCTATGGATAAAAATTAATTTTCCTTACTAGACATAAAAGATGCATGCACCTCTATGTTCATAGCAGCACAACTCACAGTAACCAAGACATCAATCAACCTAAATGCCCATCCAGGAATGACTGGATAAAAACGATGCAGTAAATACACTCAGTGAAACTCTACTCAGCTACTTAAAAAAGATAAAATTGTGCCCTTTTCAACAATCTGGGTGGAACTTGAGGTGATGACTCACCTGTAGACCATAAAGAAACAAAATGACCAAACTATTAAATCACAAAAAAAAAACCCAAAAAACCCACAGCTCTCAGGAATGTAATTGCAAGATTGTGGTTATCAAAATGAGAGAGCAGAGAGGAAACCTGGGTTTGCAGCTGTAACAATGGCAGGGATGAGGAGCACTAGAGCACTGGCGTTAAATACAGTGTCACACATACTGACTGAGGTGTAAGTCAATTATACTGAAAATCACATAGCATTGCAAACCAATAAAACAGTACTACTATTTTGAAATTAAGTTTCCTGTGTCTCCCTAGCTGGTATCCTTTGAATCCCCCTACCAGAAGTACTCATCAATAAACTGGCTTGGTACCTACCACGGAAGTCAGTAGAAGTATATCAGACTCTTTGCTCTGCATGAGTTTGGTCAGTAAGAGCTAGTCAGGGATCTTTAAACAGCTCTTTCAGGTAGAGAACCCTATTGTTCAAATTGGCTGTTAGGTGGCCTCCTAACTACAATTAGCATGCAAAAGCTGAATTGCTTTGGTATAAAAAGGACTGGGTGGAATGAATGATCATATTCCATTTCCCATCCCATCAACAGACTTTCTTGTCCTGAGCGGGCTGCACTAAGCCGCACCCAGGTTCAAAGGATAAACTCCAGGGACTGGAGCAGGGGAAGGAGCAGGATGACCCTCTTCATCTCCTGCTCCAGAGAGCTCACTGTTCTCATCAGTTGCACTGAAGTTCTAGTTACATTTTTGTTCAAAACAGGGTTCAACTGCTTTAAAGAAAGAAATGTTATTTTAAATGACCTAACTAGGGCTCTATCATCTTTCAGATGATATCAAGAGAGAAAAAATTAAGTGAACAACATAGAAACTACAAGCGCAGATGAACTGTGAATAAATCGATGAAAAGGAAAGTGGAAATGTGAGGAAATCAAGCAGACCAAATAAAATAGCATTGCTTAGAGCAGTACACCGATTTTGGTGTTAACGTAAGTAGACGTCAGTATGGGGATATGAGGCCCTTTGGTCCACAGCCTTCTCACTCACCCTCCAGGGCAAACAACATTCCAAACTGGTGCCCATGGAGTGAGAAGCACATTTAACAGCGAAGTTAGATAAAGTCTATGATGTAAAGCTTGGGGAAAGAGTAAAGCAACCAAAAACATTTCATCAGGATAAAAACACTAAGATGAGTTCTAATGTAAAAAAAGACAAGGGCTGCAGAGGCAGTCAAAGAAAAATAGATCGATGGGACTGTACCAAAATTTAAAATTTTGGTGCAACAGAGGACACTAGCAACAAAGTAAAAAGGTAACCCATAGAAGTGAATCATACATCTGGTAGAGGGTTAATATCCAGAATATATAAAGAACTCAGACAACTCAAAGACAAAAAAATGAAACAACCCAATTGAAAAATGGACAAAGGACTTGAAAAGGCATTTCATGAAAGAAAACACACAGATAGCCAACAAGCACATGAAAATGCTTATCGCTTGTCATTAGGGAAACGCAAATCAAAACCACAATGAGATACCACTTCACATTTATTAGAATGGTTACTATCAAAAAGAAGAAAGGAGAAGAAAAATAAGTGTCTGTAAAAATGTGGAGAAATTGGAACTTTTGTGTAATGCTAGTGGTAATGCAAAATGGTGTAGCTCCAGGTGTGCTCTGGTGGAGAAGTGGTTAGTCAATCACCTCCGAAGGAGCAAGCCACATACCCCTGGGTTCGAGTCCCAGGTTCGGGGGAGAGGCAACCAATGTGAACAACTAAATAAAAATAAAATAGGGATGCTCTCTCCTTCTTTCTCTTTCTGCCTACCTGCCTACTTGCCTTCACTCCTGCCTTCACCTTTCCTTAAAAAAAAAAAAAAAAAAAAAAAATAGGGTTGCTCCTGTGGAAAACAGTATAGTTTCCTCAAAAAATTGAAAACAGAATTACCATATAATCCAACCATTTCACTTCTGGGTCTATACCCAAGAGAATTGAAACCGAGGACTTGAAAAGATATTTGCCCATCAATGTTCAGAGGGGTATTGTTCACCATAACCAAAAAGGTGGGAACATACCAAGTAACTTCAAGAGACAAATGGATAAACAAAATGTGATGTATACCTACAATGGAATATTATGCAATGGAAAAAGGAAGGAAATACATGCCACAACATGAATGAATCTTGAAGGCATTGTATTAAGTGAAATGAGTCAGGCATGAAAGTAAAATATTATATGATTCCACTTATATGAGATACCTAGAGTAGCCAAATTCATCAACAGCGATGTCAAGTAGAATTGTAGTTGCCAGGGGTTGGTGGGTAGGAAGGAAGAGTAGTTACAGTTTAATGCTACTGAATTTCCATTTTGCAAGATGAATAAAGTTCTTGAGATGGATAGTGATGATGGTTGTCCAAAAACGTAAATGCCACAGAACTCTATATCTCTTTATAAAATGGTTAAGTGATAAATTAAAGATTATGTCTCTTTTACCACAATTCTCACATTTTTTAAAAGACAAAGACTACAGAAATCACAAAAGCATATTGCCCCATAGACCAAGTGACTCTCATGAGATGACAGCCATATGACCCTAACACATTTCCTTCCCACACTATCTTCCCAATTCTTTCGGTAGCCATGAGACTGATCTCTCAGGGTGAGCCTTGAGAGTATCTCACTCACAGGACTGATGGGAGAAGGGGAACAAGGAGAGGAAATCAATGGAAACGAGAAAGAAATGTTAGAAGGTAAAGCATTTCAGGCCACAAGAATGTAAGTGAATCTGATCATTCTGGACCATTATTTGCAAAGACACATAATGGAGACCTAACTCCATATTAGAGAGGAGATAAAACTCATAAGTTGCAATTGGTAAGAATGAAGTCTCTAGATGACGAAACAGCAAAGGTATAGTCCCTAGAGATTGTTACTTGATGTAACACAGAGAGAAACTAAAGGATCTCCTTTTAAAACACACAAAATCACCTCAGGGATGCTAATAAACTATCTCAGTTTCGGAGAGCAATGACTTCACACATTTTGGACTTCTGGACATTATCCCCAAACTACAAGATTTGTCCTTTAGTGAGTTAAAGACCTCATTCCCACAAACAGCCTTGCTTTCCTCTCAAGAAGCAAAGATTGAGATTTTTCTTTGTCCTCTCTGTTTCATGGGCTCCAAAAACCTCAGACCCACTTGGCATGACCAGTGCTGCCATTAAATATGCTTAAAGGAATTTAAATACCAACAGGCAGCAAGTCACATAAAGCAGACAGTAAATAAAGAACATGTCAAATTCGGTACTTACATCAATTGTGAATCATTAACAAATCCATAACACATGAGACAACTCCAAAAAATTCACTGGATAAAATTCAAAAAAATGTAGTCACAAAAGAAAAGACATGTCAAGAAAACATTGTGCCAGTTAAACATTTGGCAAAGTTGAAATATATAAAGCCTCAATCCTCAAAATAACCAATGTCAAGAGAGGATGCCAAGCTCTTGAGCTCAAGGGAGGGCACAGCGCCCCGCTGGGCCCGAGTTGAGACCTGAGAGGAAAAGAGGAAGGTGCAATGTCTCGTTTCAGGAGTGAACATCAAGAAGACACAGGAGTTGTTAATGAGCCAGGTCAGCAAGCAGGCTCCTGTCCACTCTCAGGACAGTGCTGATGAGACCCTCCCACTTACGCACAAGCAGAAGGATGAACTGTCCAAAGACATGCCGAGTCTGAGTCTCAGATACAAAGCTCTGTCCTCCAAAGTCCCAAACATGGATGACCCATGTGTGCTTTTTCCCTTTTTCCTGAAATTCCTCTTGTGCCAGACTAGAATCCTGGGATCAGGGGTAAGGAAGCGGGCAATACAGGAGACTGAAAAACTCGAGAGTGAGAGGATAGAAAAGGTGGGAATCAGGGGACCAACAGTCTCTCTTTCACGGACTGAGGGCCATGAGTCGCCACCAATTAATTAGCTTCATACTCAGCATGGCTTCAAGCAGCTACGCAGGCAAGTTTAGAGTTACATTGGATTGCTTATACAGCCTTTGCTCTCTAACAAAATAACTATATCTGTCTTACTTTGGCGGGTAAACAGTCACAGACACACTCCCCAGTGCTTTCCTACGATGACCTAGGCCCAGTGCTCGGGGCCCGGTGTCCTTGATGTTCTGCCAACTCCCAGCCATCCTTGCTCTACTCTCTGCCCCAACACTCTTGGTCTCAGGTTGCTGAATACTCACATCATAAAAGTCATGCTCCATTTCATAGAGATTTTCATTTCAGTGTTTAGACAAACACCTCTCTGCATAATGATAATCTACTTCATAGCAAGCATCCACGAGACCCATGAGACAGTTTTTTCTCAAGTCAACCTTCCCTCAGTCCTCTTAGACAGCAGACAGCAGCCACCTTTACCCAGAAGATGCCCATCAATTGACATGAGCAATACTTTTTGGGTGAACAATTGCTCACACTTGTTGGAACTTGTTGACCATGTTACTTTTGACTAGAGGTCAAAAGTGGCTTAATGCATCTTTCTGTCTGGAAGACAGAGAGGAAAAGAATCACGTATTGTCATCAGATCTCTATTTGCCCTAATGACAGAGCAGTAGAGAGAGGAAAATAAAAACATCTACCGACTATCAAGCTTCCAATGACTTTAAATTGTCCAGCTTTATGTTTTGCTGGTTGTTTTCTTGAGTGAAACCTAATGAACTCCTATTTGATGATATGGACACAAAATTCTAGGAATAACAACTATCCCATGGCCTGAGAATGCCTGAACTTGTCATTGTTTCTTAGTTCATTCATTTTTTAAATATTTTGAGATATAGGTCTATGAAATTTCTTTCTTTTTTTTTAACCTAAGTAAGGGACTTGATCACTCTTTCTCCAAATGTCTGAAAGAAAAAATGGAGAAGATTCAGGCTTAATGTGGATCCCTCCTGGGGGAGGGGCAGCTTTTATAATGAGACAAAGACCTGACTCTCAGCTGTTTCACCGTTAGTTTACTTGACCTGTTGTGAGTGTGTAGCATTGGGGTAGGATTTTCCATTGGCCTTTGTCTTCGTGTTTCCTAGCAGCTGGGGAGGCAGGTCCTAGGCACTTTTCTCAGTCTCTTCTGATAAGGATCCTCATAGTTTTGACTGATGTCTGAATTTCTTAGCAGACGGAGTGAATGACAGCAGTGCCACGAATCTGGCAACTAACCACAACTACTCTTCTAAAATAGCCCAGAGAACTTCCCCCAGGGCTGGCCTACTCCTGTCCTGGGCCAGCCCACTTCCAAGTTCCAAATAATGTCTTTTGGATATTCAGAGCGTTTCTCTGGGTCACTCCTCCCACGCTTCTGAACTGAACCCCCAAATCCCCCAAATCTTGGGGGGGGAACCTCACATTTAATAAATGAAGTAATGAAGGCTACATGCTTAACATAGAGCCAGGAGCCTAGAAAGTTGTTTGTTTTTTTTCTTTTTAATTGAAGGTAGCAGGTGTTTAGGACATGTTTGCCTTCTGTATTTTCTGAGTTGGGGACTAGGGATAGAAAGAGAAGGTGCATCACAACGCTCTGAGGTGTCATATGTCCCCTAAGATGAAAAGCTGCTGTCTGAACATCCTTCCTCGCAGAGACACAGAATAGATTAGGAGCCCTGTCTCATGCAGCCACCTCATAAAGCAGCTACAGGAATCCTATCATCGCATCAGGAGTCCTGCCAGTTCCACTCGGATTTGGATTCAGACACGCTTAGATGGAAAGATGGGGTCATTATACAAAGGGAATTAAAAGATGTCCCTTTACCCCCGGTCTCTAAAATGAAGGTGAAAGGATGACTATCTGTCTCCCTTCCCCACTCACTTCAGACATGCCATGCACCATCGGATGTATTTCTACTATCTGCTTCTCTTCCATCTTGTGTAGGTGGAAAAACAAATCATCTATTCATGAGTGGGTCTAGACATTTGAAACTTTTCTAATCCATTTTCTTCCTATCACATCACAAAATGATAACTTCAGGCAAGACTTGAAGAATAAAGCATTGCCAATGAACAAATTCAAAATGAACCCAGGAGTCCTAGTGGAGTAGCCAGTTAATTAGCTGCCTTTGACTCCAGAGTGCAGGCCATGTTTTCCAAAGCCCCGGGTTCAAGACTTGGGGCCAGGATGAAAACCGAGATGAATAAATAAAATAAAGTGCTTCTTCCTCCTCTTCAAAAACAGAACAAAAACCAAAAACACCAAGGCCCCCAGCACGCTGGTGAGACCAGGGTTTATTACTCGAGCATTAGAAATGTTTGGCCTGAGAATGAAAAGGAGAGGTAATCCGTTAATGAATCTGCTACTGCAGCAGCTGGAGAAGCAGAGAGCAACCAGACACAGAATTGAGTTCGAAAACCAAGGAGACATTCTGAACAAACGGTCATTAATTACATGTTGCTGCTTCCCTCCGTAAGACGTGAACTTCCTTCGAAGCCTTTTATTTAAGACCCACTCTCCAGCTCCGGGAGACTTGACTGCCCCCAGTGAAATGCCAGCATAAATGAAAATGTAATAGCTTTCACCTGCAGCACCTGTGCAGCCAAATCGTGCAGCCAGACTTCAGACACTGGAGAGCCTCAGTGTGGGGGTGATGGAACAGCTGGTCCAGTCAGTGTTCATTAGCTGAATGACTTCTGTCATCCCAGCTTGAGCTAGAAAAGAATCTCTAGAAAGGTCGTCAACCCCAACCCTCATGCAAGAGGTATCTGTCATCTAAACAACTTTGTGGGCGATGACACATGATAAGGCAGACCAGCACCAGCCAGAGTGGCAGTGTTCATCAGTACTTTTTCTTTCTGAAGTGACACCAGAAGTCTCTGCTGCCACCAGTTCAAGTTGAAAAGCAACATCTGACCCAGAGTCAGTCATTTACCCAACACCCTCCTTAGAATAAAACGAATACCTGGCTACTCCTGACGCATGACAGTCTTGTTCCACTGAGAGGCATTGTAGCTCCCTGTTTCATTTGATGGGAAAATATATTCTAGGTCATTGTATCTAAGGTTCAAAGTCCTTAAGTATCTTATCAAAAGAATAATGGGGAAAAAAGCTTTTTAGGAACAGAGTTGTTGTAGAAAACTGATTAACAACCTATCTGCAATGCTTTCCAGAACTATCCCAGTGGATGCAAGCATATGCTATGGAGATAACATTCTTGTTTCACATCAAATGTCTCCTTTGCTTGTCTGCATTGGCTAAAACATGCCCTATCTTCCCATGCAATTATTAGTTACTGAAGTTCTTTCATTGCACTGTTTCTTGAGATCTGTTCCTTTTTTGATTCATACTCACTAACCATTACTGACCCTAACATACAAGACACTGGGGATTTTCAATAAAGAGAAAAGAAAATATTGCACAAACACAGTGTCTATATTCACACCTGACTTCCAACATAAAAAAAAACAAAACACCACGTACTTGAATATCAAAAAAGATAAAGAAAAATCCACATGCTCCATGTCCACCCGAGCTCACATTGTCCCATTTCTACTCTTGGCTTTGTCATCCGTTTCTAGGCCCTTTCCTACCCTTTGGGAAAACCTGTTTTTCTTCTAACTAAGGAAATGAAGACCTAATGAAAACTCACCTGTCCTTCCTCTGCTATACAAACTTCGTCTAGCTTTTCTAAGGCAAGCACCTTATTGGTGCTCTCCTTGGCTCCTGGTGATAAGAGGAGGGTAGAGAAGGTTCCAAATTTCCATGAGCAGATGAAACAAAACGAACCCTTGGACACTTGCAGCAGAACTGAGGTGACCAACAGGGACTAGGGCAGGTGGGGGCACATGGTGGCGGAACCCACTGGACAATGGGGAAGAACACTTGGTGATTTGGTGGAAGGCAGGGTGTGTTGAAATACATTTAAGAAATGGGGAACCTATACATAGGTGTTTTTAACATGTAGAATGATTACTACAATAAATATAGATATATAAATAAATTTCCATGAGAATGAGGTTTGATGCAAAAAGCTACCCAACTTGCTGTCTAGAGTAGATTTTTCTGAAGCTGACTCTTTCAGGAAATGTGGGGTTTCAGGTCACTCAAAGAACCCATGACAGTCAGGCAAGTGAGTGAGCAGAGATTTAATTAGATGGTAAAGGAATGGAGGTGACCAAGGGAGGTCCAGACCCTTGGGTTCAGGGTCGCTCCAGATCTCAGTCAGGCACAGCAAGCAAGCAAGTTGGGGGTTCATTACTGGGAAGCTGAGAGAGGGAATGGAGCCAGCCAAGCGAGGATTAAGGCTCCATTTGCCTTGCTGGAGGGCCTGGGTTTTTAATGGAAAAAACCCACATGGTGACGAAGGGGGATGGTGAGAGGATCATCAGGCCAGGTTTCAGGTCCTGACTGGACAAGGTGAAATTGTCCTTTGAAGTTATGAGTGGGCTTCTTCAACTGTCACTGTTCCTTTGTTCCTTTGTTCTGAGGGTCTGTCCTGGTCACGAACTACACATGGGACACATCCCACATGTCAGACTTGTCCGTGGACTGTCTTTATGGATCCGGATGAACGCATTCCTTTGCTCGGCCCGGTGGCGCCAGGGACAATTCACTGCCCTGATATCCAAACTTTGATCCCTGGCCTAAGACTTGCTCTCGTGGGGATCCTGACAGGAAAAGGAGTTCTTTAAATGTGGTTATGAAACGATGATCTATTGAGAAGTTACTTCAGCATCAATTTGGAGGAAAAGAAAACTGCTGTGCTTTTTAAACACAATGTGATCTACAAGGTGAGTTAATGCTTAATATTCAACACAAGATATTGACCCAAAAACTATTAGGCAGATGATTATGGATGACCACAGAGCCCAGGACAGCGGGCTACAATTCCTATCATTGGTTCTGTCCTCACAGGCTAATGATTATTTCTGCACCTAACTTTATACTTCAATGTTTTAGCATTACCAAGCCTTCAGACATGGATTAGGAGTTAAGCCAAAGTAACAGGAATTTACATCACGCTATTATTTTGGAGCAACTAATAGTTCCTATTGAGTGAAATTAATTTTATTTTACACCAAATTCAATAACACAGCTCTACTCTGGAAACCCAGCGCCACACTCCACTTACTGGAGGTTAAGTTCATTAGTTTCCTGGACTTCAGTTCCCACAACCTGAATTCCACTCTTCAGGTCTGCACTAAGTTTCAGCGTCATCATGTCTAAGTGAACTGAAATCCCTTTGACTTGTTTATTGAGGTATTTTTGTTTGTTTCTCCATTTGTGCTGTCGCAATAATCTAAGTTCTCCATGTTAGGGACCTTCTTTTAGAATTTATTGTCAAGATATGCTATTCTTACACCTAAAATCCTGTACAGTTGTTTCAAGGGCTACATACAAATAATTTGGTTCAAAAATCATGTATATGTATCTCTGTAGGAATATTCTAGAAATCACTAACTCAAATGTGTTATATATCAGATTTTAACATGTTTTGGTGGACCAACCCCCCCCTCCATCCAACACGTTGCCTGGTTAACTCATTTATGCATGCAAATTTCATTCAACAGCTCCTTCTACTAAAGCTGTGCCTCTAAATGACTTTTCTCCAAATGTTACTTATTAGTAAGGGTGTAGCTTAGCCCTAGCCTTTTTTTTTTTTTTTTTTTTAAGCCTAGTGCATGACTTACCCTCATCTCTCAAGATGTGTCCTCATTTCCATATATGTTAAAGGCTTAGTCAAGATCTACACGCCAAACCAGCCATAATGTGCATTAGGAACAGTGTATCCTGTGGGCAAGGGAGGAAGAGAGTGCTAGTAAAAAGAGACTACTAGAGGTAGCTTAAAAAGGCTGGTTGGTTAAGGTCGATTTTGAAATCATGTTGGGAGATCATACTGGATTTTCAGGGTGCTGAGTTTTTATAATAAGGTGTTAGATGAGAACCCCTCTGACTCCATGCAAACAGAAAGGCTCTCAGAGAGGTAGAACAAGGGTGGACAACTCAAATAAAAATAAGGTGCTTCTTCCTCCACTCTCTTCCTGCCTGCCTCTGCTGGCCTCGATTCCTGCCTGCACCTGTCCTTTTAAAAAAGAAAAAAAATTAGTTGCACAGTCCAGGCTGAATTTTGTAAAAGCCTGTGAGTAGGCATCACCAGGAACAGAGAAACTTTTTAGTGATGCGGGGACAGCACAGCTTAAAATCTAAAGCCAGTATACAGATATTTGAGTAGAAAACTAACTGGAAGAAGCTGAGTAAAGACCTCAAAAGCAAGGACCCGACCATATCAGCCTGAGTCTAGGACACACCCCTAGATGCTTGCCCCGTTTTTACTTCAGGTAACATGGACATGCCCACAAAGGGAAAAGCCTCATCCCTTATGTGTGTATGATATATATATGATACAGATATATATATATATATATCTGTATCATATATATGTATATACAGGAATCCATCTTGCCTGAAGAGGCAGGCAGCACAGGTCTCATACACACTCATACACACTCATACACAGACACACACACACACACACACACGTGCATTTCCTTGACGTAACTTTCCCAGCCCCCACAGCGCTAAACTGTTTCTGCTTTTAATAAGCTTACTGTGTTCCTGAGCAAACGGCTCTCTCCCCAAATTCTTTCTGGAAGGACCCAGTGTCTCATGGGTGTGTCTCACTCCCCCTCCCCCACATCACTGAACACTTGCCAACCTGACACAGGTGAGACCACCCTCCAAAATTAAATGTGTGGTCAACGCATAGACACGAGAGAAGTAAATCTGGGTTTACAGGAAGTTTGGGGGTTGTCTGCATCAGAAAAAAGCCAAACAGTTCTCATGATGATAATGTCATGTTATCAATACCTGTGTATGCTGCGGTGCTTCTGGCCTGGCTTCTGTATTTCAGATAAGGCAGGAGGGCAGGTATGTGTTGGACCGTGATTACACAGGCAATACAGTTATGCCCTTAATCTTTTTGTGCCACTCAATCCCGCCCTAGAGTAGCTTTTCATTTGCTTCCTAGAGATGGATTCCAAATTCGAAAGCAAGCTCTAAACTATGCAGTTGTAACTCCCCATGAAAGTTGCCTTTAAGAATATCGATAAAGTACCTTCCGTAAGCAGGAGCTTAAGCTGTGCTCAAAAAAAGGTAGCAATGTGAAAAGAGTAGAGAGTAGTACTTTTTATTATGTCATTTTAGTCACTAAAAAGTAAAGGAATATGAGCTGACCACCTATTCCCCGCCCATATCCATTCTTCCAAACACGGTCAGTAGCTCTGAGCCGAATCTAGCGTTCCCGAGACACCACAATTGTGTGCAGACAACTGAATTCTGCCAGATCCAACTATTGCGAACGACACTGTAACTCTTCTCAAATCATTGTTTTATCTCATTTATTTTCACCTTAGCATTTCGCAGAACGGATGCCTACTCTTAGACGCCTAAATTGAATGCATTTAATTATAAAATCAGTAGTATCACAATGTTTTTTAACTCACTTCTACGAGAGCAGAGCCAGATAATGTGCTCAGGAAATATGAGTGAAGCATAAAGAGAACTTGTGTTTTCTACCATTTATTATCTTTTGATAAAAGGAAATTTGACAACCTTTTTTTCTCAGAATGACTTCAAATAGGTTTTCCCAGAATCATATGCAGTCAAGAAACATTCTCGTTCAAACAGCTAACTCGAGAAATAAAAATCAGTCCCATAAAAAGTGAGCTAGGGAAGAAAAGGCAAGTATGAAAGGGTGTGTTATTCGTCATCTAGGGGCATGAAAACTGGAGTTAATACACAGAGAGCCGCTGGAAAACATTTATCCTACCTGAAAGGCAGGGGGCCTGGAGAAGATATGGATCCACTCCCGCCTGTCCTTTGGTTATGGCTGCTCCTGGGGAGATTTCAGTACCCCTCCCTTCCTCCCTCCTGGCAGAACAGGCAGAGGAGAGAAGTCTTGGTCTGGAAAACGGCAGACACTGTACTTGGATGTCTGCTGAGTGCACCAAATGGGTAGGGCGAGAGCTACAAGATGGAGAGCGAAGGAATTGCCAATTAAAGCCAAGCGGTAAAAACAAATCCAGAGGGCTTCACAGGTGATCTTAGCAATTGAGTAAAGATAATAAGAAATCTCAACAAAAGCCGGAGGCTCTCTATATTCTTTATTATTTAAATGATTGCCGGCTTCCCTTGACTAAAGTTCCTGTGTGCCAGGTACTGCCAGGGGGCTGCATGTCCAAGACCTCATTTAATATTCACAACCATCTTTTCTGATTATCACCAGCTTACACACAAGGCAGTTGGGGCTAAAAGGGATGAAGGCATTTGCTGAAGGAACAGACTCCACCATGGCTTTCTCAGATCCGGGCCTACCATTGTTTTCAAGAGATTGGGAGACAGATTCTCCAATACTCTAGAGTGAGTGTGTAATCCCCTCCAGAAATTCTACCCCAAGAAACTCCCAGTTCACCACCTTCAGAGAGAGAACATTTTCTTTCTCTCTTTGAAAGTCTAGTCTGAGTATCAAAAAGGGAGCAATTTGCCCCGACTCACCCACAAAGCCGTGATAGTGGTGCTGTGTGGACTTCACACCAAGCTCGTCTTAAGTCTCTTCACCTGCCTTTTCTGGTTAGCACATTCCAAGAGTGGAAAGCTTATGAATGACAAGACCACCTCAGCTAATTCCTCCGTGCTCTGACTTCTAACCACAATTGCTGGTCATGGATGGAGAGGTTTCTTTTTTGGAGCATCCATCCAGTCTGACTTTTCTTTCCCCTCTTCATATTTGACATTTTACAAATGGTGATTTTATTCTAAGATCTCCACCTTAGACATTTAAAACACATTTGCAAACAACATCTGAATGGTAGAACTCCAAAGAGATAAAGTCTAACAATTTTCTATGGGAAATCAGAACTGAAATTTTTTTAAATAGCATCTTGGGAAAGAATATCTCATACTCACATTTGTACTACTGAGTCTCCAAATGGTTATTCAAATAACCAAATTGTAAAGTCTTCATAGCCCAATTTAAGTCCTCAGTTCTGCAGTTAATTCCAGGAAGATTCCACTGTGAATGGCCAACACGATTATGAGGATGAAACTGAACTTGGAACCCCCTCATGGATATGGGCTTCCGGATTTACTAACATACCTTTGTGAGGAAGATGCATCCCACCTCAAGGAAGTCCAAGGACATTCTTGCAGTAAAGCGCTCATCATGGTTTCTGAACTACATCCATAAAAATTCTCACATTGAACCTAGGCCTCATCAAGCAACTTTTGATTGTCCAAGACCCAGCTTGTACCATCCTTTAGCTGCCTCCAATATACTGTGTGAGTAAGGTTGTCTGATTCAGCCCATAAAATACAGGGCATTAAGTTAAATTTGAATTCCAGATAAAAAAAAAAATAATCATTTTAGTATAAGTATATTCTATGTAATAGTTGGCCATACTTATATTAAAAACAGTCATTATTTTTCAGACATTCCAAGTTAACTAAACATCCTATATTTCATCTGTCAAACCCTACTCCTCAGAGAGATCCTAAAGATACCTTCAAAGACTCCTCCACTTTTATGTATATACCCTGAACAGTGAGCATGAACTTTCCATTCCAATTAACTGTCTCTGATCAGCTAGCTCCTCAATTTTAGGGCATTTTCTATTTGCCATTTTCATTCTCTTCTTAATCTTAGGAAGATGTTTCTTTTTCCCCCCAACTTTCATGCACATCAGAAGTATCTGGGTGTTCATCAGACAAAGGAAAAACAAAAACATGAATCTGAAAAATGAAGAGAACCTCCTGGTGTTTAGCAAAAAAGTATTAGGAAGATTGAAAAAGGCAAACTTAATAAGCAAATCTCTCCAAGGATATTTTCATAGCTTGATACCCTCCCACGCTCTGAAAATATTGTTGCATCAAAAATGTAGAACTGCTAACAAAATTTAAAGATTCCTTGTGATTCAATGAAATCAGGGATGCCACTCTGCTATATGTCGCCAATGAAGGATCTTGGCAGTGGATGGATGCTTCCAAAGGCCTGCCGTGGAAGCAGCGAGATGTCCTGTGTCTCCTCCTCAGCCTCCAGAATACTGTACTTGCCATACTTGTCAACTTTAAGTACTTTTCTACATATCTTCATTTTCTGATACTCTTTGGACTATATTCTAACCTGACATTACATAAATTGCCTTCAAGAAGCTATTTTTAAAACTTGGTGGGAAATCTTGACTCTGAAGCATACCAACCCTGGTGTACCTTCATCCAGCTGCTAAAGGGTTATTTAAAACAGTTCATTTCATTACCCCATATAACAACCCAGTGCCTGTTTTAGAGACGTAAAAATGTATCATATGTAAAGGTGCCATTGGCAAAATCATCAAGGCTCCCAGATGGAGGCAACCAAACAAAGTGATTTTAGTTGGATTCTGACTCGCTCTATGTGTTGGGTAAGCTCTCTGGACCCTGTATGCATGTCTGCACTTATCTTCATGTATCAATCACCTGGGATTTATTATACCTAGTCCAAGGGTACGTGATAAGCATTAAACAGGGTTAATATATGAAAACAGCAGAGTGCCTGACACAGAAGAACGACTCAGCAGATGTAAACTATTAGCTATTCTAATGTTTCTCCACTTTATCAGCAACCAACTGAGTGGGAGCAAGTGAATCCTAGTGTCACAGCTTATTGGTTCACATGCTCTGTGAAAAAAGGGAAAGTGTGTGTAGAAAAAATGTCTGGAAGTTTAACATCAAATGGCTCATCATGCTAACTCTGAGGGTTGGAATAAATTGCGGGAGGAATAAAGAAAAACTTAAGTTTTCTTCAATAGCTCTATCATTGGCATTTTTTCACTGAGATGTAACACACTGTTTTGTATAATTTGTTTAAAATGTGGTAGGAGGAGTGTGTGCATGTTTTCACAGCTTGTTCATACTGTTATTCTGGAATTGTTGGCGCTTCTTTCTAACTTGGAATCTACGCTGCCCAGAGACTTTAAATTACTTAGCCAAGGGGCTCATGTCCTGATCAGATAACTAACATTCTCCAGTAATTCATGAGACACTGTCACATTCAGTACCCAGGAGAGAGAAGAAAAAATAAACAGCAAAATCAGCCATGTAATGACTCCACCTCAACTGGAGAAACAGCTATAATAAAATTCTTGATTTTGTCCTTAGTTTTGTCCTTAGTTCCAGCAGGCCAGTCTGGACAACTAAGCCACACCCAGCTTAGTTTGTGCCCACTAGGCCAGGACATTCATAAAGCCTGAGTCGTGGGACAGCTCCCACCCTATAAGAGTGGTGATGGGTGAGGGCGAAGCCCCCATGCATGCAATTGGTGCATATAAATGGAACCACCTCAGAACCCTCTATGTCAAACAGTCCAGACCTCAATCTCAATGAGGTCTTTTGGGGGAGACAGAGCAACAGCAAAAGAAACCAAAGCAAAACAAGTGGGATGACATCAAACCGAAGAACTTCTGCACATCAAAAGAAACATCACTAAACCAAAAAGACAACTCATGGAACTGGAGAAGATAAACACACAGCATATATCAGATAAGAGCTTAATCTTCCAAATGTACAAGGAGCTCATGCACCTGAACAATAAAAAGGCAAATGACCCACTCAAAAAATGGACAGAATAACGAAATAGAGACCTATCTAAAGATGACACACAGAAGGCCCACAGACACACACAAAAAAAATGTTTTACATCACTCATCATCAGAGAAATGCAAATAAAAACTACAATTAGATACCACCTCATACCACTGAGAATGACCTATATCCAAAAGACTGAAAACCATCTTCACTCCTATGTTGATAGAAGGACAGTTCACAACAGCCAAAATATGGAAACAACCTAAATGTAACCCATCAGCAGATGGTTGGATAAAGAAGCTGTGGTTTATATACTCAATGAAATTCTATGCAGCAAGTAAAAAAGGATGAAATTGCACCCTTTGTAGCAATCTGGATAGAAATGGAAGGGATCAGTGTTGAGTGAAATAAGTCAGAAAGAAAAAGAAAAATACAGGATGATTTTACTCCTATGTGGACCACAATGAAATGAAACAACTGAACACACAAATCCCAACAAAAACAGCAGGACACAGGACTGTGGTTGTGGGGTGAGAGGGAGAAGGGAAAAGGAGGAAAAGATGGGGTAAGGGACACTGCAACTCTGGTGGTGGGTGTGGTGTGAAATATAGACTGAGATGCAATTTCAACAGCCTAAAGTGAATATAGCACTATGAACCAGTGAACCAAAGAAACAATATTGGGAAAAAAGGAACAATATAAAGTAACCATGTGTAAAAGAAAATCTTACTAATAAATGAATATGACCAATTTAAGCTCTTTCCAGTCTAGGTTGAAAGGAAAAATCACACTCAACAAATAATGTTAATTCTGTGGAGCTCTTAAATCATGAGAAAGGTAACTCTCTAATAGAAGATCAATAATCAAGAGTGAATTGAAGAAACATAGGAACCTGGTCAACTACACGAAGTCTCTGGATTGCACGAAAAGAAGCTGAAGCCCAGAGACTTTAAATTACTTAGCCAAGGGGCTCATGTCCTGATCAGATAACTAACATTCTTCAGTAATTCATGAGACACTGTCACATTCAGTACCCAGGAGAGAGAAGAAAAAATAAACAGCAAAATCAGCCATGTAATGACTCCACCTCAACTGGAGAAACAGCTATAATAAAATTCTTGATTTTGTCCTTAGTTCCAGCAGGTGGTAGCAGGGATGTAAGGATGAAGTTCAGGGTAGCAGGATCCCAACTTGAGAGGCTAGCCTAGCGATTTAGTTAGAAACTGAAATATTCGTGTCAGAACGAGAAATACTAGGGCTCCTGGGCTCATACTCCTAATACAGCCATCTCTTCCCCAAGCTCCGGATGCTGATAAAAAAGACCTACTTCTTAGCACTTGACAAACTCACTGTCTAAGCAGCAACCTGTTTCACAGGCAGATTCCATAAAAAAAGTTCTTCATTGTCCTCGTGTTTCCTTGTGAAGCCACAGAGAACAGTCCCTCTTTCACGCTGGAGCTGAGGACACACACAGACCACCCTCCAGCCTTCTAAAGTTTCCCTTATCAATGCTTTCAATCATCATGCACTGGACGTGCTTCTCACAGTCCCTGCTACTTCCCAAATACTTTGTCTGAACTCCGTGTGGCTTGTCATGGTCTCGTGTAGTGTGGCATCCATTCTTGGAAAAGTGTCACACAGAAGCCGAACCAATCCCAGGAGTCTATGGGAAAGGCTGGTGGGTATCTTTAGTGCTTCTGAGAAACCTCATTCACAAACTCCTAGAGAGAGAGCTGTAGATGGTGTGTGGATGAGTGGATGCATGGATGGATGGATGGATGGGTGGATGGATGAATGGATCTCATTAAAGATTATATTCATGAATGGTTTGCAAAATAGACTTTATTGCATATGACATGTATATATTAGACAGAGCACTGGTCCCTTCATCATCCTTTATACCACTGGCATTCTGTCTGCTATTATCGCCATGGCCCTATCTTCTCCCTGGAAGTGAGAAACAAATGAGACAGAAAAGAAAAAGACAAGAAGTGATATGAACTCTACTCGTCAGTCACCCTTCATGTTAGTCTTAAAACTCAGAGCCACGCACACACAATGAGTTTGTTTCCAGATCAACGACAGCAAAATGAAGGTTCTAGAACATTTCTAGATTTGGGGGAACCTCATTTCCATGTTGCTCCCTCTCAATGTTCCCCTAGAGGACTATCTCCATGGACCAGGGTGAGATCCCAGCTCAGGTTAAAAGGCTCTAAGACCTCTCCATCCTGCCAGTTCCCCCATCCTCTTTTCAGGTCACCCCTGGCCCTCGAGGTTGTGCTGAGCGCTCTCTGCTAGAAGGGCTCCTGCCAGTATTTCCTCTTAGAGTTGAGGTCAATCATGGTAACAGTGAGAAAACTCACAATCAAAACTCTCCAGGTTCTCACTGAAGAAAATGGTGGTCAGTAACCCGGCGGGGTTGGGTAGGTCAGAGGTTGGCTGCAAAGCCACCAGGGAACCAGGGCAGCCCAGATGCCCCTCCCCCAAGGCTGCCCCTAGGCCTCAGAAGACTGTGCTCCTCTTAAGCACCTTACCTCTCTCCAAAAAAGGCCACATCGTCTTCCAGAATCTTCTAGTCCTTGAATCTCAGTTGCTGTGTGGAAACCAAGAGAGAAAGACACTTCTTAAGGAGGAAAGGTGTACTGTTCGCTCTTGGAAATTCTCAGAACTTTCTGTGGGAGCTGAAAAGTTCAGCACAAATTCCCACTGACAGGCATGACTTCACTAAAATGCCTGAGCAAGAAGCCAGGGGCCTAGTTATCCCCACCCCCACCCCTCCCATTGACTCCTGAGGGATCAAGTCCCCCACTCCCCCTCCTGGAGACATGAGCCCGGAGTGGAGAGACTGCTGGCTAGGGGAAGGAAGGCACAGCTCCCTCAGCAGACCCAGCCCCTGCTCACTTCCTGTCCTTTGGAGAGTAAAACACACAGCCTGGACACTGGCTCCAGGGTCTCCTCACACCAAAGTCTTCCCCTGTGGGCTGCTCGTCCTCATTCCTCTTGTTTTCTGGTTTCTCTTGCTCCTTCGCATCAGTCTCCTTTTCCTCCTCCTCCTCCTCCTCCTCCTCCTCCTCCTCCTCCTGAGTGCTCACGGATTCTACATTGCCTGTGAGCTGTGCCATGGTGAGATGGAAGACGTGGCAGCTGAATCCCTCCCTGATCCCGTGCTGCACGTGTTCCTGAAGGAGCTCCAACGTGGAGAAGACACGGCAGCAGGCCATGCATCTGAAGCCAACCTCCATGGTCACCAGCCAGTCTGGCGTCCTGGCTCTGGGTCTCTCCTCAACTGCGGGTGACCCTGGTGGGCTCTCTGACTCCGGCCTTTCCTCGTGGTCTTTCTCTTCCCCACTGGGCTCACTGTCAGACAGGAGGTTCCTGGTGGACACATCAGAGGGGGGCGTACCTACCCGCACATGCTCAGGAAGACTCACTTCTTCCATCCTTGGCTGCTTTTCTAGTAACTCTGAGCTCTCCTCTGTCTCCCAGGAGACAGCCACACCTTTTTTCATTTGTACCTGCATGTAGTATATTTTCATGCCCTTTTCCTCTTTGTTCATACACACAGAGGACACACAAGTCTTATAGGATGAAGGGGGAGAGGAGACATGTTGTGAGGGGGGAACAGATTCCCCTTGTTCCTGAACCTGGGCTAGGGGTGATCTAGGCTGGGGACTGTCTCGATGCAATCTCCGGATTCCTGGGAAAGGAAATTAGAAACATAAGAACATGCATGGGGTGAGCCAGAGATAGGGGAACCAATGTGAGTGTGTGGTAGAAAAACGAGGGATGGTGGTGTGATGTAGGAGTGTGAGATGCTTGCTGTTTGAGGTTTGTCTCTGTGAGTGTTTCCTTCGTGGGCAGGGCTGCTGGATGGTGTCTGCAGGCAGGGGCGCGCTAGGTGGCGAGGGCTGTGGTGATGGGGGCAGGGGTTGTTATGAGAAGGATGCGACCTTGTGATACCATTGATGTGCTACCTATGGAATGGTGCCAGGGGGTATCAAACTGGCATCGTGCATCCTGTGTTGACTTTAGTGTGTGTGCCGAGAACAGGTGTGTGTAGAGTATGGCTGTATGTGTGAGGTGTGGGGACATTGCTAGATGATCCCTCTCCAGAGCTGGAGGCCCGTGCTGAGTGGCAGCAAAGCAAAAACAAAGCCTATATTGTCCCTCTGGCCCACACCTCAAGCCTAGACCTTTTTGGCCTTGATTCCTAACTTCCTCGCAGTGGCTCACACTCCCACAACGACTCCTCCACGCTCCCTGACAGCTCTGCCACCCTCCAGGCTCCTCCCCCAGCCCTGATGGCTCCCATTGTCCCTGAGTCTCCCCTCAGCCTCATGCCTGGACCTCAATGTCTCCTGCCCCCTTGGGGACTGTCGCACCCAAGGAACCCAGCATCCTACCACAGTGGATGAACTTGCATGGGGAAGAAACACAGGAGAAGTATTCAGAGGCAGAAGAGACCTCCCCTACCCCTGGGCCTTTGGACACCCCAGTGGGTCCAAGCTGAGAGGCATCCTCTTGGGACTTTGGGTTTCCTGAGGAAGGCATGACATTCTCAGAGACATGGCAGGTTAGACACATTTGCGAATCAATCTTCTACTCAACAAATATTGACCGAGTGAGTGACGTACCTCAGGAGAAGTGAAAGCTCAGGGCTTTGAGTCTGAATCCCAGTAAACACTCTAGTATTTCCTTACAATCGATAATTACTTTGTTAGTGTCTTGTTAAGAATGTAGACCTTGGTGGTGACTGTGATTCTGCCCGAAGTGGCAGAGTGAACCGTATCAGTGATGCCTTTGATAAGCCTGGGGCTGGTGGGCTGAGCAGACTGGAAAAGCATGCAGTTCGTGTGCATTACTCATGTATATGGGACCTGGACCTTTTCCTGATTACACGGTCTGGTTTGTACTTAGGGCATATATCCACTCATTCACTCACTCGACAATATTTATGAGCAGCTACCATATATCAGACACTCTTCCACTGCTTCCAGACTCTAAATCTAAATATTCTCATCGAGGAAGAAAAGCACTACACAGAAATACACTAAGTATACACTATGTCAGCTGGTGGTAGATCGGTAAGGATGGCCAAATTTAGCAAACAAAAATGCAAGACGCCCCGTTCAATTCGCAGTTCTGACAAAGCAAAAGTAATTGTTTACTGTCAGTGTTCCCAGGTATATCAGACTTGCTGTTAGTGGAATTATGCCCTATACAATATTGGGACATACTCTTACTAAAAAATTGTTTGTTGGTTATCTGAAATTCAGATTGAACTGGACATCCTGTATTTTGATTGGCTACCCCAAGTGTCTACATTCTCTGGAGGACTTGGCGTGGGAGCACGGGACTGTGATGCTCATGGGTTGTATGGGAATATGCTATTGTCCGGATGGGTGTCAATCGCTACGCGCTGTGTGTGGTTTCATTAAGAAGTTGTATGTGGAGGTGTGAGAAATTTTTTGTGTCAGAGTGCATATGGGTCTATGAGTGACTGCCCCATGCAAGACCCTTAGCCAGGATTCTTCATACATTCATGCACGTGTGGGGACTACACAGGTCTGGGTGTGGTAGGAGGTGTTTCACCACACAGCTTCACAACGAATGAACAGTCCATCCTCCCCTACTGCTCCCCGCCCCGCCACCACTGTGCATGCACGCACGTGCGCGCGCGCGCACACACACACACACACATACACATACACGATGAAGTATAAGGGGCCGGGGAAGTCACTGATTTTCCTGTCCTGTCCCAACTACTGCCTGGAAATTGTCCTCCCTTCCAGGCCTCCACTCACAGAGCTCATTTCACAGTCTCCAAGGCCCTGGGACCTGTGGGAGCTGCTGGGTTCTAATATGGTGCAGACAGCCCTAACCACATCTCTGGAGCGGGCTCCGTTCCTTCCCACCTTCTTCTCAGGACAAGCTGCATATTGATATTCAGCACATGTGGTCACCGCAAGGCCTGAGAAGCAAGTGGACTTCCCCCCATAGGACCTGGCCAACGTTTCTCACGCTATCCATGTGGTCCCAGGCTCTGCCAGGCCCTTCCCTTCCCTTCCCTTCTGGAAAGCACACAAGTGGATTCGCGAACTCCCATGAATCAACAGGCCAACTCTTCCTGCTGAGAGAACACAATTTCCAAGCTCTCGATACAATGCCACACCTAGATGATCACTTCACAATCTGCCTTGGAACAGGTATTTCCTTTCTCAAGAAGGCCTTTGTCAACAAGGCCTTTAACTCAATGGGCCTCTCCTTTCTCTTTAGTCAAAGGGACAGTGCAGGTCATAGACCTGCAGCTGCGCGGAGTCTGCCGGTGGCCCAGCCGGCTGCCAGAGCTCCAGGTCAGAGAAGTCCTCTCACCGAGGGCTGACTTCCTGCCCACCAGGGGCCTCTGAACTCTGCTGCCTCACACTGTGCGAACCACAGGATGAATGGACATAGCAGCTTCAGCTGATATTAGCTCTCTCCCTCTCAGCTTCATTGGCGACTCACTCTCCTCATCCCACCTTCCTAGAAACGCCCTAGGGTGGTCACCCTTTGTCTCCCAGACAAGTGGTCCATCACCTACCTGCTCCCTGCTCAGGAGTTTCCTGAGACTCTTCATTTTCCAGATGTTTCCTCTTCTGTCGCCGTTTCATAATTCCAATCAGAAGAATCCTTTAGACGGTACTAATGTCCAGCTCTCCCTTGTCCCAACAGGTTGACCCTTTCTTGCCTCTCAGGAAATCCGTTGAAATGCTTCAGTACCAATAAAAGGGGTCATCTCCTAGATGGCTGAAGAACTCTGATCACCCTGTGAAGCCGTGGCACCGCCCAGTGCTCACTACAGTGCGGGCTGTTAAGGTTCAAAGGTCACCGTGACCTCAACGATGACATCAGAGCATTCTGTGGACCCAGGTCCAGCATTGACCCTGCAACTGCAGAGACTCCGTTTTCAAAAACAATGCCTTTTGCCCAGTGCAGCCTGTCCCATGAGTTCAACACTCAAACATTTCGAATGTGGAAGCTACTTGGAACATGTTAATTTTTTCACTTATTTTTTTTCTTTTCTTCCTTTATTTCATCCTTCCCTTTCTGCATTCAAGCAACTTAGTCCACAACCTGGCCAGAGAAGGAGCATCAAAAAAATTGAAAGTAGCAATCCATGTTGATATTCTTGACTTGTATTTCTGAAACCCCTAATTTCATAGAAAGGAGAAGACATGAGCAGAAACCTAAGAGAAGCAGGACTTTGGAAATTATGTTCTCCCTTCTTACCTTACTAGAGTGTGGAAAGGTGATGATTTCATCAGCAAGAGAGGTGTCTTTGGGTCATGGAGGGCCTCTAAAATGTGGCTGAAGGGGTAGACATAGCAACAACTCCACGATGACATGGCTGTGTTACAGCAACCTTGCCATGCATAGCAGAGGAGCAAGCAGACCTGACAGACATGTGGCCCCTGAGCAAGACACTGTTCTACACAGCCACACTACAACTCTCTGCTCCAATAACCAGTCCCCACACTCTCACCCCCAGCCCAAAAATCTTGGCCCTGCACGATTTCCCGACAGACATGGGAGAAATCACAATAGACCACCAGGAGGATAAAATCTTCAAATATAAATTAAGTGGAGTTATGAAAAGGAAAAAGTCATATTACTTCTTGCACACCACTGCTTGTCAGCTGAATTTATAAGTTACAAGTGGAAACTCATCTGGAGCCTCCTGATTCCAATGCAAATCTAAAGACAGTTCATTTGGGAGCACACCCTGGTGGCTCAGCTGTTAAGTCTGAGGCTCCGGGTGGTGTAGTCCACCTAAAGTCCAAGAACTTGGGTTCTCAGCCCAGTTCAGGGAGTGAGGAACAACCAACAAAAACAACTAAATGGAAGGAGAGACACTTCTCCATCCTTTCTCTTCCTACCTGCCTACCTTCAGTCTTTCCTTCCCCTAAATAAAATAACTTAAAAAAAAAAAAGACCTCGTTTTGAGTCACCATGCTTGCCTGGGAGTACTAATGTGTAGAGATGAGATAGAGTCACTGCCGACATTCAAAATTCTCATTGGATTAAGGTGGGTTCAAATTAGAAAACGTTCTACAGAATGTTTCTAAGTCTCAGGTAAAGGGAGGGTGAAGCTAGGACCAATGTAATCTTGTGAGTGTTTGCTGATGAGATTAAATTTTCCCATTTCCTAGAGAGTCCCTAGAAAAGAAGGGGCAAGGGGGATTTTTTAAATAGTTTGTGATATTTTCAAACGCACACAAAGTAAAGAGAATTGTATAATGGAAACGCACCGTCACGTACCCAGCACCTATCAAATTATCGGTACTCAACCATTTGTGTTCTTCCCACCCCCCGCCCCAACACATAAGGACATTTTATAGTTTCTTGTTTATTTCTTTTAGTTTAGGTATTTGGTGGGGGGAGGGTGGACAAAGACTGGATTTTAAAGCAAGTCTCAGACATTTCATTTCTCCTTAAATATAGCAGTGTTTAACTCCAATAGATAAGAATATTTTTAAATAGCAGCAATATCAATTATCTCACCTAATAAATTTGGCATAATTCCTTCCCATCACTTAATGATCAAACCATAGTCAAATTCCTCCCAACTGTGTTAAACCGTCTTTTTACACCTGGTTCATTGAACTCAAGGTGCATACACTGCAATTGGTCAGTGGGTGTTTTAGTCCACAGTGAGCTGCTCACTTAAGAAATTCCAAGAGTTTTAGAAGCTCTCTGCCAGAAATGGGAATGGAATCCTAATACATATTTCATATTGTATCACATAACCACTAATCTCTGCAGCACTGCTCCCAAGAGGATGCCCAGACTGTATTGCAGTATTTGCAATGACTAGAAACAACTTCCCCACAAAGTAGCTTTGACATCTAATGATTGAAGACCCAGCAAACTTTAATTTGAAAAGGATTAGCTGCACACCTTGGTGGTTTAACTGTTTACTCAGCCACCTCCATATGAGCGCAGTCCACATATAGACCAAGGACCCGGGTCCATGTCCAGGTCAGGGGAATAACTAAGATGAGCAACTAAATAAGAACTAAATGAATGCTTCTTCCGCCTCACTCTTCCTGCCTGCCTGCTCATCTTCACTCCTGCCCATAACTTCCCTTTACAGAGTAAAAATGAAAAAGCATAATCTATATCCCTGGGACTCTTCCATCGTCAACACAGTGATACTCTTTGGAGACCCTATCAATCAAAAAGAAGATATAAACCCCCCATATCTTAGTGGTTTAAAGCAACAAAGGATCCTTCCCCATGCCCTGGATATGCCCACTGTGGGTTGACTAGGAGTTCTCTTCCTCATTGTCTTCATTCCTGAATCTAAATTGACAAAACCACCACTCTCTAGGAAATGTCATCATGGCAAAGAGAGAGATTTCTGGAGCTTCTCACACTGCGTCAAACGTTCTGACCCACAAGCAACACACGTCACTTCCACCAAATTCATTGATCACACTCTTATCAGGCGTCTCCCACATGAGACAAAAAGAATAGTAAACATACCTCTGAATAGCGCAGAGACTATAAAAACAAACTCCAGCCCCTCTCATTAAATAGGAGACTTGACAAAACCATCAAGGTCTGCCTTCACATAATTAGATCTGTCACTGAGATCTCTTAAATTACAATTGACAACCTTTTAACGGCCAAGCTGTGTTTTTAGGAATTTTACACCAGGACAATGTGGCTGGGGTTATATGGCACTTACTTAGTTTTTCGTTTTGTTTCTTTTTTGCACATGGATTTAGGAACGAGGACTTGGAAGTCCCTAACAGCTTTGCCTTAAACTGCAAAGTCATTTCAGTTGAAATCTTTGATGTAGTAACGGTGAGATGTCTGGGGATCTCTGTGTACAGTGTGACCTCAGATGATACAAAGGAAACAATCTTCCTAAGACTTCAAGAAACAGTCAGAAAACTCTTGATTCCTGCTTTGCTATTTTTGATCACCTTGCTGACACTCCAGGTCTTTGAGAAACACCGGTGGCAACAGCTAGAGTTTAGCCAAGATAAAAGTATATGCAATCGTGTGGCAGCCTGCAGAAATGCATACACGGTAAATGCTTGCGCTCCAGCCTGCTTGCTCATAGGTCTGTGCAAAGTAATAAATGGTCCCGAAACATTTATTTCAAATAGCTTTTGCTATTATTACTTTAAAGATAACTGCACTGCAAAGTATTTGCTCCATGATGGTAAAGATGCACATAGAAGAGAAGGATTTATGAATTAAAATATACTGTTTATTTTGCTCCCGCAGATACAACGCACAGCAAATAAATTAGAGGCCATCTTCCACATTTCCTCCAAATTGTGGACAAATGACTGTGTCATTTCCCACCTGGTTATATTTTCTTAAAGGATATTATTACGCCACTCAAGTGGCTTCCTAATAGGATCCAATAAAACCTAAAGTATTCAAACCATAACTCTAAAGTCCTGCAGAGCCGGGGCCATTAGATCACAGCAGACCACCACCTTTGTTTACTAGGCCCTCCCTCAAACAGAGCATGACCTTTGTACAAGTGATTTCTTTCGTAAGTATGCATTTTTTAATTTTTTTTCTTTTGAAAGGAAAGGTACTGGTGGAAATAAAGGCAAACAAGCAGGCATATAGACTGGAAGAAAGAGGAGGAAGAAGTACTTTATTTTACTGTTCTTTGGTACTTTATTTTACTTTTCTTTGTGGTTCATCTTGGTCATTCCTCCAGCTCCAGGACATGAACCCGGGTCCTAGAGATATATGTGGATTGCACCCCTTTGGAGGCAGCTGACCCAACTGCTACTCTACCGAGGCACAATAAAAGTATGCATTTTCAAAATACAATTTGCTTTTAAGTTATTCTAAAGTCCTATTTGCCAGTAGTTCCAGATCTCCCAGTGAGGAGAGATCATCATTTTCATAGCATAGTAGCTGCACATCTGTGATAGCTCTTTTCATAGTCTGTCTTCAGGTCAATTTATTAATGAAGGTATCTTATTTCTCTAGAACCCAGGATGTGAACCCTGGGAAAGTAGGTTATGATTCCTATGTCTGAATTCTCCCCAAGTCCTTGCATTTAGTGTGAGCCCCTCTACCAGTTCCTCCATCTCCTAAAAACAAAAAGAAAACAAAAAACACAAAAAAAGCTTAAAAAAATAAGTTGTAAAGGTACTCAAGCATCTTTTGCTTTCGGGCAAACAATGTCCTGATGAATTACTTCTTTCTTTAAGACAGACCATCACTTAAGTGCCACAGCTCTGCATTTATCTCAGGCCTGCCAGCCTCATGATGGGTGAGCCCTGTTTGTTCTGTGTAATCCCTTCACCTCTATCAAAAACTATTCTACGGCACACCGGTTAACCATAGAGATTCAGTACTTCAAATATTTAGCCTTCAAAATTTTTCATTAAAATATAAATGATGTTTGAGTAAAGATACCTTAACTTCAGCCATTATTAGCTGTTATTTTAATAAGGACTAGAAGGAAAAGAGCTGAGAACTGGGACATTTTTAAATTACAAAGGAGATGCAGAGACAGGGCAAAGAGGGAATGGCGTCTGGTAGACTGCAATGGACTAGATCTTCCTGAGATGGTGCTCCTGTAGGAAGCAATGTATTAAGAACAAAAAATATGGCGCACCCTGGTGGCTCAGGCATTAAGTTCACGCCTGGGGCACAGTCCACAGGCCAAGGATCTGGGCTCACAGCCCAGGGCTGGGAGTAACAACTAAGATGAACAAGTAAACAAAATGCTTCTCCCTCTTCTCTCTGCCTTTCTGCCTGCGGCTTGCATGCCTTTATTTCTCTTTAAAAAAACAAACAAACCAGAAAACATATATCCTTTGCAAATCAATAATGTTGGCAAACTGAGCTGAAACTCAGGAAGTTCAAATAATTACAGTGTAATCAAAATTTAATTATAAAAGAGCCCAGTGATTGGGGTAAAAATCAAAACAGTAAAGGACATCTTCCCATAAGAGACCTAGCAGTTCTGTATAAGTTGTAACCAAGGGAAGCAAGTATTATTAAAAAAAAACTTGGATGAGTCTGGGAACCTAGGAAAACCCATGGCTCAAAGGATTAAGCTAAAGCTAAACTGAGCCACGTCTTCCTCTAAGCCCATTTTTAGGAGGTGGGAGGGTGGTGTGAAAATCTCCTCCATGAACCTGATACCCTTGACATCAATTCACGGATGTAAATAAGATGAACAGACTTGCACCAAGGTCCCTGTCCCTTGTACAAGATGGGCAGTGTATCCTCACTGAGGAGAGGAATATGAACTGCCCTCAAATCCCATATTTAAAATGACTCTTAGTCTATAAATCATGCTTCCCTTCTGCTTACAGTCTGTAAAGGATTAGAGAAAAGGCTGCTCCTAGGTGTGACAACTGAGAGCATTAAAGACTAGATGTCATAAGACTGCCATGTCTTCCCTGAGAAAAGCAATAAATAGTCAAACTCCCAGTCCTGTGCTAGAATATATACTGGTTGTCTCTATACAAGCTGAACTGCAAGGTTTGCGCAAACACTGTCAATCATATTCCTTACATGGATAAAAGGGGTTAGGGCTCAAAATCCCTTGAAGTTGAAGATTCCTGTCCAACATAGAGCTGAGAGCAATGCAGTTAGCATACAGGTAATTTTTAAGGCTACTTCTAAGTTTATATAAAATCCTTTGACTCGTTCTTTGTCTCTTGGGTATCTCAAAATTTCCATCTCTTTGAAATTTTGGGAAAAAATTCAAGTTTCACCTCCCCCCAGAGAGAAGAGGCAGCTACATGTTTTACAAACTTAAACATTTTTGTTTTTAAGTTTGTACATGCAGCCAAGTTAGATGGTCTTACTCTTGGAGCCCGATAATGCTGGATACCTGATAAAATCGGAGTCAAGTAGCATCTCTAAGAACTCAGTTGCATTGCTTGTGTGCTAAGTTAAGCATCACAGATTATAAATTTGCACCTTCCGGAGCCCAGGGTCTTAGGAAAGTATATGAGTATAGAGAAAAGGCAAAATATACATGGCACTAGAATGAACCAAGTAACTGGCTTGCCTTTGAGGATTTTTCCTATCCCCTGTCATCTACTGATTTATCCCCCAAAAGGATATCCCAGAACTGGTGGCCAATATGAAAGCAAAGATGGGAAGAGTAGCCCAGCAGTGATAAGATGTTTAAAGGGCTTTGAAGCTCATGAAATTCTCTTGCCACGGTAACCTGGCACTTACTCCAAAATGGCGCCTCCAAGCAGTTACATGGTCCATGTTCCAACACCTCAGAGACCAGGAACCCATCACTTTCAAACAAAAACAAACAACAAACAAAAATTTCTGTATACTTGAGCAAGTGTAGCAGAAATTTTTGTCTTATAAGGATAAATGCTTCCTGAGAGTCTACTGTTTCTAGTTGCATCCCTTGGGGTCACAACGAACAATCTACGTTCATCTTTCCTTCAGATAGTCCTAATCTTTGAAGAATGTCATCTCAGTCCTTCAAGTCTTTCCCTCAATCCCACAGCTCTATTCCTGCAAACATCCAGATTTAAATTCCCCATCGCCAACCAACTTTCTCCGACGTGTCCTCTTTGCTTTCTATTTGTCAACATGTACGTTTCCCAGAACTGAACTCAGTATTCCAACTGAGGTCTGACCAAAGAAAAGTGGGGTTCTAACTTCCCCCATCATAGACACTGTGCCTCAGACCGGCTTTCTGGTGGCCACCTCAAACTGTGAACTCTCTCTGGGCTGATACAGCCATTTTGAAGCAGCCAAATCAAAATTCAAAACTATTATTTGTTACCAAGTAATGTAGCCAAATGATATCTAGATCTCTTCTATCCTCCCCACCAAAGATCATCCATAAATCTCACACCCCACACTCATAAAGGCACAAAAAATTGGTGAAGTTTTCTGTTTTGCATATTTGGATATGCCTTCTAAAAAGCTGAAAATTATTTGTCCATGAGTCTTCAAAAAAGGGCCAGATCAAATTAGTCATCTCAGGAGAAAGACACACATTGTCTACAAGGTGTATATAGAGAAACAAAACAAGTGAATGAACTAAATAAAAGAAAAATAACTTTTATACTCTAAGACCAAAGAAGTAGTTGCCAGAAGATAAGGTGGAAGAGGGTAAATAGGGTAAGAGGGGTCAGTTTTATGTTGAAAGATAGAATTAGTCCTTTAATGGTGAACTTAATGTCATATATACAGATGTTGATTTATAATGACACATATCAAAAACCTATATAATGTTATCATGCAATTTTGCTTTGATTAAAAAAATCATCTCAAAACATTATGCAACCTAGTGGGCTAACCACATAAACATTGAAATCCCATGACACGATACTTAATAAATTATACCATTAAATGTCGAATGGTATCCTGCCTAACAAGTAATACAATGCCAGGGAACCAGCACAGGTCTGTCATGAGAATCACCTGAGTTTGAATCTCACCACGTTAATGAAGAGCCATCAGCCCAGGATCTGAACCCGTTTCCTCCCCTAGACGTGGAGATAATGCTCCAATTTTGCATGTTCTTCTATCAAGTACTTGAGACAATGCCTGGTCTATGGTAGATTGGCAGTAAATGGTAGGTTTCCCCTCAAAACACAGATGATTTATTACACTTACATCTCATTTCCCTTAAGAGATTATTACTAATTCTTAGGTGCAAACACTTGCAAGTCTTCCTCTCCCTCATATTCTCAACACCTAGCATGAGCAGACAGGTGCATTCTTTTTGAATATAAATGTGAGTATCTGGCTTTAAATTTAGTTGTATGTCATATAGATATAATCACATTTCTGTTCTGGTCTTTCCATTTCACAAGGGATATTGGAAAATTCCCAGGGAGTATCTAAAATTACCTATTATAAAAAAAAAAATACTTTACTCAAGTCTCAGGCAGTGGTGTTGAAATGATTCTCTAGGTCTCATCAATTTGGGAAAGGGGTTGGCATTGACATTTCTAATATTTTTAACGATGACCCAATTTGAAGCTTTATTTGTCTCCTAAAATAATGGTGTTTCACAACATGGCTAAAACAGGAGCGGTAAGAGGAGGCTGATGAGGAAAGCCAAGATCTGATAAATCCAATCTCTGATCCGTGGCTCAATAAGCTAAAGGAAAGTTTTGTTGGTCTCCAGTGTCTACCCTGAGCAATAAAATTAAGAGAGTTCACTCCGACATTGCTGCAACCAGCTCAGGTAATTGTTACTGAGATGGCTTTAGCAATTTGAGTGGGAGAAGATGAGAATTCGGAAAGAGATTTATTTCCGGCAAAGCCTCCCAAACATCTCATTAATCTGCTTTTCATTTGGCAAACTTTTCTTTCATTAAAAGAGTCATGTTCTGTGGTTTACAACAAAGCAAGAATGGCCCTGGGAACATAGAAGAGCAAAAAGGAAAGACCTTGTCTATGAAACAAAATCCAACCTGAGTTCAATTTCCAGGCACTCTGCTTACATGTTCTGTGAGCATGGGACATTTTCCTTACTCTTAGAGCCCCAGTTTCCTCATCTGCAAAGAGATAATAAGTATCCTGTCATGGTTTATGGAGAGTTGAGATCAGGCCTAGGTCCTCAGGAACTTTGTTTGTTACTCCTTTTTTAATTCTTTTTTATTGACGTCACGTTGATTTACAACCTTATAGAGGTTTCAGGTGTACAGTATCGTAAATGAACGTGTGTGTGTACTTCCTTCAGTTCTCTACCACAAATGTGGTTTCCATCCTCCACCGTATCACTGACCTCTTTAACCTGATTCACCTGCCCTCCCCTTCTTAGGGCTCAGAAGGTCATTTGCCAATGAAGGTCATAATAGTACCCATTTCATAGCAACTGTCATGAGGAGCTAAATGAATGAATGTGTATAAAATGATTAGAACAAGGTCTGGCACAAAATCATTACTGTCTAAGTGTTTATCATCATTCTATTCAAGGATTAAAGGACACAGAGAAGGGATGCCTTGCACATAAGGGGAAAAAGAAAATAGCTCCCTTCCACCACCAGACACTTTATCCTGGGGCCTGAAGAAATGCCTTGGACGGAGGAACTGTCCATAAAGATAGTGTCCAATGACTCACGCAGAGTTACCAAGGAGGGGTCTTGTAGCTCCACCTTGTTGACAGAAAATCAACCAAGAAAGATGGAGGGGAGGCAGGACTCGAGGGAAGAGAAGGAAGTTACCCTGAAAGTGAACACTCCAGGTCTTCTGACATCCAAATCACACTGCCTTTTCAATGTTGCTTGGTGAGGAAGCATCTTTCTCCAGAGTTGAAACCGTCTAATGGCATCTGATCCTCTCTGTGGTTTTAATGGACAGAAGATGTGGGCTCAGGGTGGTTTGTGGAGATGCTGGGAAGGTAATGGGAGAGAAAGGTCCCCAACAATCTTCTCAGGAGTTCACTTCAGTGCACTGTGGACAGTGAAACAACAGTGTGCCCAGGGATTTGTCACCCACAAAACCCAATCCATTAGGCACTGCCTCCCTTGGTTACTTTCCAACATTTGTTTTTATTTCCCAATTTTGACATGTTTTGCTTTGTACCTGAAACATTACTGCTTCCAGTTCTTCCTTTAGTCCTAGGAATGGCGCCACTTCCAGCTGATTTGGTGTCACCCATCACTCGAGGAAAGTAGGATGCTCTTCCTCTGACTTGAAATACATAATGTGCTTCAATGGTTTCCTCCCCTTCAGTCATGGAGGTGGATCTGTTCTAAGGAAATTTGTCAGTCAAAGCAATTTTCACTTCAGAAGCTAACAACAGTTTAATTAAAAAATGTTTAAATTGAATTAAAATTCAATTATCCAAAGAAACAGATGTCAAGAATATGAGATCAGAAAACAGAAAGGGGAAAAAAAATAATTAGCCCTAGGTTGAACTCAAAATATCACTATTTTGAGTGCCTCAGTCTAGGTTCTAGTTCTTGCTGAGATTCTAGGTCCTTCTGGCAGCTAACAGGTATAAAGTCAGTCAGAAAACATGAATAAATATTTTCATGAGGAACCAAGGTCGTTACGAATTAAGGTCTTACTACAGTTTTTTAATGTTTCCTAATCCTCATCACAATTGCCCACCTAATCTTACAATCTCACATGTCAGGGTTAAGAAGAGAGGGCTACACAGGTGAAAATAGAGAAAAGGTATGAAAACTCTGCGCTGTACTTCGAAGTGCACACATATCCCAAGGCGGGAAAGATGGCAGAATCCCATTTCCACTAGGCTGACATCAGGAGCTCCAGGAATGAGATCAGAGGCAGAGGCAAGAAGGCCCCTGGGGAGGCTCACACCTGAGAGCAAAATCTGGGTCCCCTCTGAGAAAGACCAGTCTCCCTACACGGGGACAGAAGGAACCACATCATGAAACCCCTGGGGTTTGGGGGGCCAGGAAGGGAGTACACAGAAGACAACCTTGGGATTCTGCTGGAGGGAGAGGGGGACACATTGGATTAAAAGCTAAAATTGGGGCTATTACCATGTATGTGACACGTCCCCACACCCCGGAAAGCTCCTGGCTAGTGCAGTCTGAGAAAAGGGGCTGACATCAGTATTCCCTCTTCTTCAGCTCTTTCACGACTATTTCCAGCGTGCCCAGGGTTCTAATGAGGATCCCTGCGGGCTGTGCTCCTCCAAACTAGTTGCCTCCTGATGCAGAGGCTCCCAGTGAAAGAAATATGATTCTTGGAGCTTAGAATTTAATTATGTGCTGCTCTTCATATAGCAAAGTAATTTAAATTATGGCACCCCTAGAGTCTACCAGCTGCATTCCTTTTCTTCTAAGTAGAATGGGCTGATATGGACACATTAGTTTTCACATTCAGGTTTCCTTGCAGCTAATCACACGCATTTGAAAACCAGCGGAGCCAAGGGCGGGTGGGGGGCACAGTCTGTGTCCATGTGAGGACTTCTGTGGAAAGAAGAAATATAATCTGCTAAATTAAAGAAACAAAGAGGCCATCAGATTGAGATGGTTTTAAAATCATGTAAGCAAACCCAAACCTAAATCCATAAGAAATCGAACTCTTAGGACAACCCATCAAAACAGCCAACAAGGCAGTTCCTGGTGGAGTAGTGGTTGGGTCTGCTGCCTGTAGAGAGTGTAGACCACTTGCATCCCAAGGACATGAGTCCCCGTGGGTTTAGGGCTGGGGAACTAAGATGAACCAAGAAACAGAAAAAAAAAAATGTTGATTTAAAAACAGCCAACAAGTCTTTTCAAAACAGCAGAAGCACTTAAGCTGTCTCCAAACAAATAGTTTTCTTGCTGTGTTTCTGCTGCATCTTTCTGAAAATCTTGCCCCAGCGCCTGCAAGCAGAGCGTTCCTCATCACTGTGCTTGGCAGCGCCCAATTTGAATGGATTTCTGCTCCCAAAACTCTTAAAAATGTTAATACACCTCTGCTTAACTTCTAACAGAACTAATCAGTACAGCTCAAGAATATATGCATGTAGAGACATATATAAATACATACATATTCATATAAATAAATTTATTAAGACTAGGTTCTAGCTAATAACCATGAATGTATATAAATATGTCTATACATACATATTTATGTATATATATTATATATATATTATAATATATATTTATAGATATATACTTCTATATGGTCTATAGTAAATATATGTATGTATAGACATATGTACGACCTATATTTATTTATATATATATATATTCATGTTATTAACTGGAACCTAGTCTTAACCTGTCTGGTTAAGAATAATGAAAAGCCTCGGTTCTTCATGAGTTAAACAAAAATACCTTGCAGCTAGTCACTCTCTGCCTCTCCTCAGAGCTGTGCTAAGGACCAAAAGAGATCATTTGCAACCTGTTTTCCCCTGTAAAGTAAAGGACCAACTAGTCCACCGGATGGATGGAAACTTGATTTTCAAGGACATTAAAAACCTGCTTCCCTAATTGTGATATTACAATTTGATCATTCATAAAACGCACCCCTCTCACTCACAATTCTCACTTGATTATGCGAAGCACGGAGGCAAAGAAAGGGAAGACCAAATCCTCCTGCCCCAGCACAGATTCTGAGCAGTTTTAGTTCCTGTCAGAAATCTTCCAGTGCCCACATCCCATGCTGAGCTTTCTTTCTGAGGAAAAGATGAAGTGGTCCTGCCCTTGCTATGCTAAGTCCATGGAGGTGTCTTCTCAAGGCACTTTGCAAATCAATATGCCATCCACCTAGTGAAATGTGGCCACACACACCAACATATGACCCTCAGGGAGGCTTTCTTCCTGGTAGGGAAAAAAAGCAGTGAACAGAATAAAACATTAAATTGGAGTCTGTGGGTGGTGACTGCCGAAGTGGGTCATTCCCTTAAACTCCATTTCCTCCAAAGTTTCATGTTAATAGATGCCAAACCTTCCCAAAGTGAGTTTCCATATTGCCAAAAGGGAAAGGATGTCAAAGTCATTTGAATAGTTTTTCGAATCTCTTTCCTTAATACGCCATGCAAGTGCACGATCCCACAGGCCTGTGAATCTCAGCAGAGCTGCTGTTGACAACTCTAAACTCTGCCTTTGGGTTCGGCGCTTTCTCTTTCATGGATGAATAACATCTTCTATCAAGTTGTTTTCCTTGTTATTCTGACCGGGCTCATTTCGAAGAAATATCAGCCTACATTTCAGGCTCCCTGTCCAGATCTTCTCTTTCTCTTAACTAGAACCTGAGATTTACACTCCAGGAACCACTGTGGGGTGCAGGAGGGAGCAGGTAGAGTGGGGTAATTCCCTTCCAAAAGCTTTAAGAGCAGGTCAGCTCAGAGAAGATGCTCCATCTGTGAACTGAGATGACCCCCCCGCCCCCGCAACTGCCAACTGTGGACAATAATGACATAGAAGGCCTCAAATAAGGCTTCACTTACTGGCCACCCCTTTGAGAGACCTGATTTGCATGTCCCTTTCCTCCACGAGAAGGGCCCACTCACCAACTTGCGCCCCCACTTATGGCTTGTACAAACAGCAATTTCAATATTTTAGGTCACTTTCTTACTTATATTTGTTTCCCCTCACCAAACTGAAAGCATGTAGAGGACAGGATCTTTGACTTATTTGAGTAACCCCAAAACAGGCTTGCCAATGTTTGTTACCTAATAGAGTCTAAAGAAATTCCTGCAGAAGGATGAATTTGTTAATTGACTAGTTGAGAGATTGAACCCAAGCTACAAATGAAAGCACCTTATACACCTTCAATCATTAGACAAATGTAAGTCATTATTACACGGAATTCCATGAATTCGCTTTGAACTTACGGTAATTAGGCCATTGCTCAAAGTCAAGAGGTAATGGACCCTAGAAATGTTCTTATTACATAGCATCCTTATTTTTTGTTTATTTGCTTCATCCAGACAAGACTGAGAATTTACACACTCTTAAATAATAGTACATGACAAATCAGTTCACCCAACAGAAACACGAAAAAGTAACTTGCAGTGGGAACCACGGGTCATGAGGGCACAAGGACAGAGGTGGAGGACCGTTGGAAACTGGTGCTAGGTGACAATTGTTATCAAGTATTTGATGAAGAGTGAACCTGCACATCTAAAATATATACTCTGTTATAAATCAGTGCTACCTCAATTAAATAAATACATCTACAAATTAAATTAGTGCTACCCCTTGGAGACACAATGATGAAATAACATACTCTTAGGACACACTGGTGTCCTCATGAGACCATTACACTAACACCAACAATAAGCACGGAGGGGACAGTCCTCAGGCAACCCCCATACCCTTTTTAACCAATTTTCTTGGCATGAGAGGAATTACAGGAAATAGTTATGGACATGCGTTGCTGCATGTTTTCCTTCTGTTCAGCTGAATACCATAAATCTTGGACATCAGCTGTGTGTTGGCTAAGTACAAGAGATGCAAAAAAGGATTTAAAGATGGGCTGCATAAAAGGGACTTGTCAAGACCACCAATACCATAACCAAGGCAAAATATAAATAACATAGACAAACATCTCTTCAGTGCTATGGGTCTAAAGACAGAGAAATAACAGGCAGCTGGAGAAGACCAAGAAAGTCTTCATGAAGACTGTGGTTTGTGACAGAGGTTAAGCTTTGGACAATATCTCAATCATGCAATAGAGGACAGCATGGTAGGGCAAAGGGAAGATGCAGATTCAAGGGACCAAGATGCTGTACAGAAAATATAGGAAAGAGAACTAGCTCCCAGGAGTGTCTTTAATCATCATTTCTAGAAGTCTCCATTCCATCTGCTTTAGGTATGCTTAGTATACTATTATGGTAATAACCAATAAGAGAGTAGCTGTATTTAATGTAGAATAACACTGGTATAACAGAAATATCTCTCCATTTACAAAACAACATTAAACATTATTTTATTATAATGGAGCAGGCATACTCTGGTGGTGTGGCAGTTAGATCTGCTGCCTCTCACTGGCACAAACCACATCCTAAGGACCTGGGTTCATGTCCCGGGGCCGGGAAACACCCAAGATGAACTACTAAATAAAATAAATAAATGTTTCTTCCTCTTCTCTCTTCCTGCCTTCTTGTCATTTACTTTTATTCCTGCCTGTGCCTTTTCTTAAAAATGAAATAAAACACTGGAGCAAATACTACCTTTATAAAGTATCCCTGGAAAAATTACTCAAAGCTTGAAATACAATTTGGGGTAAACAATATTTTCTTTCATTTGTATTAGAATTCAAAACAAAAACTTCTCAGCAATTTCTGAAAATGATCTGCATTTAATACGGAGAAGCCCTTTCAATTATTACAGCATAACATCCTGCCAACTGCTACAGCATTTCATCTCTGCCAAATTCTGATGTCTAGCATTAGGATTAGCTTCTCTGGAATTTAAAAAAATCCTATTTTCTTCTTTAGAATATTTTTAAGAACTGGGAAGTAAAGATGCATAATGCTAACATTTCTTAACTCCATCAAATACTAAAGCAGATTTTTCAACCTGTGATAGAAATAAAGAACTCATTTATGGAACATCTCCCAAATTGGAGCTTTGCAGGATAATAATAGGTGTTTCACTTAAAAAAAATGAGAAACATTCTTTGAACAAAGTTAATTAAATTTTTTGCTTTGGTTTGTTTTCTTTTATCTACAGAACTTCTTGGAATCATTAATACGTGTTCTTGTAAATTGTGACTCTCCAAAGAAGGGACATATGTCTCCATACTTACTTTACAATGATATATTTTGTAGCCACATCTATTAGTTCCCAGAATGGTGTTTCAGGAAGTACCAACCTGAGAAACACTCATCAAATAAATTACTCTAGATTAAAGATAATTTCACGAGTCAGCTTTGGGTGGTCAGTTGACTGCCAGAGAAATATTTCCTCTTCATTAACAAAAATCATGCTTGGTAAAATAAAAAAGGGAGGGAGGAAGCAAGGAAGCAAGGAAGGGAGGGAGGGAGGGAGGGAAGAAAACAAAAAGATAAAAGAAACAGAATACCATTTTTTTAAAGGAAAAGTATAGTTTTTGTTCTTAGTGATTCCCAGTTAGAAGGATGGGAAACATTAGTTTGTAGAGATGTAGCCAGATATTTAGGGAATGAGAAAAAAGTCAGTGTCCAATTGAGTTTACAACTGGTTAACAAAACGTCAAAAACAACAAAGACTAGAATTTAATATTCACAAGGGTATGTTATAGCTTTTCACTGAAACAATTTTTCTCTTACAATTAGCCTCATTTTTAACAAAGATAATCATAGTGACACTACTTTGTTTGCAAAATAAAACTAGTCTTATTAAACTTGGCCTGAGTATTTACTTAAGTGAAAAAAAGAGAAGTGATTGACCATGAAGGCAAGTAGACAGGCAGGAGGAGAGAGAGGAAGAAGTAGTTTATTCATTCCATCTAGCTGTTCATCTTGGTTGTCCCCACTGCACCCCTCACCCTGGCCCTGGGTACTGAACCCGTGACCTTGGGATCAATGTCTACTATGCCCAGTGCACTAAACTACTCATGTCCAGAATATCAATTTTTCTTAAAAGTTATATGAATTATATAGCAAATGCCACTCAGGCAATTCTTTCAAGAGGACAAGGCAAAAACTCTAATCATAAATGAACTACTGTCATTTTCCTAGTACAAAACCTATTTTATATGGTGCTCCCTGGTGGCTTAGTTGCTAAACCAGCAGCTGAGGCACAGACCATGTGAAGTTCAAAGACCTGGTTCAAGACAGGGCCAGAGGGAACAACCAAAAATAAATAATAAACAAATAAAAGTGTTCCCTCCCCTCCCTCCCTTGCTGACTCCCTCCCTCCACCCCTCCCTTTCCTCCTTCTGCTTCTTCCTCCTCTTCTTTCCTTCCTCTCTTTATAAAAATATATATATTTGATATGCTAATATATTGGTCATCAGTTGCCACTTTCCAGCCCAGTCTGGGACTTTGTGCTCTGAGATCAAAAGGGCGGTGCATTTTCATTGTGACCTCCTTCACATTACCAAGAGAAAAGTCTACAGGAAGAGGAGAAAGGCAGAAAGGACTGTGAAGACTGCAGGTAACCTGAGAGGTGGGGAAAGTGCAAACATTCACAGGAAAGGGAGGAGTAAGGAGATAGGTGAAGAGGAGTAGGCTGGTGGAAGACATAAACTTGGGTACTAGTCCCTGGCTATCAGGTGGATGATGATTTCTATGTACGAAAAACTTTAATAAGTTATTTGAAATTGTGGTTGGTTCCAGAACACTTCGCTGTATTTCTCAGGTAGAGTGATGAGTGATACGGGGGGAAATTGTTTTGCGTCAATTAGACATATGATAATTATATATAATAATTATATATAATAAGTATAATTTTTCCTATTTACAGTGATGGGAGATAGATGACCACTTTTCAAGAACTTGATGTCCACAATATTTGCTAAGGTGTGGATAAGAAAGGATCCCTGAATATGTACTTGTGCTCTTCACAGAGTAGGGATTCCTGTACCTGCCAAAATAAAGAACTGCTTTCCCCAAAGGGACACCTTGGGAGTCTGTGACCCTAATACTGTTATTTACTCAAAATACTTCCGAACACCTCTTTTTACATCGCCTTTAGTTTGTCAACACAGACCTTTAAATCTCCTCATTAGTAAGAACTTTTGATGCTTTGTAGGTGGATTTGATTTGGAGGCGAGACAGACATTCAGAGCCAGATCTGGAAAAGAGATCCTTCAAGCGATGATCAACAGGGGGAATCTCCCTAAAAAGCAATGACCCTCAATTTTCCCTATGACATATTAAGTGATTTTAAAACCAATAGGATAGGAAGAATTCTAAGGCATCAGCATTAGAAAAGCATTTTTTCCCAGAATGAATGTGAAAACGAAACTTACAAAAATTTAGATACGATTGTTCAAAACAGTTTTCATTACTTCTTTTTTCACATTTCGTTCAAAAATAATACAATTTTTATTTGTTATCAAGTTCAAGAAAATCCTTAAGGAATAGGATGCTTCCCTATTTTCAACCCTAATGGTTATTTCCCTCTGCAGTATGACTTGGAAGGAGAGACAAAGACCAGGGCTCTGGCTCCTCCCATTTGTAGGGTAAGAGGAGATAAAGACAAAGCAAGGCTGACAAGGGAGGGAGGAGGCAGGGGAACAGTCCTTCAACCTGGTGGTCAGTCAGACTCAGAAAGTGAAGACTTTCAGAATCTCCCAACATCTCCCAAAGCAACCAGACAAACCTCTGATGAGCTTCAATCACATTTACCTTTCCTGAATTGCAAGTCACCTTAAACATGCAGACTTCTGGCCCCCCAAGGTACAGCAAGTTGGCATTTAACGCACCCGACTGGCAGACTCATCATGCCCCGGTGCATAGTCTTCCAGCCCTGAGAGCAGAAAACTCTGTCTTGTTCACTAACAAGTTTCAAGAACTTGTAACTGCACGTATACGTGCTCGATAAAGACGTGCACTTAGTTTGATGGCGCTAGACCTCAATTTTGTTATCTATTCAATGAGAAGTCTTGCTTAGACCAAGAGATTCCAATCATAGCATGTTCTTATTAAAAGAACCTCATCACTTTTCTTTCCTTCCCTTTTCCAGTGGCAGGAACCTTCCTGCAGACACTGCCAAAGAACCACCTTCAGCTGCCTCTTCCTGATGCCTCATTGCTTTCTGTGCTAAAAGGCACTTTGCTTTCATAAACTCAGGATTTTGCAGAAATGAAAACAAAGTAGAGCAGAAACTACTGGTTGTTACAGAATACCCATTCTTTCATCCTTCCTCTGTAACAGAGCCCCATTTTATGTTGGGGATAAAATCTGTTGGACTAACACCAACAGAAATACAGATCCCCACCTTGGTTATGGTGGCTGTCGTACAGAGACACAGCTCTGACCCGAGAAATAAAAGCAGGGGTCTTTCTAGAAGAACAGAATCAGCTGCTCATGGAAACAGCCAAGGTGTGGAGGGGGCAGAGCTAGCTGTCCTACAACCATGAGCACGATGAGGGAAGGGCCCAGGGAGCACCCAGTGAGGACCTCGGGAAGCAGACACTGTGTCCGCATTACCTATAGGAGGCTGAGTGGAAAGACAGGGATAAAAATCAAGGGGTAGGAAGGAGGACTGGACAAGCAAACGTTCAGGTATTAGGACTTGAAAATGTGATTTGACCCAAAAGATACAAGAACACTCATTCACAGAGATGTATGCACCCCCATGTTTACTGCAGCCCTACTCACAACAGCTAAGACTGGAAATGACCTAAGTTCTCAACATCAGATGAAAGGACAAAGAAGAAGATGTGGTGCATATACACTACACATCCCTTAGAAGAGATGAAATCCTGTCATTTGAATCAACATGGATGGATCTAGAGGGGATTGTGCTCAGTGAAATAAGTCAAAAGAAGAAAGATATCAGATGATCTCACTTATAGGTGGAACATGAATAAAAAAAAAGGAACAGATGAAATAAAATCAACCCTTGGACACTTGCCATAGAACTGAGCTTTACCCACAGGGAACGGGACGGGTGTGGGGGCCAAATGGTGGTGAGCCCACTGGACAATGAAGAACACTTGGTGATTCAGTGGAGGGCAGGGTGTGTCGACATACATCTGAGGAATGGAGAAACTGCACACATGGGGAACCTAACGTAAGAGTTTATTTTAATGTGCAAAATCGAAGTTACTGCAATAAAATAAAAGTGAAAAAACACTGATTTGAAACTTGTAAAGGAAACTGGAAAGTAGGTAGAATTGGGCAGAGGAGGCTTGAACTATTATGCAGATCAGATAAAAACAGCAAACCCAATAGAAACCTCCAGAACAAAGCCTGCCATTCAAAGAGTCCTTCCTTCAGCAGAAGTGGCCATGTCCCAAAGCCCATGCGCAGGCATTGTTTCTTCCTTCCTGGGAAAGGGTAGCCCTGGATCAAAAGCTAAGGTGGATCCTAAAAGTGCTGACTTTGGAGCCTCTCAAGAAGGCATCCTCCTCCTTGAAGGGAGATCTGAGCAGCACACCTGCTCGGGAATCACATGGCTGCCACATAAGGCAGTCTCAGCCCTGATTGCCTAGAGCTGGAATTGCATTTGGCATCCGCCCATCTCTAAACTAAAGGCCTTATTTACTTAGTCCTCTGTTTGGGGTGGGGGGGGGGTGTTGTGTGCTTTATAAATTAACCACCCAGATTCTTTACACGGGGCAAGTCCCTAGTTAATAGCAAATTAGGTGTCTGGGGAGATGCCTTCATCAGGCCAGGCTGCGAGCTCTCTCAGGTGAAACAACAGCCTGGGAAGAAAGCTGTCACCATGCAAACTACAGCACTGCTTTCCCAGGAGAACTTGGTAGTGATGGCAACTTGAATAATTGCTTGCAAAACAATAGGCTGGCTTAGGGGGGCAGATGGTATGAATGCAAGGATCTTTGGATGGCCTCAAAACATTCAATAAATTATTATTCTCTTAGTTCTGGACTCCTAGCTGCATCGTCCATGATTGAGATCTGACTCCCAGGTAGCCTCTGGAAGCACAGGTTCATCTCTGGACTTCACATTCCTTCTTTACAAAATGGCAAGGTGGGAGTAGGAGACACCAGTGCAGTATTTATAAGAGAGGGTGGTGATGTGCAGGAATGAGTTTAACAGGTGATGGAGCAGCTGCGAGTCAGGCGGAATGAGTAATAACTCAGATATGAGCAGCACTAGGTAGCCAATACCACCACCAGGCTGCAGACTGAAGGGAGTAGGTGGGATTTCTGGAGTTTGAGAGACACAGACCATTGCCAACAGAGGCTGAGACAATGGTGAGCCTCTGCAGAAGGAGCTGGAGAAATTCAGATGCTGCTAGAGAATCCGTCCAAGGCAGAGAGGGAAGAAAAGGTTTAGCCCCTGCCCCTGCCTCCCTGTAATCTCCCACCAGTGTCTCCATGGGCTACATCCTTGGGAAGCTGGAAAGCACATGAGTTTGGTCAACATCAGCCGTCATGGGCCAGCCCCTCAATGCTAGAGCCTGACTGTCCTTTTCTCTGCAGGACAGAGATACCTCTCGACAGGCACCTTTGTCATCATTCCTCAGTGTCTTTTCCAGTTGTCTACATTCACAAGAACCTGACGTTTTCTATACCACTTCAACATATTGACCTAAAAAGGAAGAAAAATTAGAAGGACAGACAAAAACAACAACCTTCAATTGAGCAGGTTCAAGACCATCATGGTTGAGATCAAAGACTTCCACGATTTTTCTTTCAGATGACAAGAAACCAGGACTCTAAGTGGAAGGACTGCCGAACAGAGGATAATGATAACTAGAGATCAATGACTGACCTACAATTATGGAACTTTACTCAAAAATGGAGAAATACATCCTAAGGCACTCATCACACACACCATCTCTTTATTCATCCAATGGTTCTGGTGTATTTTTAGCTGGATTAAAATAGTTCAAAATCACATCATTAATAAAACGCATCGCCATCACATCTGCTAACATAATTTCTGGCAGCTGCCAGAAATTCATGCCTTCATTGGGAGGCATGAATGTGTGTACACTTGCTGGGTCGTTTTTTTTTAATTTAATGAAAAGTTTCAAATACTCAGGACCCAAAGTTTAGGGAGCTGTGTTGACCTGAGGGCCTCTGACAGGGTGCTGGGCCAGGAGACCAGGATTCCGACTAGCAGTGATGGTCCGCGCGTCTCCAGGGCAGGGGAGCTGCCTGTATCACCCACTGAAGAACGGCCCCTAGGAGGCTGGAGAACCACGGTGTGTCTGTCCCCCGGGTCATGCCGACTACGTCAGCCCCACCAGGCCACAAAGCACTGACTGCTGTTTGGAAGCTTCTGTGAGCCTCATCTGTACAGTCAGGCAAAGTTGATGAGGGAGTGAACTGCGGAGAACCTCGTGGAGCCAAAGCACTATCCATCCCTAGCCCTTTGAGGGGCCAGACAACCAGGGTGTCAATTAGAGCTAGGCCGGAACTGAACTCCTCACCCACCCTGGGAATCGCTACTGTGCTTTGGTTTCTAGAAGCCTCCAGGCCAATGCACAACAGTCAACAGTCCAAAGCATCGGCACTTGACCCCTAGCACTCCCTCTGTTTTGTATACGATCACTCTTATGTCCCCCACAAAACTGAAAACGAGCCACCTAAATATGAACTCAGGGCTTCCTCTATCAGCTCAAGGAAATGGTCTCATCCCATGAATAAGTTCCTGTTCCCATTCTTCAGATTCCCCTCATCATCATCCAGAGTCTCTGGCTCCACTAGGGGAAGGCGATGGCTGAATGGAGAGGCTCACACTTGCGCTGAATAAAACCAGCTCAGCATTCATCATCAAAGAAGTAACGGATGCGGGAATTCTTCTTGTCTGCAAAGATACACTCCCAGGCACCCCACTGGAAATAGTCAATATGAGCAATTACCAGAGTAAGGAGAGAAACCCATGAAACTGGCAAGGAAAATTAACCTGCAAAGGAATATTTTAAGGAAAATATTTCCTTAAGGCAATGTGAAGGTCTGTGATGTTTGCCTGTAACATTTTAATAGTTGGAATGCTGAGGTTCGGGAGCAAGAATTATTACTATTTACCTAGAAGCAACTGATTATATTTTAGTGAACTCTGCCCTCTCACAGGTATTTAAGGAGACCTGTTATAAATGTCATGCCCTGATCTTTTCCCTGAAAGGAGGCAAGAGACAGAAGAATTAACTCTAAAATGGCAGAGTCACAGCAGAGCCAGCTGCCCTCTGGGGAACTGAAAAGACAGAAAGCGCCGGTGGCAAATCTGAAAAGGACAGAGGGAAATGGAAAACGGGCATCTGAGGCCACAAATTCATAAGGTCACGTCACAGAAAAACAAGGAGACTTTCTGATGAGGGGACTTCAGGCAGCGGCTACCGTGACAAACTGGTGTCCCCTTTCCTCCCTCCTTCCCTCTCTCTCTCTACCTCTTTCTGCTCTTCCCTGTAGGATGCAGATAACTAACAAGAACCTCGACATGAGTCCCTTGTAGTCATTCCTTAATGTTTCTTCCAATTATCTAAGTTAACAAGAATCTAGAGTTTTCTAAACCAGCTCAACATATGGACCCAGGAAAGAAAATCTACACTTATGATTACTGTCGATGGCCTCTCCACAGCTCAATGTGTTTTCTTCAATCTTGTGCTTCTATTTAAATAGCCAATTCTACAGAAAATTGTTCCTTTGGAGAAAGCGCTGTGATTTCCAGGGTGAGGGGTAAGAGAGCAGCTCAAGTCAATCCATCTCAAAGGGGCCCAATCTGGGGCACCCAGGAGCAAAAGCTGCAGGGGGGCACCCCCCCACTGTCTCTGTGGAGGGGTGGGCAGGGAAACCTGAAGGAAAGAAGACCTGGGGAAAGATGTCAGCATCAAAAAGCACCTAAACACCATCTTTATGCCGCAGAGGGAGATAAAATCAGATTATTTCAGAGATGAAAGAAAGCTTCAGGTGTCAGACAACTCCCTAACCAAGTTTTCACTCTGTTCTCTAGCAGACATTCTCAGCTTTGGGGGTACATTGCAATCACCCAGGGAGATTTAAGGAAAGAATATGATGTCTGATATCCATGCCAGACCTGTTAAATAAGATCTGGGGAAAGGACCAGCACTGGGAAGTGTAAATAACCCCCCAGAAGACTCTAAGGTGACAGAGACCAGGCATTGTCCCCTTGCGCCTGGATCAAGCAGTCACATTGGAAGACATCCGGGGCAAAAAGAATTCACTACCCTCCTTGGAAACCCATTCCAAGTTGAGCCCCTTCTGATTTTATAGGTTTTCTTTAGGTTGAGAGTCTACCTGGCTCTCTGTCACAGCTGTGCCCAGACGGGCCCTGGAAATCGGCACCACACAGGTAAGCAAATTCGGGACGTTACAAACCTGGAGGAACATCTTCCATAGCACAGTTGACAGACTGAGGATAAAGATGAGGACAAATATAACCAAGTGGAATTTAGCTGACGTCCTCATCCAAGAAGGGCCTTAAGTGTGCAGTTATACGACAGCTTTCCCTTCACCAGGATGGAAGCTGGTGGCAGTTGACTCCACATGAGCCATCAGGGCTGCATTCATAGAGCTGTGAGCTCCAGAAATGGGGTGCTGGGAGACACCCCTGTGGCGTAACACTGAAGTGATGGACCATACTTCAAAAGAGAGAATAACAGAAGTAAACCATGGTGAAGGATTCTTAAATCAAGGAAGTGTTAGGGGGAAAGCTGATGGAAAATTAAAAGTTTAGAATGAGGAAGAGCAAACTAGCATGGAGTGGTAGGTTATCACCAAGTTGGCCCCTGAGATGACCTACTTACCCAAAGGGAAGAACACTAGGGCCTCAAGGGATAAACCTAGGAGGGGAGAGAATGGGCTCGAAACAAACAAAAAAAAGAATTCTTCAACTTGTTTTTTTTTTCCTTCTTGGGCCTCTTTTGGAGAAGACTAAGGTAATTATACCCCTGGGTCAGTGGGACTCAGCTTATGGGTCCACAGAGATGCCTCTCTTATTCATTAAACTCCTGCATCTGCTTATTCACACGTATTTTTTTAACCCTCCCCTGGCTCACTAGCATTTCTCTCCCTCTTCAGAGGCAACCAGGTGTTTTCTTATATTAGCGTAGGTTCTTGTACAATCTTGGATGCCTTCTGTACAATTGTTATTTCTCTACGTGGCCATTTTCTACTAAAGTTTGTTTCATCTTCTTCTTAATTTGCTGTAGTTCTCTGCGTGTTCTAGATATTAGTCCCTGGTTGGCACTAGCCACTTTATTTACAGTCTATTAACATTCTAATCTTTGCAACAACATTGCCCAGATGTAATAAAATCAACTTTTTTTAATGGATTTTACAATGGGGGATTTATTTAATAAATCCTTCCCTGACTTAAAGTCACAAAGAAATTCTCCCATATTTTCTTTAATAACTGTGTAGTTTTAGCTTCATCTTTACTTCATCTGGATAATTTACCTTTGTGTGTGGTTATGACAAGACCAATCACACTTTTCTCCCTATGGAGAGCCCGCTTATCTCACAGCACATATCACACAACCCTGCCTTTCCCTCTTGAAGAGTGGTACTACCGTTACATTAATTTCCAATTAACATGACACCGTGGTTGAGTTCTCAGTTCTGTTGCACTGATCTGTCTGTCTATTCTCACACCCATATCACACTGTGTTTATAACTATGGCCTTGCAGTATGTCTTCCCAGATGACAGAAAATGTTTCCTTGGCACTCTTCCTTTTCAAGCTTGGCTTACTATGAAAATGTTCTGGAGATCAACTGTACAACATAATCTGTAACTAACAATTCTGTACTGTACAGAGAAATTTGTGAAAAGGGTCGATCTCATGCTGTTTAAACACAATTTAAAAAGAGAGAGAGAATTGGAGAAATCTATCTATTAATATGAGTTCCTCTCCTCTTTCCTCCATGCCCAGAACCCTATCATATTCGTAAGTTCAAGGATAAAAACCCTTGGTCTGTCCCATTTATTCTAGAATCTACAAACATGTGAATTCTTCAGATGCAATTAAATTTCTTTTCTCTCACTTAAAAAAAAAAAAAAAAAAAAAAGATTGGCTTACTATCTGTTGCCTTGAGTTATTCTGTATAAATTTTAGATGAAAAGCCATCAAGTTGATCAAAGACTCCAAATGGAAATTCTACTGGTAGTAAATTTAAATCATAGATAATTTAGGAGGAATAGCTATCTTCTTTATATTGTGACCTCATCGAAGAGCATGTACAGTCTCCACTGATTAAGAATCTCTTCTATATCCTTTACTTACATTGTAAGCTGTTCTCCAGAGAGGGTATATATATTCTTGGGTAAGTTAATTTCTAGATACAGCCTGACTTTCAGGAATTTCTGCAAATGGAGGGATGGAGAAATATTATCAGTATAACAGAAAACCCCTGGTTAACATGGTATTTCCAGCACCTTCACACCCCATGCTCTCTAGTCAACAGTTGCTGTATGTGAGACAGTAACCACTGGGCCCCATCGCCCCAGTCAAGAGCCTTCACTCTCTTGTTCTGTGGTCCATGTGTTTCAAGTCCGCAGTGTGTGGCAGTTAGCACTTTCTTAGAAGCCATGATTCTTCCTATCCACATGCTTTTCATCTTGCCAGTTTAGCAGCTCAGTGAGACTTTGTTCTCAGGGGACATGCCTGGGAAGGAGATTTCAACTCCACCCAAGGAAGGTTTTTCTGGGTCAGATGTCCTAGGAGGGAGGAGTTACCAGGTAGTTACCCCTCGGGTCATTCACTCAGCCTGGTCAGAGAGAGATGTTTGCAGTGTCCCAGAACCCAGGTCTCTGGTCACTTCTTCTGACGGACTCCAGGTGCCTTTCTCATCTCCCAGCCTCACTTTCAAAGATGAGCTTCCCTTCTCTGTGCCTGTTTCCTCTAATGAGGTCCTGATGTGACATTCAGTCCCCACCTGCCAGCTGAGGTCTCCAGCTGAGCATAGACAGAGTTCTCATCTGCTGAGGAGTAGAGGGGAGGAGGAAAGGGCCCTGCCACCTCATGTCACATCTTTGGGCACAGTGGGCATGGTCCAGGCTCCAAAGTCAGGCTCATACTGGGGGACCACACGCACTGGCAGAAGGGTGCACCCACATACACATTATGAATCTTATTTATTACTCGAGATTCGTAAAAAGGACTGGGCAGTTTTTATTTTCTTCCTCTGTCTGGAATAACTAGTATCAGTTAGGAATCAACCATTCCTTCAGTGTTGGGTAAAATCACCTATAAAACAATAGAAGTCTGGGAGGGGAAGTTGTTAAACACCATCTCGAGTTACTTAATAGTTACAGCCCCATTCAAGTGTTCTAGGTTTGCTAGTTTTGCCATTTTATATTTGTCAGGGAATGTGTCCATTTCATCGAAGTTTTCAGTTCATTTGCATATGATTATTCATACTTGAGTAAAATCAGTAATTGAATAACTAAACTAGAAACCAAAAAATCAGTCATGTAAAAGAAGTGATATTTAATGTTGTGGGATTAATGAAATAGCCAGACCAGCCTCTACAACCAGAGACCTAGAGATGCCAAGTTTCACATGTCACGTTTATCCTAGTTAGCTACAATGTGGTGCCATCTAGTGGTGATCGTCAGCTCTGGCTTAAATGGAGATGGAATAATTCTAGGATTGGTGGCTGAGGAAACTTCCAGATGACTCACAGCAATTCCAGGAATTTTCCGTTTAGCTGGTTGCCCCAGTGCTGCAAATTTGGGTTAAAAGGGTTTCTGCTCCCTCTGACATCTCTTCAAAGGTATTTTGATTTGACAACCACTCCAGCCTTGTATTTCCACAATAGCCCTTCCAGAAAAGATGAAAATATTGTACAAGGGGGCATCAATTTCAAAACATCAAGTTCATTCTATTGTGGGATGTCATGGTCAATTTTCTTTCATATGCATAAATTTATCTTGTATATGTATACATATAGACATATATATTCCTATTATATCTTTATTTGGTCATTCTCTTTGTATTAAATCATTTTCCTCATCACTTTTGTTAGAGTTTATCAATATCATTTATCTAGTCAAAGAAACATCTTTTCATGTTGCTACTTTTTGTTGAGATAGAAATGGTTCTCTATTGACATATACTTCATAAACCATCAAATGCACCCCATTTTCTGATGTACTGTATGATTTCATTTATATGGTGTTCAAGACCGGGTAAACTAGTCTACATTGATGGAAATTATTTTAGTTATCTTTTGGTGTGGAGCCTGAATAGGAAGGAAGATTAAAGAAATTCTGGGATGAAGGAAATACTTTGTATGTTGAGCTGAGTTGTATTTGTATAGGTGTAGACATCCATTCTTGACTGAATGCTTTCAAGTATGCAGTTCAGTGGGTTACAAAGGTTCCTACTCCCTTTCACATCTCTTCAAGGGTTATACTGCTGATACCTACACCAATGTGGTATGAAATGTAGACCGATGGAATTTCAATTTCCTAGATGGAATTTAGCATTATGAACTAAAGAGATAATAAACATTACTACCAAAAAAAGAAGAAGAAGAAATGAATTAGCTCTAAGTTTAGTCAAATGAAAACTTAAGTGGAGTCTCCCAGGGAAACACTATTCAGGTCAAATATTGTCAGTCCTCTGGAAGTGAAGCTTTAAGGGAACACTAACCCCATTTTGCCTCTTCCAAAGGCTACTTGGTTGCTGGTTTTCACCATGAGTGTGGGCACAATCTTCAGCCTACCGCAGCTGGAAAGAGGGGCATGTGAAGAGAGTAAGTTGAAATACCACAGATAACGAAAGTTCCACCATTTTTACTCAAGTTAATGTTTCTTGAATTGCTGCAAGCCACTGGTTAATTTCTATAATACTGGGGACACATTCTGACATTTGCTAGTATTCTCCTTGGTTTAGTAAGAAGAGAATTTTCTGATAGATTTACTCCACCATTTTCACTGATGTCATCTCATGGGACCTTCCAGTGTGTCTCTATACATTTTTGTTTATATGTTTGTTTTCTATTTGACCTTGTATCTCCATTATTTTCTGTCTTCTCATTTTGGGGTTTTCTGTTGCTTTTTTCCAGCCTCTTGAAGTGAATACTGAGTCTTTTTGTTTAGAACCTTTCTTGTTTCCTGTCAAACAAATTTCTTCTGAATATTACTTATTGATAGCTCCCACATTTGAGATATAGAGTGCTCATTATTGCTAAGTCATAAGCATTCCTTAATTCCTCTCATGGTTTTCTTTTTTGCCTAAGGATTATTTATTACTGCGTTAAGTTTCTATCCATATGGTGTTATGTTATTCTTTTGCTGTTAATTTTTAATTTTATTAAGGTAAGTTAGCCAGCTATAGGAAAATTAGCCAGCAGCTGAAATGGGAAATTCACTGAAAATATGTGGAAAAAAACAACATTCATTTGGTACTTTGGTACCATTTAAGTACTTAAATGCACGACCTCAATTAAGAAAGACCTCTCCCTACCAAGGTAATCCCATTTTTTCACAGGAATCTAACAAATATTAATCTGTCTGATGCAATCACTCTCCAGCAATTCCATAAAACTACCGAACTCTAGATTCCTGTCTGGGTTGGAGAATACTCACACATACTTCTCCTGTGTACTTTTTCTTGCCTCAATGATCAAATTCTTTTTTTTTTTTTTTTTTTAATACACTTTCTGCTGACTGGAAACAGGTTCATGTCAGAGACAGCTTTCACAGACATAGTTCATACATCATTTTGGAAGTTTGGTATTGAGAGTGAAAACTCTCTAGAGTCCAACCCAGCGTCTCATTCTAGAGTAGCCCCATCCCCACTGCTGAGTGTGTGTTTTCCTTTTCTAACACATCTTTCTATGCTTGAACCCATTTCTGACTCTCCCTGAAGTCTTTCTCACAGGGACCAGAAGAACTTGAGGCCTTGGACCAAGGTTTCCTGCTCGCTCCACCTTCGTGAAGAAATCTCAGCCTCCATTGTCAATAGCACTGTGATCAGGGAACATAATTTATAGGTTATTATTCTCTGGACTTACCAAGACTTTATTTCTGGTATAAAAACACCATATACTTTTGTAAATGTGCATAAGCTCTTGAAAAGAATGAGTATTCTCTGTTAGGTGTACATTTCAACATACATCTAAATCTTTAAGCAGATTCATGGGATTGTTCAGGTCATTAATATTTTCTTCTTTTTCATCTGCTTCTGAGAAGCCTTTTAAAATCAATAGCTATGAGTTTTCATTCGTGAGATCTGTCTGTAGTTCTGTCCATTATTACTCTCATATGACTTAGTGTATATAATCATAGTAGTAACATCTTCCTGTTCCATTATTGTGTTTTACCAGAATGTAACAGCCCTCTATGCGACCCTTTTTTTTTTTTTTTTTGAGAAGGAAGAAGCATCTTCATTTTATTTTTCATTTAGTTGTTCACACTTGTTGCTTCCCCCCATGCCCTTATTTCTTTATGTCAGTGATGATTTTGCGACTAACTTTTGTACATCTTTCCCATCCTTTTATTTTCAAACTTGGCAAATTTTTAAGCAAAAGCTTATTTTATCTTCTAATAAAATATTTCTTTTCTTTTAGGTGGTTAGCTTCAACTGTTTACATCTGTTCAATCACCTTTACATCAGGATGTGTTTCTTTCATCTGATTGTATATTTACTATTTTCCATCTCTTTAGTTATTTCTAATTCTGTTTTCTATCCTTTTTTCTGCTGATTTAAAATTGTTTCTTTGTTCTTACAGTGAATGCACTCAAGACACATTTTTCTCACATTCTTTAAATCTCTTAACATCGTTGACATATCTTCTCCCTCTTAAGACATTCATATTCCTGTTTCCCAATGCCCACCATTTATTATGTTGATATTGCCTGCAGGTTTAGTCTCAGCTGTTACTTTTTCTTTTTCTCCTTCTTCATATCTTTTTTAAGACCATATAAATTTACCAAGGTGTTTCACTGCTTCGCTCCTAATCTCTCCGGCTGTGTTGTAAAGTATTTTTCTTCTTACTTGAGTAGCTCCTGCTGTGGAAGGAAATAATACACGTCGCCAGCTTCTGGCACAAGAAGTCAGCTAACAAAGGACTAAGAAGCCCTAGAAGCTCTGACACGAACCTGGAAATTGTCCCCAAGAAGAAGAAACAAGACACAATATGAGCAATAAGCCATCAGATGGCCCGAGCCACCAACCTGCCAAACTCAATGGTCCAGAGGGAAAAAAAAAACCATCCTCCCTTCGAGATAAAGAATTTGGGGGACACACCCTGGTGGCCGAGGGGTCTACTACACCTGGGAGAAGTCCCACATCTATCTCAAGTTCCCCTGTTCAAGACCCAGGGCCATGTGAACAAGTAAATAAAACTAAAATAAAGAAGCTTCCTCCTCTCTCCTCCTGCCTGCCTGCTCACCTTCATTTCTCCCTGCAGCTTTCCTTAAAAAAAAAAAAAAAAATTAAAAAGAATTCCTAAACCAAGTCCTTGCATTTCTCACACTTAGAATGTACCTGGTTCAGAGGATAAAACACAGTAAGATGAAATGCATGAAATACAGATGCACTTCACTATCGCTATCTTCATATGAAGATGTCAGAAAGCAACCAGATGCCTGCTTTCAACAAGCCTTTGTTAGAGACTAAAAAAAATGCATCTCTCTGTTATGCACGACCCAAGTTCTTGCTAGTGTTACAGCAATTGGTTCGGCCAGTGAAAAGCCAACAGGCTTCACACATTCGGGAAAAGTTAGAAGGATTTTATTTAACGCCAGTGGGCACCAGTGGAGGGGTCTCCAAAGAACTGGTGCGCAGAACAGAAGTTAAGTTACAGATTTTATAGGAGGGGCGGTTTCCGGGGTGGGCTAGCGTGAGGTGGAGGCGGGTCTCTGGAATTTTTCCATTACTGATTTCTGTTCAGTGTTGAGCAGGTCAGGTCTGCCAGTGGAAGCAGAAGTTATCTGTGGCTTGGGGTCCGGCTGGGCTAGTGAGATACTGAGTTCTGTGGATGCTTACTTCCTCCTCACTAGAATATTAAATTAGGTCAATTTTTGGGGACAGATTTCCAGACTTGGATACCAGGTGACCCCTTAGTCCTGCCTGCCCGGGTGAATCCTCAGCTTGACTCTGAAAATGAAGATTTTTTGCTAACTTCACTGATTTCAGTGTTATTAAGACACATATGTTCATAATGCCAAATCAGCAGAGGTTTTGAATACCTGAAAACATCCTTATCACACTTTTATATTTGAATAACAATGACTAGAGTCACACTGAGCTTCAAGGGGTGGATGGGTTATAATGCCCAGAGCAAAGGGCTGTGGATACCAGAGTGCCACCATTGAACAATCCCTTTGGGCAAGTTTTTATCTATAAACTCAGAGAGAAGCAGCACTGAAGGGACTGTGATCCCTCAGTCCAGGGACTGTGGAGGGGCAGAGGTTGAAGCAGAACCTTAGGAAGGACACAAGTGAGCTCACATGTATTTTTATCAGCTGTTCACCCCATCATGCCTCTGGTATTGCCTGGATTTTACCATCTCACATAAACTCTTTCTTGCAGACACAGCATGCTAACAAGCTTTATCAGTGACAGAACTTCCATTGGAAACCAAGGCAGGACCTGTGCCAGCTGGAATCAGAAAAGCAGGAAGATGAATAACTTAAAGATGGTGGACCCTTGTATTGGCTCCACATCCTGCATATAATACCTCCTAGAAAGTCCTGTCTTGGTGCTGGATTTTGACATGGTTTGGGCTGGGAGCCCACCATTCTTCTTGGGTGGTCAACCTCTGGGTCCACGTCCTTCTTATACCAGCAAGAACCATCCCTAACTGCCCCCAGCTTTACATGGTCTTGCCCATAATAATCTCAATACCAAAGACTTGGATCTTTTACTAAAATATCTGCAATAAATCCGTTTTCAGTCCATGGTCTTAAAGATATTCTTCATCACTCATTTATTTATCTGAATCATGGAGTTGGCTTTTTTTCAAAGAAAAGGTACCAGCAGGAATGAAGGCAAGCAGGAAGCAGTGGGAAGACAGAGGAAGAAGAGGCATGTTTTATTTATTTTACTTAGTTGTTTGCCTTGGTTCTTCCCCAGTCCCAGGTTTCAAACCTGGGTCCTTGGGATGTATATAGACTATGTCCAGTGGCTAATCCACAAGACCACCAGGGAGCGCCTGGAGAAATTATTCTTGAAGCGTTGTGTTGAGGATGATATAAGGCACAGGAAAACTTGCCCTATAGTTGAAATGTCAGATTTCTTCTTCCCCTCATTTTAATCATTTTCTCCACATTCTTCGCACCAATATCTTAATTTCTTATAGACCCAGTGTTTAAATATAAAAATCTTCCTCCCATATTGTAAGTCATAAAGACTTTGAACTGGTTTTCTATGAAAAGATAGTTGACTAGTTATGAGATACAGATATTCTAAATGAAGTTAGGTCCTGTAAGTCTAAACGAGTGCCACATTAAAAGTTAGCCTTGTTTTCTGACTGCATTTCTGATTATGGTTTGTAGTTTATCATTTATTTCCCACTGTACTACTGAATAGATTTTACCCTGAAGTCTCATTTGTTAAAAAGAACATTAACATAAAAGAATCCTTACTAACACTCCAAGGAAGATAATTTCATTTTTTTCCTAGATAACATGTTATTAAAAAGATCAAAAGACAATAGCTTTACAGCTATTACAAAAATGTTACATGGAAATCTGATTCACAATTTATTTCTAAAACATATAATGGGAAGAATAAGTCAAATAGCAGAAGAGGAGAAAGTAAGGATTTTTTTTTTTGGTCAGGGTCTTATATCTAGCTTTTTAAAACACAATTTCAGTCTTCACCATTTCAGACAGTCGGGGAAGGTATTCAGCTCAGGGAAAAAAAAAGTGCTTAATAAGGAATAATTGGCGCAGCATATAATATCCAGACAAGAGGTAATTTGAGAAAATTAAGAGCCTCATATCCCAAAGATAATGCTTCCCCCAGGTGATATTTTTAGTATTGTAGGCGGTTTCTCCTTTGTGCCTACAGAGGCTCTTATTTTCAAAAGCCTAGAGTTTGGGTTGAGGTAAAATTTGTTTGCTTTTAATTTTGTTTCCTTATTCTTTCTGGCGCAACTAACTCTATGGCCCAAAAGCTTCCTCGCCCTTCTTATGAATGTGGCTGATTCATTGTATGATTTTTTGGAGAAAGGGGAGAACATTCTTACTCAGTGGTCTAGTCAGCAGCCACTTAATAAATTCTGGTTGTAGAATCAATGAAGACATTCATAAAATCCCATATTTCAATTGGAATTTCTTTACATTAGTAATCAATTTACCTCAATGAACAACTTATAAGTATAATGATTTACAAGAGAGGCTTAGACTTAATCCTTATACCATGGGATTCTATCAGACCCAATTCCATAGCTGACTCAAGGCTCAATGACTAAAAATCCCATGGCTCTTACCCTACTGTATTGCCTCTGAGCTAGCAGAGTTAAAAACAATTTCTGCAAATGGAAATGGCCTCTGCTGAAATTCAACACTTTCATGGTAATTATCAATCCCTATTTAATTTTTATATGCTTTCATTTGGATACAAATGTTCTTAATACCATTAAGTAAGTTCCCCTTTGCACACAGTGATTTTCATCATGTCAACTTAATAACTAGTAGTCGGATCTGGGTCTGAGCTGCCCAGAATCACACTTTTTCCTTTTCTTTTTTAAAGTCAGTACTTCCCTTCTTAGGTTCAAAAATATTTTACATTAAAGAAGTAAGATTTTTCCAAGATTTTTAGAAAAAGAAATTCTGTTGTTGGACTTGTGCCAACTTGAGCAAAGAAAAATTCACTCCTTCACCGAGCGCTTAGACACCAAGCCCCAATCACCGCCTCACCAGGAGTTCCCCTGGCAAGTCCACATCTCTGGGCTACAGCCAGGTTCACTGAAGGCACACAGACCAGTGACTCAAACTCGAGCATCCACTATAATCCCCCGGAAACTTGTTAAAACAGACTTGTGATTCTGGAGGTCTGATCTGGTCCAAGAATGTGCATGTCTAACAAGTACCTGGATGATAGTGATGCTCCGGGACCTTAACTGGAAAACCACTAAAAACTTCTATGGAATCATCTCCAATCTGGAAATGATACCAACTTTCTTAACGTATCAGTATGTCAACGTCAATGATTAAAAAGATTAGAAAAACAACTAAAACCTTCAGGAATCTGTTTGCCACCCCAACCTGGAGTCGTGCATTCCATAGTCACTTGCTAATTCATTTCTGCTCATTCTTTGGCCTTCTGGATTCTGACCCTGTCCCTGGCCTAGATTTCCAGAATGTTCCAGACTTCCTCTGCCTCGATACTAGATGGGAGTTGCCTTTGTCTTAGTATCATGGCATTCCTGTTAAATATATAATCTTCTGACTCTGATGAAAGGCCCAGTGGAGACAAAGTGTAGCCCATTCTCTAAAGATGGATGAAGACTGTTAACTGGATCGTGATTCCTCTAAAGCACAGCTTCTTTCAAGCGTTCAACATTCATTAGCAATTCATTATATTCCTGCATATTTTAAAACATCTCCAAACCATGGCGTGGGGTCATATCTGATTCTAGCCTCTTCTATTGCAAATACTTCAGTATCTGATGAACCAGAGGGTTAAAATCATGACCTCAATGAGCGGATGACTATGAAGGGCAGGACTGGTGATGAGACGGCTGGGTCTCACATTCCCATTACAGTCATCTTCATTTATTCCTCCTTATCCCAAGCCATTTACAAATACACTTACAACATCGCTCAGGGTGCATCCTGGTGGAGTGATGGTTAGGTCAGCTGCCTCCAAAGGAGCACAGTCCACTTACATCCCTACCACCCAGATTCACATGCCAGATCTGGGAGGAGCAACCAATGCAAATAACTAGATTAAAAAAATAAAATAAAATGCTTCTTCCTCCTCTCTCTTCCTGCCTGCCTGTCTACTCACCTTCATTCCTGCCTGCACCTTTCCTTAACAAAAATACATATATACATACACATATGCATATGCATATTGCTCAGTCTCAGGGTACCTGGCACCAAGAAGGTTTGCACAAGGCACTGTTATTTTGGTCATTAAGCAAAATTAAGTACGGATGACGTTATGCCTAATGCTACATGAGAGACAGCTCCGGGAGCAACCATGGGTAATCTTCATTTTAAGTCAGCTTTTCGGAATTGTCTTCTCACAACACAAGGATTTAAGACAATACCAATGCCAGTGGACAATTTTGGTTAATTTATGGCAAAGAGCAAGGATTTACCTGCAGGAAGGAAATGCCCTGTAATCAAACCGGCTGACCTGTTTCACGTGCACTGCTCACTGCTCCCGTCTCCACGTGAGAGAGTAAAACGCAATAGTCCCTCATCAGGATGAGGCAGTCACCCTTCCATGTACGTACATGGAGGACAGGTGTCAGCATGCTTGTCATCCTCTGGTTGAAGGCCCTACTTTACCCATTCTGCAGAGGAATGAAATTGAATTCTATCACTCATTGTAACAGGGAGCCTTTGCGCTTCAAAACTCACGGAGGGTTCCCGAGTCTCCCCGCTTAGACATGAGAGGCCTCAGAAGAGACGGCTGTGTTAGTCCCTCCACAGCCAGAGCAGTACAGGCCCACCTCTCCCACGCTGCAGGCTTCCTCCACACCACCCTTCCCCTCTCATTAGGAAAAGCTCTCACATCACCCTTCAGCACTTGCTGACTGATTACACTTGAGTAAATTAATCCAATCTTCATCTCAAACAGGTGTTTACTTTTGCACACTTCAACACTGATTACACGTGGAAATGCCTTCCTTCTCCCTTTATGACTATTTTGGCCATCAAGTACATGGAGGACAAATGTCAAGGGAGCACTTCAGAACCATTTTCTGGGAAGAGAGGGGACGTGGTGGGTGGGAGGCACGAGCCAGAGGAAAGTGGCACCCCACACACACAGCCTGGGGAGCTGGAGCCCTTCTTTCCACAGGAGGCATGGCCCAACCTCCTGCCATCTCAGCCTGAAGGACAGGGCTCTCCCACCTCTCGGCCCTCGCCGCTCCAGCACTAGCCCTGCAGCGACCAGGCTCTGGGCCCCCTGCACATGCAGGGTGTCTCTGGCTTCACAAGAAGGGAGAGCAGCACTTCTCAGGCTTCCTTGCTCATCTTTTCAAACTGGCCAGTGGGTGGCAAGTCACTCTATCAATGACCTTCTTTGAGTAGTCAAACACATATCCAGTGGGTCCCCTAGATGCAGACCTTCTGGTAAACAGAATTGGAAAACACAGCTTAGATCTGAGTCCACAATAGGACCTTTCCCCTCAATCTGGAGTGTTAGAGAAGAGGAAACAACCTAAAACAAAGGATGTCAGGAGCTATGGAAAGAGCGATGCTTCAAACAGGGAGGTGTGAGCCATCCCTATGTTAAGATTGGTGCCATGACTGGAACTTGATAACTGGGTGGATCTGATGTGTACGTATGAGGGCACTAAACTTTCCATTATGAAAATGTTCAAATATTCACACAGTAGAGAGAACGAGACAGCCAACCACATTGTCAGCTCAGCCCTTCATAATTGACATGCTTGTCTGCGACACAACAGCATCTTTCTCAATAACAGAACCTCGTGTTACTCTTAATACAAATCCTTGATAATATCTAATATCCAGCCCATAGTCAATCCTGAAACAGAGAAACATTTTTGTGAGGATCTCAGGAAAAATGATAATATTTTTAAACATTATTGTAGTAATGCTGATTGTAGATACTGAACTACTATCAAAAATAAACAAAAATTACATTTAGTTGCTTGGCGTCATTAAAGCAATAATACTATTATTAAACACGAATTAAAACAGTGTATTAAAAACTGCTTGACATTTATCCTCAGTGACCACAGATCAGAATAACAGTTAAGCACGTCATTAAATATACACTGGATTACAGGTGGAATCCAATCAAATGTACCTGAGTAGTACAGAAATCCGCTGGCAACTTTGAAATTGTTTATTTCTAAAGAAGCTGGATTGACCTAAATCATCTCTGTTCAGATCCAGGGAAATGTCGTTGATATCGAGAGGACAAAAAACATTTGGACTTCATCAAACACCTGACAACCCTCTCTCATTACCTTTGAAATGATATATTCTGCTCTGAGCTAGGTGAGAAAAACGCTGATATGAAACTTCAGCACAATTACAGAAAATGCGATTGTTCTGGGATCTCTGAGGAGGAACTCTTTTCATATGAAAATCCTGGAGCCTGAAAGACCAGGTTTGTACACTGCAGCTGTTTGAGTTCTCTTGCTCCTCCTCCTCCTCCCCAAGCCACCTCAGTTTGCAAGTAAGGTTCAGAAAACAGAGGGGGAGCAAAATTACTTATGATGACTCACTGTCATTTGGGAATCACTAATAGCTACATCAGAAATATTTCTACAATGTTACTGCACTATCTTCCCAGAAAGGTTGCAGAAACTAGAAATAAAAAGAGTATGGCTCAAAGGGAAGAGGATTGACTAGCAGGCCTGGGGAGCTGCATGCGTTCAGTCTCCTTCCAATCTGGCAGCTGGTGTTTGCCAAGAAGGCAGCCCAGACCTCCCATCTCACCAGCTGCAGGACTGGCAGCCACTTGGCTCTTTGGACACAGGATCTACAGAACCCAGGACTCCGATCTGTGTCAGGGACCCACCAGACTGAGAACACTAACATGTGAAATGCTGGATTTAACTGACTAGTAAGGTTGAAGCCTGACTGGACAACTTTTGTTAACTTCACAGGTGCCTCAGCCTTCTGCAGAGGGCAGAGAGGGAGGGAGAAGCGGGCAGGGAGGCAGGGGTGGGATGGGACTGTTTGGGAATGGCCTCTGAAACCAAAGTGCTGGGGAGCTTGTTAAAGATTTTCAGTCTGACAGCCCAGCTGTCCCCAACCATGGCAGCTACAGAGGGGCTATAATTATACTTAACAGAAGCCACCTGCATTTTGAAGTTGCCCTAAATTTAAAGCTTCTGGGAGACTTAATTAAATTTAATGAAAACCACAGCTGCTAAACAAAGATGTACTGTAGCTCTGTCTTCGTTATTTCTGAAGAAATTAAGCAGAAATCATGAAGACCTACTTCAGAGCTCATATTTAAACCTTTGGATATCAATGCCCAAAGTCTATAAATAAGGTAACTCTCTTCTTTTCAGTAGCTAATAACCTTGTCAAGCTACTCACCTGTTTCTGTAGGAAGAGAGAAACACTGAGAAGGGGGAAAAATGGAGAAAAGAAGGACAGGAAGGTCACCCTGTGTGTGAAACAGGGCCTCAGGCTAACTGGTCCCCAAGCCTCCAGCGCTCCACCTTCTAATGCGTTTCTTTTGTTTTCCCAAGAAGTGTGTGCTATTTGCCATTGTAGTGTAATGCCCAGGTAATTCAGCACAGGAGGGGTGTCTGCAAATTTCTTCACCGAAAGAGGTGTGCCCCGTGGTGATTTTACTTAGCTCACACACCCTTTGATTGGTTTTAGTCACAGGAGAGTAGAGGTAAGTGGAATCAGATGCCAGGACTGAAACAGGGAGAGGTGAAATGACCTAATCTGACCTCAGAGAGGGTGATAAGACAGAGCTCTGGAACATAAATGTGCACCAGAGGGTGAGCTAAAACACAGATTACTGGACCCTCTCCTCAGAGTCTCTGACTCAAGAGATCTGGACTCGGGCCCTCAAACTTGCCTCTTTAACATGTCCCAGGAGTTACTGACACTGATGGGCCAGAGACCATATTTTGAGAGACACTGGTCTCAGGAAAGAGTGTTTTGGGAGTTTAGAAAATAGAGGCATTATTTAAGAAATGATTTAGGATTAAGGGAATCCAATTGAAAAAACAGAACATAGTGTGGCAAAAACTAAGGCGCCAAGGATAAGGTTGGCAAGTAATGAGTCTTACTGATCTGCGAGACATGGGCAGACCCATTACCATCAGGTAAGGAATGAAGTCTCACCCTGGGAAAGGAGAGCAACCTGATGGATCCTGTAGCCGCCATCTCCCCGCTGGAATCAGTCAGGTTGTTGGTCCACAAGGGAAGCAGGAATATGTTGTAGATGGTCCTTGGAGGTTGAAGATTGAATCTGGAACAATGGAGAGTTTGGGCAGGCACGGAGCCTGGGAGCGTCTCCTGCCCATCTCAGGTAGATGGACACTTCCCCTAGTAGGAAGCTGACAACCAGAACCCACTCCACCCCCCCCCACCCACACACACAAAGTGTTCCAGTTCTTGACAATTCCTGTATAGTTAAGGCAAATATCTGAATCACTGCTCTGCATTCATCAGCCTGTACTTACAGCATTGTCTGCACCAATTTCATGAATCATAAGGTACAGAAGTATAAGGCAATGTTATTACAACACGTTCCTATTCATTGTCATTCAACTCTGAAAACAACCCCATGAAATGCACCAAAAGAACAGTCAACAACAGGGATTCGCTGGTCCCACATGACTGGTCCTCAGACCCAGTATTGGTGAAGGTGGAGTTGGTCTGATTCCGAGACTGGCCCCCTGAATCAAGATGACATTCCCTCTCGTTTAAAAAGGATTTGAGTGAATTCTACAAAACAGGAGCAATTTAATCTCTCGTTTTGTTGGCCAAAAGTCAAAATAAACAGATTACACCAGGAAACATATTTCTTCATTGCACTGAATTCCCCAACAATGAGCACAGCTCATTTTCCTAAAAATCTCTCCATTGCCTTAGGAAAAATAGTCTTCATCAGTAAAGGTAAGGAAGCAAAGGCTTATTTTAAAAAGGGATTTGAGTGTCGAATGAGATGGATACTGAATGACATTATTGATTCTAAATTCTTTTCATTTCTGTTAGACAACTCATTAAAAACAGACTCAGTATGCCAATCGCTGTGCAATTTTTTTTGTTGAGCATTGTAATTTCAAAGGACAATGAGAACTCAACCGTTTCATTGCAGCATTTTTTTCATGCTTGCTAGTTAATTTTGACAAGTCTGAGTACACAGTAAGATGTTTCTTACCAGGATCCCTGGGTTTGGAATTCCAAAATGAGAATAGTGCTGGTGTTTCACAGTCCCCAGTGTGTGTCTTTCTTGCCCAAGAGAACTCTACTCTCAGAATGTGTTTCTTTTTTCTTCTTTGATGCACTTTTTTTTTCCTTCTGTTGTACCCACTGTAAACTTTCAAAGATAAATTCACCTAGGTATCAACTCCGTGAGGTTTATTATAAAACCTTGTACATTTCTAATGAAATTATTGTAAGTTCTGCTTGTGAAACCCGAGCAAAAGTATAAATACATTATTAATAATTGAAATGGAGAGTTCATGACGGCAACATGCCGCATGAACAGATGAGTGACCTGTGCCTGAGTCCTGATACCACTACATCCTAACTCTGACTCTGGATACGTTTCCTTTTGGGGGGAAAAATTGCTGAAAATCACACACCACTCACAAGAATGAAATGCAGTAATGGTGGGGGAAGAAGAACCAGCATTTTATAGTGATTAGGCACAGAGATGGCCTGTATCCACATTGCCACTTAATAGCAATATGATTTGGAGCAGGTTATTTAATCTCCCCAAAGAGAGGTATTTTTATAACAGAGGTAATGATATTATGTGCTGATTAGCAGGAAGAGCACTCGTATAGCAGGTGGCGGACAACTCAGAGACCAGTCCTCCTTCCCATGAGCCTCTTCCCAAGATCCATCTCCAGATCTTCTCACCCACCACTCCCTGGCTGGCCATTCTAATTTGCCCAGAAGGGAAAAAATACTTCTACACCAAAGGCAGAATTCCTCTTAGGGAGAGAAAAGTCCTTGTTCACACACATACAATGAAACCCTGCTTAACTGTCAAAAGAAACACTCCAAGGGCCTGGTTGAAAAACAGCTACATATCTTTGAGAATGGCCTATATTAGACAATTAACTGTTGGCTAGCATGTGGCAGGGAAAGGAGCTCCCTTACACTACTGGTGGGAATGCAAATGTTTGCAAACTCTATCATACATTGTGGCAATTCCTCCAAAAAAAAATAATGGAACTACTATTTGATCCAGCAATTTCACTTGTAGGTATATATCCAAAGCATCTAAAAACACTAATACAAAAAATATCTGCACTCCTCTGTCATCGCAGCACAACTCACAATAGTCAAGATGTGGAATCAACGTAAATGTCCATTGATGGACAATGGGATAATGATGTAGTATTTATATTCAGTGGAATTCTATTCAACTATTAAATGAAACATTGCCTTTTGCAACAACTGGATAAAGCTTAAGGTGATTTTGCTAAGAGAAATAAGTCAGCAAGAAAAAAAATACCGGGTGGTTTCACTCAGATGTGGAATATAAAGAAACAACAAAAACAACAAAACCAAATTAACAAAATCAACCAAATTCTCTGAGAGTCTGAAATCAAGAAAATGGCAGAAGGGAGGGGCAGGGAGCCAGGGTGGTAGAAGTGAAAATGCGAGTGACAACTGGTCCTATAATGAAGGGATGGTATGTATATGCACTGACTGAGGTGTGAATCTCTTCTGAAAAGCATATAGTAGTGCCAATGCTTTCACAGTAATAAGGAAGGGAAAAAGAATAAAAAGCTAAACTGCTGTCATAACCAAGGAAAGAAGAATCTGGAGCTTCTGGACATGGGAGATGGGGAAGGCAGATATGAGAGGAGTCAGCCTGTTAGGAATCTTTCAGTGATGGAAGTGGCCACGACACTTCTGAGAAGCAGTGTCTGGTACATTCCACAGCAGCCTGCAGCAATAAGACGGGATGTATGTGAACCCTAACTCTCCAGTAAGGCTCTAATATACAAAATTATCTAGAGTTTCTGGGATTTGGGGGGGAAATAGCAATAAAAATTAATGGTGACTGGACAATGGGGAAGAACACTTGGTGATGTGGTGGGGGGCAGAGTGTGTCGCAATGGATCTAAGAAATGGGGCACCTATACATAGGAAATGATTTTAATGCATAGAATAATTACTACAATAAAAATAAATTTTAAAAAATGGTGTTCCACATTTAGATTTGATTCAATGAACAAAGAAGGAAGCAGCTGAATAAGGTGAGATGAAAGAATGGTAACTGAATCAGAAAATCAAACCAAAAGGTGATTAGAAAAAAATTAACCCTCACACCCAGAAAACTTGGACATAGTGAGGACACGTGATTTCTCATTGTAGGCAGGATGGGGACTCGCGATTTAAATATTAAGTGGGAGGGACCAATAGAGCTGCAATACCTGAGCCCCCACCTCCTCCTCCTCCCTACTGCTGTTTTGATGATGCCATTTTCTCCTTTTATTGTCACCAGCTTTTCATTAGAAATACAGATAAAGTATGAGTCTTACTAGATAAAGTGAAATACCCAATTTAAAAGCAAAGTCTGATCATTCTTAGACTCCTCAAATCTTGAAACTAGAAGACCTTCTGGCCATGACCTCATCAAAACTCTTCACAGCTAGGAAACTAGCCTAGAGGACAACTTAGCCGGTTCTCATGACAAGTTACCATGGCAAATGGACCGGAGTTTTCAACCAGTGACCACTATTCCTTTCCTTAGCATTGGCCTGGCTGCTTCAAGTCAGAAAATGCATTAAAAATAAGGCTGACTATGTAAAGCGGTTCACAATACTGGAGGAATATTTCTACGAGTTGCTTATATATATTCCTGAGTTGACAGGTCAATCCATTTCAGCAATGGATAGTTTCCTATGTCAACTATATCAAGGTCAATACATTATTGCATCGGATAACTCTCTACTAACAAAGTAATGCTCTCCTTAGAATAAAAACATGAAATCCATTTTGTGACATATCAAACTAGAATCAAGTGTGAAAATCAACATAGCTAATTAACAGAACTTGCAAGGTTTTTATCTGCTTTCCTTTGTCTTAAACTAATTCTCAAGTGACTTGAATTAAAGTGGACAGAGTTAAACAATCCAATGACTTTAAGAAGAATTTAAGACTGAATATTTTTGCTGTAGTCTAATTATTGAATAAATGATTAACTTAAATCTCACTGAATTTATGAAATGATAACCAATTAAACATTTTAATTAACTTATTTAGAAAGTGGAAATCAGTAATTTTTTTGCTACACTAATGTCATAATTCTACAGCAATTCAATATGTTGATAAAAAAGAATAATAAATTCATTTTTAATGTATGCAAAAAAGATAAAGATAACTTATTGTATACAAACCAGAGTTAACATATCACATCTTAGGTCTCTAAAAGCATTGTTCATTTGTCACAGTTATAGTTATAAGCCTAATGAAGTTCAAGAGAGAAAGTGACTTTGCCAAGGACAAGATTTCATCAGAAAAACACAAAGGCTATTGGTTGGGTGTTAAAGGAGGTCTGGAACAGGTGAATTCCTAAGGTGTTGTAAAAGGGCACTTTGGGAATAAAACTCTCACATCTAAAGAAAGGAGCGATAATCTTACAAGCTAGGGGCATGCTTTCAACTTTGCAAGGAAAGTCAGAACTTCTAAAATGTCAGAGATAAAGAGACTCTGCTAGCCCAAGTAATTATACAATACCCAGCCTTCTCCTATTTCACCTCTGGAGAATTTTCCATGATTCCAAAATTATAGAATAAAAGAATTACCACTTTTATAGAAACAGTATCCTCAGAGTTCCATTCACTTTAAAGAGTCTACTTTAAGGCAAACCACATTATCCTCAAAAGATGGGGATAGAAAGGTGTGTTTAGAGGTACTGCTTGGAACATACACTTGAGCAAACATGAACTAGGAATCGGTGAACTTGTTTGCTCATCCGACCCTGAGACCTCTCCCAGTATGAGTAGGGACAACTCATTAACTTCTTGGAGTACAAGAAGTCATCAGCCAAACTGGTGCTTTTTAATTTGTCAATTCTAAATAGAAACTGACAATTCAGATGTGAGGAAATACCTATTTCTTAAACAATGGAAGCAAAATGCTTATTTTTCTAATTTTTAAATGCAATTTAAAGCAAGCCTGAGAAACCACTGAACAACTACTCAAGAATAAGAATCATTTTAAATAATATTCCTTAAGAAGTCAATATAAAACTGGAATCACTCGTTCAATGCAATCAACCACCTAAAGTTACTCTCTCCCATATTCACATGCTTTGTTCAATGTCCTGTGCACATTAGTTCAATACTCATTGATGGACTGGTGGCCTTGAAAATTACTTGGGAATCAATATGGTTCTAGGAAGCAGAAGCCATGATTCTGGAATAGCTCCCATGTTAAACTAAAAGCTGAAGAGCGAGGGAAATGCTTTGTCCCAATCTGGGCTCGTTTGCTTCCACATGCCAATAAAATTGAGTACTCTACCAGGCAGAGGAAAAAGAAGAGAGGCCTAGTTTATTTTTTAGCTGATGTATCACTAGTTTACAATTCTATACAGATTTCAAGAGAATGAATTCTCACCTTGATCAATGTGTCCATCACGCACACCCACCACCTGCGTTCTAATACTAGTCATCACTGTCCCTTTGATGCTTTTGACCTATAGCTCCCGCCTCCTTTCCCCATGCCCCACTCTTGCAACCAGTTTTGATTTCAGAATCTGAGAGTTAATTTTGCTGAGTTTCGTTAGTTTGTTCCCTTTATTTCTTTATATTCCATGAGTGAAACCATGTGGTCACTTTTTTTCTCTTTTTGACTTATTTCATTTAGCATAATCACCTCCAGTCATCACAACAGGTTATGAGTTCATCTTTTTTATAGCCTAGTAGTATTCCACGGAGAGGGTTACTTTTTTAGGGGACGGTGGAACAACAGATCATGGCAGCAAACATCCTTCTCTCTCATCTCCCCATCTGAACCCTAAGGCGAGATACTCTCTCTACCCAGGTGTCCTCTCTTGGGACATGGGCAAAGGTAGTGGCTCACTTTGGACAGAGGCTTCCAGCCTCTTCAATTATTCACAGAGGTCAAACACAGAGCACTACCCGTCTTCTGACGTGTACGTTCTGGTAATAAAGGCATTTCTCCTGTCCACCCGCTGCACCCAGACGCGGAGTGCTTACTTCCTCACCCACTCCCACGGCCACCTCATCAGAGGCCTCCGTCCTCCTGCTTCGGTTGCTTTTTCTTGCTTGGTGACACAGTAGGAACGGAATCACTGCTGACGTCAGTAGACATTGCCTTGGATGAGGCTGACACTTTTATGACAGAACTCACCATTCATGGACATCCTGACACTAGCTCTCCTTCCCTCACCTCCTGGAGTGTGACCAGCACAGAGGGAAGCTCCTGGCCATAAAGGACTGTCCTGAGGCAGCTCTTACCCTCTGACCCAGTCACTGCTCCTAAAAGTTTTAAACCTAAGAAAACAATTCCGAAGGAGTCAAATGTCTACGACAGCCCTGTTTAAGGGCAGTGACGTGGGTCGCGCACGCTGGGCTGCTGGGCCTGCAGCGTGAGTAGATGTTCAAGCTACTGACTGCTGTGCGGAGAGCAGAGCGGCCAGGGCCACGGCACACACCTGCAGTTTTAGCTGCTGGCTGCAGGAACAGGCCTTTCATAGTCTCTCAGTTCATAACTGTTGAAAGCAAATAAAAATGTGGGTGTCAAATTTTGCTTTCTAACCTGGTATGCTCAACACCGATGCCCAGGTCCCTCCCCACAGGTTAAATCCAGTCCCCAGCCTGTCTGGCTACAGATTTTTACATCTTGATAAAGTTAGTTGTTTTTTTAAAAATACATGTTGATGGAGCACCCTGGCGGCCTAGTGGTTTAAACCAGGCAAAGTCCATATACATCCCAAGGTCCTGGGTTCAAGACCAGGGGGCCGGGAAACAGCCAATGATGAAAAACTAAATAAAATAAAGTGCTTCCTCCTCTCTCTTTGTGCCTTCTTGCCTACTCACCTTCGTTCCTGTCTGTATCTTTCCTTTTAAAAAAAACATATCTAACTATCTATCATCTGCCTGCCTGTCTATCTATCTATTTTGGCATGTCCTGGTGACTCAGGTATTAAGTCTGCCTCTGGGATGCAGTCCACATGCAGCCAGAAGACCTGGGTTCAAGGCCTGGGGAAGGGTGGGGCAGAAGGATGGGGACAACTTATATTACCGACTAAAATGAAATGCTTTTTCCTCCTCTCTCTTCTGCCTACTGTTTGTCCACCTTCATTCCTGCCTGCTCCTTTCCACTTAAACAAATATCAAATATATCTTTTAAAAGAATATGCTACAGAGCTCATACGTGGCCTGCACAATCTACAATATTCACTATCTGCCCTTCTTAGGAATGTTTGCTGACGGCTTAGTTAATCCTCCCCTGTTCTTTCCTGAAGACAGCTTGTAACTTCAGAAGAGATTAAGGATGCTGAGGTATTTAACTTTCCTTTATATTAACGTGAAGTGATACATTTTAGGCTGTGTTTCCTGGCTTAATTTATGTCTTAATCCACGCTACCTTTAAAAACTTCCCCCAGCCAGTGAGTGTTCCCCCAGCAATACACAGCTCTTTCTCCCTTTCCATATTTTGATTCTCTTTGGTTATGGAGTTAAAAGTTATGCAACCAAGCTTTAAAAAATGGGTTCTGGATGAGACCAATCGAACAACTCATATGAGTAAATTTAAAATTTTAATGCATCAACATTTTACCAGCTCAGATATGTTTTCTTTTTTTAAGCTGTATTAACCCTGATTTCTAGATGTCACTTACTCAACAATTTCAGTCAATTCACTGCATCTATATGTAATAAAATCTAGATTTTCAGCCATGGCTTGCAATTTTTTTATTTTGTCTATTTATGAGTTTCTTATGAGGCTATTTTCTTTCCTCTCTCCTCTTAAGTAGCTTAGACCACACTGCCCTAAAATGTTCTGCGCTTCTAAAAATCACTTTCTATAACCTTCAGTTTTGTAGGTTTCTGAATTTCAGAATTTCTCAGTGGAATCGGATTCCCCATTTAGTTTTCTAATATATTTGTTGACATAAAGGGCAAAACTAATACTAGGGCAGTAGTAGTATTAACTAGATTAGTATTCAAATCCTTTTTTTCTCTCCAATATAAAAATCCAGTTTCTCAGACTGTTTGCTTGGACACGCAAAGTTCTGTGAGCGGTCAAGAGATTATGCTACCAATGTGGGTTCAAAAAACGACTTTGGAAGCTGACACACTCGGGAGGCTTAAAGATAGAGGCTTGCCCAAGCTACCAATCACGTGGTTTGTCCTCAATCGCTGCTTTGCTACTAGAAGTCTGGAGTTTGGCATGTACTCCGGCAGAAGCCGTGTGTCTAGCTTCCCAATTAAAATCTTGGACACTAGGTCTTGGAAAACATTTCCACGAGTTTGCACAATCTGATGCTCCGGGAATTAAGCCCCATTGACTCCATGGGGAGAGAATTTTTGGAAGCTTCTACCTGACTTCTCTGATTTCACTCCACACAGCCTTTTCTAATTTTCTTTTGTCCTGTTTTGATGTAATAAATCATGATTTTGACTATATACTGAATCCTGTGAGTCCTCTTGGCAAATCACCCAAATTGAGGGAAGTCTTCGGGGTCCTCAACACGTTCTCCATGTGTGGGCCCTGACAGATGCAGACCAGTCAGATGTTAGACCAGCATCTCCGGCTATAGTGGCTGCTTCAGGAATTGGCTTATAACCCAGCCACAGCTAATGAGACCAGATGGGGCCGGGGCTTCTGAGAGAACCCAGGGCTGTCTCTCCTGCTAATTGATTCGGGACGGGACTGTGAGGCCACACTCAATGGCTGCCTTGGGACCACAGCAGGAATAATCTGGAGTCACCAGGGTGGGCACCACATGGAGCTTGTGGATAGATCAAGCAGAGAGGTGGCAAGGAACTGAGCCTGAACGACACTGAATTGTTTGACGGAGCCCCTTCAAAGCCAGTCCTCCCCTTTTAAATTTTTTTCAGTTATGTGGAGAAGTTTTGTTATGCCAGTTTGAACTGGTTTTGCTACTTAGCACTGAAGGAATCCCACTGATGCAAAGTTGAACCATACTAAAGAGTGCGACGGCAAGATGACCAAGTAGAAATCATCGCACATCTCCAAGCAGGGAGCGCCCTGGTGGAGCAGCGGAGAGGCCGATCTCCTCCAAAGGAGTAAGTCACACACCCCTGGGTTGGGGACCTGGGTCCGGGGGGAAACAATCAGTGTGAACAACTAAATAAAAATAAATATAAGATGCTTTTTTCTCCTCCTCTTCCTGCCTACACCTTTCCTAAAAATAAAATTATGTTTTATCAAGGCCCCGCCATTGCAAAGAGAAAGACTAGAAACCGGTAGGAAGGCTGTTAAATGAACTGTCAAGTTTGAGGGCATAATGAGAAGCAGTAGCAGCAAGTAAAAATCCTGAAATTGTCAGGACACAGAAGTGACAAGAGCCAGTGAAGGAATGGTTGTGGGGTATGAGGAAAAGTCAAAGATGACTCTGCTTTCTTAGCTTAACTCAGCAAAAGGTAATGTTCTTAACTAAGAAAACAAGAAAATAGAGAATAGACACAGACACAGGAGACACAGGAGTAGAGAGGAAGACCACAGGTTTACTGTGGACACGTGTCTGCAACAATGACATGACAACAGTCTAGGAATGATTTGGAACCATGAGTGGGAAGAATGGAGGGAACAAAGCTGAAGACACAGATTCAGAGTAACTGGCATTCAGATAATGGCTGAAGATATGACAGATGAAATCATTCAGGAAGAACATGTCTACCAAACAGTGGAGAGGGCAGAAATGTCGATCAAAAACCCTGAAAAGATAGGCAAACAGCAGAAATTACACAGAGACAGGAAATCTGAGAGATGAACCCATCATTCATTATGAACTTAATGTATTTCTTATTGGAGGATACAAAAGAGTGAAGGATGGTGTATAACAACATTAAACATCACAGAAAGGTTTAAAAGCATGAGGACTAGTGAGAAGCCACTCACTCTAGATACCAGTAGCTCTCTGACCTCTTAAGAATGCCAGAGATGGGTTAATAAGATAATTAAAACATCTCCAAATGTTTTACACATCTAGGGCATATAGTCAACACTTTCAATAACATAGAGTGACATGTGATTAACTTTAATATGATATTTCCATTTGGAAGGGCATTAAAGCTTTTCCAAGTTCAACAGGAGCATTAGCTATTATAAACGACAATCATTAAAATGCCATTGGTTTGTTTTAATTCAATGGATATAACAATGGATCACTCTTATTTTACGATACCACTGAGTTCACGAGACTAAGGCATAATGTTGGCAAAATAGAACTTTTCTTCTATGGCTTCTATATATCCCACGTATCAATCATTAAGGCAACAATAACCTCTGGAGGTTCTCTGATGTCTTCCATCACTATACTAAATAAGACAATTTCAAATTTCTGATGCGTAAACTCTAACCCGTTCCATCTTGTTCCCTGAAGCAAAATGCTGTGCTGTGCCCCCAGAATCCATACTCAGGACTGAAGATAAACCCCAACAGCTGGCAGAAAGTTTACAAATTGATTATGAGAGCATTGCAGGAATTACTCTGCTGTTTTGTGCAAAGTTGTGGCCCCTTTGTAGGGCAGGGCGCCATCAATGATTAGCTCAGGACATTAAGAGCCTCCCCAGCCACACAGTTTTCCAAAGGACTGGCTGAGGCTCTCTGAGGTACCACCCCCTAATTTCTCCCTCTGCCTGGCCCTGCTTCCTTTGCTTCCCAAAACCCTCTGCCAAGGTTTTGACCCCAGGGCACCCCCAAATAAATGCCTGCTCTGTCAATCTCCAAATCAAAGTCTTCTCTGTAGGGAACTCAGCCCTTCACACCCATCCGCAGAGAGCCTCCTCAGTGGTGCACCATGATTGAAACTTACTCCATGCGTGACCTGGGCACCCCACCTGCTGGTCACCTCTGCAGCCAACTCATCGAAGAGCATGTACGTAGCACATGTCACCTGAGCTAAAAACTGAGGAAAATTGTGATATGACGATATTACTGGTGAACCATATTTATGACTTAAGTTACTGATTAAGCAAGAAAGCTATATATTTGTTAGATTTTACAAGCATTAGTTGAAGGTAAAACATTTCCAGCCAAAAAAAAAAAAGGCAGGGGAGGGGGGGTGGCAGGGACGGGCAGGAGAAAATACTTTTGGGAACACAGACCTTTCTCTTCTCTTCCAGTAGAATACTACCTTTTATAACAAAGTAATAATGTAATGAAGTATGAAAAAGGAGTACCGATATTAAATTCAGGTTTAAATTGAGGTATCAGTAAATTACAGAACAGAAAATAACAAATGAAATAAAAAGACATCAAAGGGGCCTTCAGTCATTTAACTTTCCCTTCAACTTATAAATGTTATCACAAATTCCAGAGAGACAGATATTGGGTGAAAATATTTTATTATGAAGGTACAGCTCTAAGAACAGAAGGGTCCTTACATGCTAGCTTATAGCTCCTTGTAAAAATAATAACATGAAAAATTAGTAGAAAAGGAAAATCTGCAAAGTTATCTGAAATCTCAAAATGTTAATAAGCAACTTCTCTAGTATCTTAGTTGTGATCATTCTTGCAAATTTGGTAAAGGGACTATTAAATTTTTCTGTTTATTAATAATGCAATGTATCCTTCAGAGCTTGGCATATTCTTTAAGAATCATCTGAAGCTTCTGGCTCAGCATGATGTTCCCTCGGGCCTTCAGTCTGCCACTAAAGAATGCCTGGAAAGGAGATGGAAAAAGAAAAAAACCTTTAGCATGCTAAATGGTGTTGCTTTTTTTTTTTTTTTTAGGATCATTGTTAGAGGGTATCAGAAGAGAAGTGGAGGGTGGATCAGGTAAAAGGGGTCAATTATAAGATGACGAACAGAATTGAACCATTGGTGATAAATTAAATGTATTATATACAGATATATATGATGACGCACACCTGTAACATAAATATTTTATATCTATCTATCTGTCTATTTTTTCTCCTTTTTTAAGGACAGGGGCAGGCAGGAATGAGAGCAAGCAGAAGCAGGCAGGCAGGAAGAGAAAGGAGGAGGAAGCACTTTATTTATTTTACTTAGTTGTTCTCCCCAGCCTCAGGTCTGGAACCAGGGACCTTGGGATGGCTGCGGACTGTGCCAAACCTCTACTCCCCTGGGATGCACCTAAGCCTAGGTTATGATACACTGCATCTTCAATAAAATTTGAAAACATATAAAATATATTTTTTAAAAGACCATCGTTCAGATTGAATGTAACTGAGTTATTTACTCTGGACAAAACGTCAGCTTTTATCTACCAATGATAGTTTAACGACTAAAGACAGCATGCGTATTTTTAGATATGGTGGAGGAGGAGACGCCTGTATTTTAGAAGACCACAGTATAATCCACCTGAGCTGAAGGAACTGGGAGTTCTGCTTCAACTTATGCTTCTGCCTCTAGTCTATTTTCTTAAACATGAATTTGCGATCACATCATAAAAAGGCTTTGCTTTATTCCTAACAATAAAAATATTCAACTCAGAACTTTTGAAAGAAAACTAAAATATTTATTACATCGTCATGAAATAGAAAGCCATAGAATGACAAAATGCAAAGCGGTGAAAAGATCCCGGGCTGTGGCATCAGAAGGCTGGCGGCAGATCGAGGCCCTACCACTAACTAGCAAGGAAAGACGGGACACAGGACTCCTCCCCTGAGCAACATCCTCATCGACAAAGGGCATGACAACAGGACCGAAATAATGAACCTTGCCGTTAAGTTAAATGAAACAGTGTGCAGTGCGCTCCATGTCTGGCACGTTAGAAAAGCACAGCACGCTCACTGTTACAGGCAGCGAGGGCCTCTGGACCTCCTGCTTCCGATTCAACCCCAACACCGGTGCCCAGTACTTACGTTCTTCCTTCGTGTCAGCTTACACAGCAATACCATTTTTAAAAATTGTAATAATTAAGTTTCTATAGCTTACTGCGAATATAACATGGACTAGGAAGTGAAAAAGAAGTTCCTACATTTTTATCTAGATTGAGAAAAATCATCAGCCCCGGGCATACGTGACATTACAGAACAGCTCCACAACTATAAAGTATCTTCAGAATCATGATCATCAGCGGAAGCGGGCATGTCAGCAATTCTTACCCTCATTTGACAGACGAGCAAATTGAAGTTCCCTTGGTTTAAGTAATCTGCTCAAGGCCACAGAGCAAGAAGCTGGGCCGGGCACTGAACTCAAGTATTCCTTATTCCACACTGCCACCTGTGTACCAACCAGCAGCCACTTAACCCAGAAGCAAAGCCTCACCAAATGGCAAACATGAAAAACCAGTTAAACTTTATTTTTTTTAAAAAAGTTGCAGGCAGGAATGCAGGCGAGCAGACAAGCAAGTAGGCAGGCAGGAAGAGAGAGGAGGAAGTAGCATCTTTATTTTTTTGTTGTTGTTGCTCACATGGGTTGTTCCCCACCCCCACCCCCTACAGGCCTCCAGACCCCTGGGCCCTGGGCCTCGAACCCAGGGGTATGTGGCTTGCTCCTTCAGAGGCAATTGACCCAACCACTGTTCTACCAGGGAACGGCCCACTAGTTAAAACTTTTTATCCCAGAAATAGTAAGGGAGAATTCATTCCATCAGGATCAAATGCTAGGTATTCAAATTTTGAACTCTAAGATTGCTTTCTCTGTGCAATTACAGAAACGCTGGTCCGCAATGCCTGCAGAGAAGGGAGCAATACTCCAACCTGCCTGTCAGGCTCTGCAAGGGTGGGAGGGACGTAGAACCTAAAATGAGAACACCTGATGATTAGAAGTATGCCACCATCTGCTGGTCACTGGTGAGTGGAAGGAACTTGGACATATATCTATGTCTAGCTGACTACTTCCTTAGGACAGATTCCTAGAAGAAGTTATCAAATGAAGACACTTCTTCAATAAGGTTCTTGACCATTCTTTCATCCAGCTATTTCCCAAACTACGTACTGTGACAGTGGGGCATCACATTAAATCGACAGACACTACGGAATATTTACATTTTTTGAGGCAACAAGACATGAAAAACCACTCATATTTGAACTTACTTAATAAACTGAACCATGAAGTATTTCTCTTGGCCTAGGAATATCATGCAAAAAGTACTGACAATGCTGAGTTGTCACAAATGAAATATGAACCAATTTCACAATGCTTTCTAAGAAAACTATAATAAATTTATATTTCCCCTAGCTATATGAGAATTCTCTTCTCCCACCTTTAATAAGGATATTTTCTTAATCTTGGAAAATTTGGAGCAAAAGGGACATTAACTTTAAATTGAATTTATTGGATACTGGGGAAAATTAATAACCTTCTAATGTATGTTATTTTTCTATTTCTTTCATTCATTTCGAATCATATTTTCTGCAAGTGTTGTGTCTAGGTGCTTTTCAGGATATTTTATAGGTTACTGGTAACAATACAATATGTATCATCACTTTCTTAATTCTCCCCCAGGCTTATGGTAATATTTCATAGGACCTGACTGCTTACACTTTTAATTTCTACACAACCTAAACTGCCATATTGGGTGTATGTTCCCTACTCCTATCTGTTAGCCTGGCCCAGGGACAAAAGCAGCAGCCGCCATGCCTGGGAAAAGCCAAGCCCGGGACAAAGGTGGATGACGTCAGAATAAGGGATGCGACCCCCACACCTGGATTCACAGGGCCAATCCCAATCGCCATATGGGAAGCCCGCGAAATTCCTCTGCTTAAAGAGCCGGTCCCCCTTTGTTCTGCGCGCGACTTCCAAGCCCGCGACTTCCCGGCCCTGTGCGGACTTGGGAGTTTCGCCCGGGTGTGCAAACCCCAATAAAGCCCTGGCTATTCGACATTTTTTGTCTGATTGAGCTTGTCTCCTCGCGGAGCCCAGAAAAACCTTACACTATCCTTACTTTAATCCACTCGAGTATTAACTGAGTGTCTATAATATAGCCGGCAATAGTCTAGGCTAGGAAATAGATATCATTCTTAAAGAGCTAACATTACTGTAGGAGAATCAAAAAAATTAGACTGTGAACAAGAAATTAAAGGGAGTTACAAATGCTATGAAGGAGAAAATAGAATGTTTTTAGAGACCATAAAAGAAACAGCATTGGCTAAATGAAGCCAGTTGTGCAAAAAAAGCCAGTGTGTGGGGGGAACTCTACAAAGGGAAGAACATGTAGACACTGGGGTAAAAGCCTGAAAGGAATGAACTGAGAGGAAGGACAATGTAAACAGAATTAGCATCATAAGCGAAGAGGCATGCGGTGTGGGATGAAGCTGAAAAGATGAGCAAGGGAAACTTACCATACCACACGAGAATCATTTGGATTTTATCCAATTACAAAAAGAAACCTCAGAGACTTTTATCAGGAGGGCTGACCTAAAATGCGATTTATGTCTGTTTGTTAATGTTTATTTATTTTCTAAAGGAAAGGTGCAGGCAGGAATGAGGGTGAGCAGACAGGCAAGTAGGCAGGCAGGAAGAGAGATAAGGAAGAAGCATTTATTTATCTGTACTTAGCTGTCCATCTTGGTGTTTCCCCAGGTCCCAGGTCTTGACTCGAGAGGACCTTGGGGTATGTGGGGACTGCGCCTAGTGAACTAAAACACCAGGCCACCAGGCCACCAGGCCATGCCCTGACTGACATTTTCAAAGGCTGACTCTGTGAAGAACAGGTTGGTGGAGAGGCAAGACCGGAGCAGTTAAGACCAGCTAGGAAGCTGTAAGCCAGATGGGAGATGATGGAGATTTACATCATGTGATATCTCTAGGGATGAAGAACACATACAGTTAAGATATATTTTGGAGAAAGATTAGGCAGGATTAAGGACAGAAAGGATACAGAGTTATATAAGAAGGCCAACAATTCTTATATTACTGAGCATATTAATTTGAGTAGGTAGATGATCGGTGCCATTTACTGAAAAGGGAAAGACTGAGGGAGAAAACAAATCAAGAGTTCTATACTGGACAGAGTTTGAGACGTCAGGAAGATTTCCCCTCAGAGACGAGCGCAGAGGTGATGCTGTCACTATGAAACTCAGAGAAGAAGCTTGAGTGAGGCACTTAAATCTGTGAGTTGTCAACATAAAGATGACCTTAGACATCACAGGATGAGTAAACTCATCTGGAGAGTGTTACTGAGGAAGAACCCTAAAATCAGCCCCAAGAAAAACCAAATTAAATGGCTGGCGTAGAAGATACCAAAAGAGATTAGGAACAGCCTAAGGTGGAGAAAGCAAAGCAGGAGAATAGTGTTGTAGAAGAGATGAAGTTATTCCAGGAAATTGGTATTTAACTGAAATGAATGCTAAGCAAAGATTGAACAAGACACAGAGAAATAATTCACTGAGCAGCAAAACAGACATCAACAGTGTCCATCAAGAGAACATTATCAGGGGAACTGCTGCTCCACCAGGGTACAACCAAGACAGAATATTGAAACCGGTGCAGCCCAGGAAAGCAGCCACTAGCACGTGTGGCTGCGGCACCCTTGATACGTGGTTCGTCCAGGCTGAGATGCGCTCAAGAGCAAAATGGACAATGGACTTAGTATTTGCAAAAAGGATATAAAACATCTCAATATTGTTATGTTGCTTATAGACTGAATTAACATTTTACTGTACTGGGTTAAAGAAAATATATTATTAAAATTAATTTCACCTGTTTCCTAAGTTTCTAAATGTACTAATTAGAATATTTTTAATCACAAATATGCCTCACCTTATATCAATTGGACAGTGATGGAATTATTTTGTGAGAAGGAGCAGAGAAACAATATAGCAAGCTGGATGGGGATCTGACATCAACAGAAAGTGCTTGCTTTAAAAAAATCAACGTATTAAATTGCCTGAATACTCTAGGAGAATTATGTACTGGAATGAAAGAATAATACAGAAAAGAGGTGAAAAGCAGCAAGACCCTTCAGCAGATAGAACCAAGGGAAGAACTAGTCTTTGACAGAGAGAGGGAGACTTCTTTCAATGTGATGAAGGAAGGTGCATGTAGATGCTGATAGACTAGAGCTGCCAGTGGGAAGGTGATGGTTTTTCATCTGAAAACCTCTTTTTACTCGTGGAAACATGAAGATCATTAGATGAAAACGAAAGAGAGCTAAAGGTATGGGAGTTGAAATATTCATCTCAGACAATAGGAATGGAAACTTACTGGGAAATCATGTTAAGATTTTAAGACAGTGTTTAGACTTTTGAGACTTGTGATCCAAAATTAAAAGGGAAAGTAACTCGACTGTACTGCCTTTCTCCCACCATGTTCATCTATTGGGGTACAGATGTAAGCGTGGGTTAAAAAAGGGTGGAGTTTTCCAGGCAAGTAAGAGGAGAGATAGAAGAGAGTTGAGGGTATTGTCAAGGGAGATATTTTGATGGACCATAAATCTAAGCTGAACAAGAAAAGAAGAAAAGACGAAAGGGAACTACTGGATAGAAAACAGTAGTGCCAACAAACTGGACGTCTCAGTAAAGGTTAACCTAACTTTACTGGATCTTAAGTCATCGAATGCCTGCAATCTAGCCATTACCTACGTCTTCATCTCACCTCCTACCAGTCTCCCCAATGCTCATTTTAATAGCCTCCTCACGGTCGTAGCACGTCAGTAAGTCAAGGCTACTCCTGCCTCAGTCCTTACACTCGTTACTACCTCAGCCTCACGGTCATTTATTCCCTTGCTTTGTTCAGGCCTCTAGCAAACCTTCCGGACAATCTTCTCTAAGACACTTCCTTCACTCCGTTACACTCTAACCCACGGATCAGCAAACCAGCCTGTGGGCCAAAACCAGTCTGCTGACTGCTTTTGTAAACAAAGTTTTACTGGGACAGAGGCACATCCGTGTGTAAAGTTTTACTGGGACAGAGGCACATCCGTGTGTAAAGTTTTACTGGGACAGAGGCACATCCGTGTGTAAAGTTTTACTGGGACAGAGGCACATCCGTGTGTAAAGTTTTACTGGGACAGAGGCACATCCGTGTGTAAAGTTTTACTGGGACAGAGGCACATCCGTGTGTTTACGTATTACCTGTCCTACTTAACATCTTCACAGACGGGGCACTGCTTGCTCGGTAACACTAAAACCCAGGATCAGAGAAGTTACTGAATAAATTCCTGAGGAATTAACTGAGGGCTCACAGGGTACCAGGCACTATACTAAATTATTCAAATATATGATCATATGCATTTTATGACTGAGAAAACTGAGGTTTTAGAGAATAAGATTCAAACTCAGATTTATCTGATAAAAAGTTCATTCATTTTTAACCACTATAGTGTTTTACAATTCTTTTTAGTCTTTCTATCTAGGAAACTGGTATATTTTCTCATTTATTAAAATAGCTCATTTCTTTATAAAATTACAGTTTTCTTCAAACAAGCACTGTGCTCTTCTAGCGAGAGTGATCGCTAGGATTCTGCAGTCTGGGTTGTGATCATAAACACATTTTCTTCAACTATATCTTCTAGTTGATTTTGCTATTATGTGAAAGCTATTCTTTAATAATTACTGTACATTCAAGGTAATGTTTGAACTCCCTCATTCTAAGAATCAACCAGTTCATTTCCTTGAAACTTCTAGCTACATAATCACGACTTGAAATAACAAATCTTCTCCTCTACTCAAATGCTTTTCCAGTTACTTTAATTTTCTGTTTGTGAACTGACGAGGGTTTCAGAACAATAAACCCTCGTCTTACTCATGATTTTCCACGAAAGTGCCTCTAAGTGTTTCATAGTAAGTAAGACACTAGCTGTTAGGCCCTATCCTTCTATTTCCAGTTTCAATGATTAAGACAAATTTTTAATCCAATATATCAAACTATGAATGATTCTGTGAAATACCAACTAATACATGATTTTTCACAACTGAACTAATTACATAATATATTAGAAGGTCTAGATGTGGGCTTAATATTATTTTACTGTAGCAGATAATTTTCACCCCAAAATTCAGTCTCAAAAAGTGTCAGTTGGGAAACTCCACTAAAAAGGTGGGTGATCAGTCAACGCAAACATTGGTGTCATCTGTTTCTTCTTCAGAGTTTCAAGGAATCTGTCTTATATGTCAGAATTTGGGAGGCGGCTAAAAACTGAAATCGTCAAACAGGAAGAAATAATGATGAATAAATTAACATTTTAAGAAAATTACCTTCTGAGGGTCAAGCTTTCCCTGGACAACGTCCATGAAATCTTCATCTGAAAGTATGAAAGTTGCATCAGCCGAACCTTTTGCAGGGCCTTGATAGACTTTTCCAGAACCATTTTTTAGGTCAATAGCTGAGAAAAACAGAAAAAAAGAGAGGATCTTATATCAAAGTATCTAATTTATCCTTCACAATACAAACGTGAAATTAACCCACCAAAATACAGACATTTTTGTCGTTTCAAGTTAAGGTGGCACTTACTCTACATTTATGCACTGTCTTTTAGAAAAAAAAAACCTGAAACCTTTTTAGATGTCCTTTTCATTAAAAAGTTTTTCAGAATAGTCAAAGCAATCACAATCTGGGGTAAAGCTGTGGAGCTCTCACCACCACAGCAACTCAGTCATGTCCCACAAGACGCCCGTGGGAGACTCAACATCCACCACTATCACCTGCGGTTTACAGGCACCTGTTAGTGAGAATTTGGCATTTGGAAACCTGGGGAGCTTTGAAGGTTGGAATAAATACCTTACAAATCACAAAGGGCGATCATAGGAAAAATGAGTTATTTTTATTGACACCTTCTTCCCTGAAGAGTATAAACTTTTGATGTAATAAGAATATCTCATCTTTGAAACCCCTGAACATCCTTGAATAATGAGTACTTAGTAACTATTTGTTAATGGGTGATTAGAAAAGCACATGAAAGAAACATACCTATTAAAAAAGAAAAGTAAAGGCAAAAATTAAGATTAAAAATAAAGATTGTTTTTAATCATAAAAGAACCCACAGTACTTTCAGCTACTCCAGTCAAAAATTTATAAATGCAGTCTAATAATCTATAAGAAACATTAAATAAACACAAGCCGAGGAACATTCTGCAAAATAATTGGTCCCTACTCTTCAAATATAACAAGGTCATGAGAAACAAAAACAGACTGAGGAACCCATGCACATTAAAGGAGACTAAAGAGACCTAACAAATAAGTGTAACAAGTAAGTGTTATATAACGCCAATTTAGACCCTAGCAGCTTTTCCTTTTTCTTTCTTCATTTCTAATATTGTTATTATTCTTCTTTTGCTAGACAGGACATTATTGGGACAACTGGTAAACCACTAATAAGGTCTACAGGTTAGATAGTAGTACTGTATTAATGTTTTCCTGTTACTGATCATAGTTGCATGAATAGATAAGAAAAAGTCTTTGTTCCATGGGTAGAAATACACCTTCCAGGCCACTGAACCCAAACCTCACTGGCTACTAGACTCGCTCCATGTTACTCACTTATGCTCCCCTCTGACATCCGAGCCCAGCCAAGGTGAACTGAGGACCTTAGTTCATCTGTTCTCTTTAATTAGGTCCCAGTTTGCTAAATGGAAACAAGTCAGGGCAACTAACAGCAATTTCAGATATAATTATTAGTCACCAGAAAGGAAGGAGAAAAGACAATGGGTAAATCAGGTAAAAGGAGTCAACTGTTTGGAGCAGGATGGCATTGCAGGTTTTACAGTTAATATAGAGGATCTGATTTATAACATGCACACCTGAAACCTATGTCATACTACAATGCTAATGTAATTAAAACTAGTTTTTAAAGTTAAAAATAATGTAAAATATTTGCTATTTAAGTATTTAGCAAAATATTTTCAAACTGTATAAACATGCTAGGTACTCCCCTAAGTCCAAGCATTCAATCATCTATTTCATTCATTAAACATCAAGATGCAGAGAGACGCTAACATGAATTCATCTTCTAAGACATAAGAAGCCAAAAGACCGAGATAGTTTCTACTCCTGCCAGCTATTGTGCTTTAGATCAGTGACCTTAAGACTTTGAAAAAACAAGAACTGAAAATAGTTACCTAGATGAGAATCAAGTCAAATGACAGGCAGATGACCAAACACAAAAGTGAACCCTTCTTTTCCCTTTTCTTTTCTTTTTTAAAGAAAGGTACAGGCAGGGATAAAGGCAAACAGGCAGGCAGGAAGAGAGAGAAGGAAGAAGCATTTATTCTATTCTCTTGTTCATTTTGATTGTCTCCCTCCCCAACCCCAAGTCCCAGGGTCTCAAACCTGGGCCCTTGGGATATGTGTGAATGACGTCTGGTGGCCACCATGCCATACCCAATGGTGAACCCTTCCACAGAAAGCTTTTAATTTTAATTTGTTAACTTTGATTAAAAAGGACCAGAAGAAGAAATGACAAAAAATAAAAATAAAATCACAATATATCACTAATAAGTAGTTATTAACAAAGAAAGACTTGAATATTCTCAAACTTTCAGTGACGAGAGGAAAAACTCTTCCTAGGCTAATTAAGGGCAATTTTTAAATGTAGGGACATTTTCTAATATGGTCTATGAAGAAAGTGTCACCAAAGTAAAGCAAAAATCTTAGTTGGTTATTGACACTTACAGTAAAGGAAATTACCCTGTTTATCAACAGTGACTCACCTATATATGTCCCTACAGAGTTTTTATTCTGCCAACTTTAAGACACACAGTTCTAAGCACCTTTTTTCACTCTTATAGATCTCATTCCTCTCTTTGAGTAATATTGTCAATGCCCTGTGCTTTATATTTATAACTCAAATACCAATATACATTCAGCCACAGGGAAAAAGGTGAATTCTATTATAGACAGAAAGAACAGAAAGAAAGAAAGAAAAACAATGACACCTACATACACAATGCTAATCTATGCGGTATTTAGAAAATAATTAGAAACTTTGAAACTTGGGGAACCAAATACATATTACATTTCCCTTCCTTTATATAACCAATTTAAATTAATTTCCTATAAGCATAAATGTCTTCCAGAAAAACAAATATCAAAATGTAACTATGGGTAGGGATTATACATCACTATTTTCTTCTTTATTCATTTAAATACAAAATTTTATATAATGGTCAGACACTACCTGAAAGGGATAGCAAAAGAAATCTACTTATATCGAACCAAAATTAAATGAAGAAAACTTCAAAGCGCTTTCCAGGAATACATAATAGAAAATTATTTCCAAAAATTTCAGCTGATTTAGATACACATTTTCATTTTTTGGTGTAAGTGAGCATTTAGAGTGGTCTCTAGCAATAATGAAGAATAAAACAATCGAACTTTCAAGGCAATTAACTAGTACTATTAAATAGCAATCAAATCATTAAGGTGGTAATCCAAATTATTAATGCTTTAGGATAAAGAAAAAAATGTTTAAATGGTCAAAATAAGATGATTTAAAAACATTTCATCTGACCAGGTGTTACCTGCTTTATGTTTAAGAAAATGTTGAAGATTAAATGTAAAGATTTGAAGCATAAAGCTAAGAGTACTAAAGAGCACTAACTTCAGGTGTTACAATAAAATCTTTAAAACAATTGTTTTCACTTAAATTAATTGCCTGTATCTCTAAAAATCATACATGTCTTTGGGTGCTCCAAAATCAATAATTTCCTATGAAAAACCAAAGAAGTAGTACTTATCTATCTGCAAAAGAGACCATTTTAAATGATAACAAGGACACTTGACTAAGAATTAATTTAGCAGATTATAAAGTCAGGGGCATAACTTACTCCACTTAACTGCATTATTTCCACCTTTAGTGATATGCCACTCAAACACAGCATTGATTTTCTTTACCAACTCAGGTCCAATATCCTTAAGGCGGCGACCTATTTCCTCAAATAGAAAGGTACTCTGAAGCTTCCCAGCCTAGCAGAAAGAGAAAATTCAATTTCAAAAGTTCTGTGAAAATGACTCAAAATGAAAATGATTACAAAATACTTGTGCAATAAAGTGAATTTTTTTAAAACCTATACATACATAAGGTAAACTAATTCTTTTCACACCAGGTTTGTTTTCACATTTCTTTCTTTATATCATCTAGAACCTCAGTCCTCTCAATAAGAGGATTTCAGTTTTATCAGAATTTAGAAACAACATTTTAAAAGTAAGCTAGGAGCTGGATAACCTATTTCCTAACTAACTCCAGCAGGAAGACACTGGACAAATCAGTGGTCTCATTTCCTTATTTGTAAAATGGCATTAAATTGTATGAAGTGTGAGCTTCTCTCTGGTTTGAAAACTTTATAAAATTTTGCTCTTCAATTTTCCAAAGGGTTTTTAATCTTCAGTTGTGATAGTATGGCTAATGAAAGACAAAGATCATGGGTATAAAATATTACAAAGTTAATATTTTGGAGACAGAATATGAACATTCTTATTAAAAGTTTCTGCATGTTAATACAGAATAAAACAATTTTTAATAAATATAGACTATTGTTTTTATATTTGAAAACAAAGCTTTATATAAATCCTTAAATAAAAATATAAGATAATTAATTTTAAATGTATTCTCCAAATACTGTTTGCTTAAGATTTCTTATTAAACTAATTTAGTTATTCTAAAATTAGAAAACTGTTTTCTTTCTTGAAATATACCATATTAACCCCTCAACTGCCAAAATTCATAAGAAGTCAAAATACTTCTTTTATTCTAAGTATTCCCTGATTTAATGTCCTCTAGGTCAAGAATCAAGAATTATTCACAGCTCTTAATTTTCTAAAGTAAACAAAACATTCCTAAAGTGATCTTCACTGGAATTCACAAATCAGGAAATAATTTGGATGCCAGTTTTTATAACATACCTCAGATGGTGTTTTAGCTAAAGTATCCGCTGTTGGTACAAGATCTACATAGGCATTTGAAATGACAATGTCTCTGGTTTCTTGAACCTTACAAAGAAAAGGAAAACAAAAAAAGTTCACTCTGATGATTCCAATGAAAACATAATTTCACTGTGAAATAGTATAAAATCATTTGGACCTTGCATTTTTCTTTTATGAGAAAGAAAACAATAAGCCAAATTTTAAAATTTATATACTAAATGATGAGATAAACACGAAGGCTTATTGATTTAATTCAATGGTTATTAACCCTGACTAGAAAATCTGGAGCCCTTTAAAAACCTACCTTATGATCAGTCAGGCCTCAGCAATAAAAATTCCAATATAAATGATGTGAGATGGAGCCTGGGCACTGGTATTTGGGGGAAGGCATGACCAAGTGGGCACACCCTGGTGGCTTGGCAGCCCAGCACACTCGGAGCAGTCCCGTGTATATCACAAGTCCTGCTTTGGGACCTGGGACTGAGGGGAACAACCAATGCAAACAACTAAATAAAATAAAGTGCTAAAAGTATAAAAAAAGGAGGGGGGATGTCAAAGTATCCACATGAAGTAGTCTTACTCAAAGTGCATTTATTTTCTAATATAGATAAAATCGCTAAGAACAGACCATAGTGGTTTTTAAAGTAATAATTCTAGTTCTTATTTTAAATAGGAAGTATACATGGAATAAAACAAAATACTCAAATAACCTTTTATCTTAAACACTCAAATTCTAATTTATAAAATTTCACCTAAAATTATTTCCATGGTTACTCTTTGCTAAAAGTATGGCGCTGCTACAACGCATAGGACAGTGTTTTAAAATCAAGGTGGCATTTACTAAAACTGCTTTCTTTTACCAGAGATCATTCTTCCTTGACTATCTGCCATCATACTTGGGAAAAGCAGATCCTTCAAATAATTAAGATTGTTCATTTTATTTTGAAGTATATATAGGGAGAAGCATTTCCATGTTTCAATTTATGAACAAAATACACTTTAGTAAATTACTTCCTTGTAACCAGGCCAAGCATAGCAGTTTGAAACACTGGTTTAAAACACTTCTTAAAATACAACATGAAGGAATGAAGAGAAAGAGGAAGGGAAAGAAGGATCTATAACTAACAGAAAATAGTTACCCTAATCATGGGGGGGAAACAAAAAATAAACCAAAAAGTTATGAAGCGATGCTTAGAATTTAACCAAATTAGATTTAGATATTAAATTATACCTCAACCCTTTGAGTTTGTACCCATAGAAATTATTTCTACATTACTTATTGCTAGAATTGTGAGAAAAATAAAAGCCTGTAATATAAAGCCTTTACACTTTCAGAGTTCATAATTTAATTAAAAATAAAATTTACATAAAACAAGAAGAAGAGTACAGGTACCCAGTAAATGGAAGCTATTATTATCAGCGGTGGTGTATAAATAAAAACAATCTATGTTGCAGAAAACGACCAGGCCAAAAGATGTTAAGTCTGATCAACAGAGCTAAAAAAAAAAATTATCTTAAAAAACTTGCAAGTAAAAAGATGACATGTCCTTTTAGGATTTTACTGGAGCTCTGCTCAGCAGACTCACCCCCAAATTACTTATGTGTAGGGTGACATACTTTGATTATCTTGTCACTACAGATTATAGATTATATAATCACTGTGGTTATAATTATCTTTCCAAAAGCAGTTATATATAGAAAATCTTGCTAGCTCCCACATTAAGGAATTAAATACATTTTTGTCCTGTTTTCTTTTTATATCTAACAGTCACACCTTTAATTTTTTTTGGAGATTATATTTTGGCAACAATCTGACTGACTAGTTGTGTCAAAAGACACGTGCTTTGTTGGGTGTTCAGATATATTACTGCTATTTAGACAGGAATCCATCACGTTCAGAATAACAGGAAAAAGAAAAAAGAAAAACCAGGTACATACACATCTGACTTGCAATTAAAAGTCATCACTGATTTTTTTTTTTTTAAAAGGAACTTTATAGGCTTTGTTTCATATCCATAGTACTAACCGAACAAATGCTACGATAAAACATATTTATAGGATGTGTTAAAGAAAACAACAAAATAAAGTACTTCTAACTACATTATTCATACCTTGGTTTGAAAGTGGATTCTATTTCCTTCCTTCCACATCTCAGTTACTAGAGTCTGTCCTGGGTAGACCGGTTTTGCAAAGCGAGCCTTCAAAAAAAAAAAGTATGGGGATTAAAAATGTTTTAAAAGCAAACTTTTCTACTTGTGGGGAAAAAAATTCAAAGAGAAGATGAATAGCATGAAAGAAAATAGACGTTAAACACACTTAAATTTATAGAAGACCTAAAAGTAAAACTATAATAAAATTAGTAGAGAAAGGATACAATTGGTATAATTAAGCTAATTCTTTGTCTTTCACAGTATGGGGTCAATACATAACATTAAATCTTGACCAATACAAAAAAAAAAAAAAAAGTATAAACCTATTCAGCAGAGTCCCACAGGTAACCATGAGAATAACTTAAAAGAAGTGGGTGAAAGTGCGACACCCTAGCGTCTCAGGCGCTAAGCCGGCTGTGACGCAGACCATGTCAAACCCAAAGATCCGGGTTCAGGAACAAAATAAACAAATAAAAGTGCTTTCCTCCTTCTCTTCCTTCCCTCCTTTGAAATGCTTCTTCCTCCTCCCCCTTTATCTTTTTTAAAAAATAAATTAAAGTGGTACAAATTAATTCTGGGGAGTGAGGTCTGGGATGGGTATACATGACAATATAGTCCCACTATTTCATCATTTCCTATACTTTTTTATTTGTTCTGTGTACATATTATTGGGTAACAATAAAAAGAGCTATAATAAAATTAAGAGCATGGAAAGAAACTGTTAACAAGGGCAAGACATCGGAAGACGCATTTTCACTGCTGCATGGAGCTGCTGGAGTTATTGAGACAGTCTTATTTTTTTTTCAGTGCCTATCTTTTGACTTACACTTTGGCGAAGATATTGTATGCATATTTTTCTTTGTTATTTACAATGGATAAAACTTGAAATCAACTCAAAAATACAGAAACTATAATCAACATGCCGCCATCGATGCAGGTGTGTTTACTAGAGTTCAAACAGAGCCACTTAGCATTTTCAATTAAATAAGGCAAATTATAAAACAGCAAAAAAGAATTTCTTTAAGGTAAATTTTGAGTTTCTGTTAAGGCATATATGATACTATATGTATGATCCTAATTAATTTATAAATAATCCAATTAATCTGTTAAAGTTGTAACGGTATATATGCATGTGCAATAGGGCTATTTATAGCTGCAAAAAGAAAATATGCTGAGTGCAAGTCAATGAAATAAAAGTATTTCTTCAGTACAATAACTGCTTTAAATGAAGTCACCAAAATTCCTTTTCTATCTAAAAATAAAAAAGGAACTAATGCGCATATTATGCAATAATACACATAAATATACCTTAATCGCTTTGAATCGTGACACATCGTTATCTGCAAAATGCTGTAAAATACGCCTGGCAGAAAATCCAAATGTACACAATCCATGCAAGATGGGTTTGCTGAAACCTAAAAAAAGAGTACTTAGATACAGGCAGCTTTCATGATTAAAAAGCAAAAAATAGTTACTTCAGGATTTTAGAAATACGTCTTTAAATGGCAGTGGCATAATTTATATTGTCTATTTTAAAAAACAAGGAATATACATAAGTGATCATTCCTGGGATAAAATTATGAGGGAATAAAGAAGAAAAAAACAGGAATGTGAGAAATCTGGAAATCCGAAGAAATGCTTTGTTTAGCTTTGGTTGTAACCATGAAATTATCCATGGTGATTTCAATATCCATGTTCTGTAGATGATGCTTCAGTTCTATGCTGTCTCCTCCAATGAACCTGTCCTTCATGAAAACTCAGACACCCACTCTGTGTGGTCCCTAAACTAGACCTTGAATCAGCAAGCACTTCCCTCCACCACAATCTGAATTCCAAGTACACCATTTCTGAATACTACATTCTTACATTTCCCTTTCCTCTGCATAAATACAACTAGAAAGGTTTGCTTCTTAAGTATCACTCAAACTACCAGTCATAAGTAGAAATGTCTTCAAGCACAGTGCCTTAAGTACATTATTTAGATAATTGAGCTCACAGTTTTTAATTGGTATACATTATTAGCGACTCACCTGCTATGCTAGCGAAGTCAGGATCAATGTGCAAAGGATTCCAGTCTCCAGTGAGGCGGTACAAAGCAGCCTGTGGAGAAAGAATTATAAAAGTAACTAGTGCTCAGTGTTATCTTAGAATACATGAAAAGAAAAACAGGAAATATTGCATATGAAATGCATCATATTGTACCTAACTGGAGTGGTGATTAAAAAATAACTCTTTCTAACCCCAAAAAAGATGATGGGATTTCTAATCCATAAAAGATGCAAATCAATGCTTTTTGTCACACCTACAACTGGAATCAGAGGGGGGCCTGTCAGATAATGGGAAGGGTCTTTGGGAGACCTCTGAGCACACCATTACCACTGCCTCAGGAGAGATTCAAAACAGGAATCCCTCCATCTACTCTCATTAAAACATAATAAAGAGAAGGTTTGAATAGCCTCTTCTAAAGAAGCAAAATTTTTGTCACTTTCTTCATGGAGTGCTTTAAATCAAAGCCTACAATGCAACCTTATAGATACAATCATCAAAGACTTCTCACATACTTTCATTCTCCTGATAAATTAAATTTCTGAACATCAGTTCGTCTGATATGAAAACAGACCGATAGCTTCCAATTAAGATGAAATTTGTGCTCAATCCAGAGTTTCATATCACTTCTCTACTTAAAAGTAGAATTAGCAGAAAGATGTAAATAATAATCAGGAAGAAGATGCCAAACTTCTCAGCATTTAAATTGTGCTTTGAACAAAGTACTTGAGAGTTAAGGGAGAGAAATTTATAAAAGAGCTAACAGTAAATATTTAATTACCTGAATATTAACTTAAACCCCATGGATGTGCAGATTCTTCCCTTTCTCATTGACTGCTGTGCAAAGCTTTCCAAGACTATTAAAATTTTCTAACAAGACTAGCCAAGTCCATGTATCTGATCTTTAAATTATGGATTTTTTAATTCTTATTTTCATTATTCTTTTTAAACAAATTTATTTGTGTAAAATAGCATTTATATAATTCATAGGAAAATGGTAGTTCTGCAAGTTACTCACTTTTTCAATGACTCAGTTATCTTTCCCTTAAATATGACTTTGAAATAATAACTATGTCAAGTCAGTAATTAATACTGGGATTCACAAAATTCTGCATAATAAGATGTTATTGAATTAAATGATAATTTCTTAAAAACACTTTGCAAACACTTTAACACTAGCCACCTACAGCACCATGCTGTATACTGCTGAAAGAAGAGACACAGTCCAGGCCTTCCACAGGAAGCTGTCAAACACATAATAAATAGATTGTGCGTTCTGGCATCAGACAAATCTGAGTTTAAAGCCAGTTCTGCCATTAACGGGCAAGCTTATCACCCTTTGGCTCAATTTTCTCACTTAAAATATTGAGAGGCTAATAAACCAATCACAAAACATTATCTTTGGAAAATGTTAATGCCTTAGTTAATGAGTGACTACTATTATTTTAAGTAATTTTGGCAAAGAATAAGAAAATCAAGGTTTTAAAAGTTTTACCAATATCTTGAGGGCCCCACATATCATATCAACAAATTAAACAAGGCAACTCTAGAATTCTAAAGAAATGTTAATGGAATATGAAAATGTTCACATTCTTTTAGTGATAGCATTACTTCCTATAGACAGCAAAATCGACGAAGACCAAAAACTACATTTCGTGAGAAATGATGAAATTCAACTGACTGTATGTCTGACTAAATTCAATCATGATGCAAAACAACCATTTCCAAATAATAAGAAGCACTGTCAAGGGTTATTGTCTGAATATTTTGGAGAAGTTTTTATATTTTCGAAGGAAAGCTAAAATATTTCATTTCGTTTCTGCCTAGACATGAAAGCCACTAAAACTCAAACACACATACATAAAATATTTAAGAAAAAGTTAACTACTGTTCATACTTGTGAGTAAGGTTGATCTTCCATATATGAGTCAATTAGCTGAGTTTTATTGTTAAAAAGTATACCATTTATTTAAATGAAAGGCAAAATAAAAAGGTTCAGACACTAGTGCTTCCAATATTCTCCAACAAAGCAAACAGAACTACATAAATTCCAAGCCTACAAGAGAATGAAAGGACAGGAAATCTCTCAAACGACAAATTCTACAAACAGAAAAATCAACACCAGTTTCCAGGAGAGCTGTCTTCCGAGTGTCCTCTCAAAACTACTGTGGGAGTGGCAGGGGGTGGGGGCTGCGTAGCGCAGAAGCAGTGCATGGAAAAGCAAAGAGGAAAAAGAAAAGAAAATCACTCCCAGACAAGAAAATCCGTGTGAGGACAAAAACACTGTCAAGAATCTGGAAGATCAGAGCACTGACTATTGGAGGAAAAAATGAGATGTGCGCCTGCCTCCCAATGACTCTTCTGAAAAGGCACTGCTACTGGGGGCAAAGAGGATAAAACAAAGAAAAACCCTTTGCAACTGGCCAGTGGTGAAGGGAAACAGCAACAAAAGGGAAATCCATGATATTGCAAGATAAACACTATATATAACATTAAATAGGCTTAATATAAAACACCTTAAACCTATATAGCATGTGTTGAAGTAACATGGCATTATCTGTTTCATTAACATACAATCTCTTTCATTAACATACAAGGCAGTATAACATGTTTCAAAGCAAAAAAGGTAGCATGGGGGAAAAAGGCCTGCTCACTGCTTCCAGCAGCCATGAAGCAAAGCCATAGAGACATCCTGTGAACGGAGCTTGCTGGAAATGTAGCCAGCAGACAAAGAACTTTTCTCAGACTTGAAACCCCCTCCCCTAATTTACATCCCTCTCTTCCCGCCTTTGCTCTAGCCTATATAAGTGCGCTCTAACCGGAAGCCAGTGCTCAGCCTTCGTGGAGGAAGGACCCCTGCTGAGCCCGCACATAATAAACCTGCCTGAAATACTCCCAAAAGAGTGCCCACCTGGTTTATCCCAAAGAGCCATAACAGTAGTACATATAATACACATACTAGTTTAATAAAATTATATTTTAATGGATAATATAATCAATACACAAAAAATTTCATTTATTTAATAATCATGATAGCTAAAATTCTGTTAAAATAGGTAGTATGTATCTAGGGAAACTACAGATTGTTTTTATTCTCCCCAAATACCAAGCCTAATCCGATATCTCTTTATTCTTTGGTCTTTCTAAATCATTAGAGATGAATTTTCTATTTAACAATTATTTTTAAAAAACTACAAAGTATATTTGTGATATCATATCAGTTTGAAGATGAAGAAATTCTCATAAAGATATGAAAAAAAGAATATTCTAGAAATGATTTTATGAAAAAGTATAAAAGTATACTTTAATAGCATGAGTATGAGTTTAAAGATGAAACTCTCCTAACGCCATACTAAACAGAGCATCCCAGAAGTGATTAACAGTAGAGCTAAAAATCTGGTTACCAATTTCTTTACTGACTGAAAAGTCATTTATCTAATTTAAATAGCAAGCACAAAGTTTACGCTACAGTGACATAAAGTGTTCTTTATTTCTACTTGTCCTTAAAGATCTGCCCACCCACAATCTTCCACTACTCTCCAATGTGACTGCTTTGATCTTATTTTTCAACACACAACAAGCTCTTCTCTCTTACAGCCTGCTATCATGACTTTTTCTTTCTTTTTTTTTTAATCAAGGTTTATTAAAGATAGTACCTGCTTTAAGAGATGGGAAGATGGCAGACCATATTTCAAGAGGGGAACAGGCCTGCTATCATTACTTCTTATCCCATTCGCACACAACTACAAGCCCCATATCAAATGTAAGAGAGACTATCTCCACGTCCGCTTCATTCAGCTAAGTCCTTGATTGCTACCAAACTATTTCACACATCACTCCCCAATGAGTATCCCTTCTCTGTATGTCTACAGCACTTCCCCTCCAATTCAAAGTCCCATTATCCCTATGTGGGAATAGGTCCCCCTTGTTACTCAAACCCCTACATCTTGAGCATCCAAGTGTCCTTGCAGCTCCCTGACAAGAGATCGCATTTCTTCTGTTCGATTTGTATCTCCTGTAGTACAGATTCAGTTCAAAAGAGCCCACAAATCCCACAACATTTGTGCAAAGTGCTTTTGAAGAAACAGCATGTCATTCATCATTTTATAATATTCTTGAATGACCAGATGACATAAAAGGGTCTGGAGCCGCTCTCAAACGATGGGTGCCTGCTATTTATGTAAAAAATACTTGTTCACCTAATGATTCTCCTATGTCACACAGTAATCTAGTAAACTCTAATAAAAGCCACTAAAAAGTTCTATTCATCCAAAAAAGAATAAAAGAAAGAAAATCTCTCTGCTTACTAGCAGTAGAAATTCAAGCCTTGAAAACTATTCTGCTTTTTTTCATCTATAGAAGATACATTTCATTATTTCAGAAACCCAAGAATGGTCAAGGAGTTGGTTGGATTTTCTAAACCTAAAAACAAGACGTCTTTCTGCTCTTTAGTCTCCTAAAAAATTAATTTCTCTGTGAAAGTTAAATTAAACATAGGTACATTCATCATAAATTGATAAGAAATCATAAGAAGGGGAAAATTTTTAAAGGCAAAGACCAATGTGAGGAAAAACGATTGTTTTTCCCATCTGCTTATGTAGAGTGCACGTGTGCAGGACACACACACACACACACACACACACACACACACACACCCCCCACACCACACACACACACCACACCACACCACACCACACCAGAAAAACAGTACGTGCCAACCTTTCCTATTTCTGGTTCATGAAAATGTCTTACAATTTACTAGGAGACAAAATCCCACAGAGGTTCTCAAAATTAGCATCCAAAGACAGTGAACTTCAGAAATAATCTGCTGTCACTCACGCTTACTCGCTGCCTGACTTCAGGCTTCAAGAGCTGTTCTCTATCTGCCTACTTAGTCTTCTGGTCACTCACTAGGGCTCTCAAACACAGACTTGCTTTTCTCATCTTCATGGCTACATTTTATTTCTAAAGTAAATGTGTGTGTGCTTACAGAGTTCAGTTAAATGATAGGCCATTTTATCTCCTGACACAAAAAAAACAACTATTTATGCCAAACATGTAACATATACCCCTCCTAAGATGTTTTATTTTGCCTGTCAACTGAAGTTACCAAAGATAGCTGCCTCTAACCAATGCAGCGCAGCTCTTTTTACCTTACAGACACAGTCACTACTTTTGGACTCACACCATTATAAGATAACAGTGTTTTAAAGTAAAAAGCATCATTAGGAGCACTCTGTGGCTGAGGAAGCTAAAGCAGTTAAGGTGCAGGCTAGGTAAAGGCCACAGACCTGGGTTTCAGACTCAGAGCCACAGGTAAAACAAAATAAAAATTAAATGAAAAATGCCATCAGTCAGGTGGTTTTAACACTTTTTAAAAATAGAAGTTTACCTGATTATGTGAGGTGGTATCTGAAAGCACAACATCAGGAGGTCTCTTAGGGACGGCCACAGCTACCTGAAATCAAAAACACGGCATGTTAAACAGCAATCGTTATTCTCTGCTCAAACTGGTATTTGGTAATCAATCATTTTCAACACAATAAAACCTATCTACTGGATAAAAAGACTTTTTAAAATTTTATATTCAGGAGAGATTTACATTTTTATAACCATTAGTTTCATTTATATTGTAAGATCCTTGAAATGACCCTGTTTAATCAAAGAAATTATTTAACCAGATTCATTCTCTAAGCCACAACAGAGAAAAAGGTAAAGACTCTTCCTACTGCAAAAGATAACTAAATTAGGGATGCACTCTGCTGGCCTAGTGGTTGAGTATACCCTGGGAGCAGTTCCACATACATCCCAAGGTCCTGGGTTTAAGACTGGCACCGGGTAGAACCACCAATGTGAACAACTAAATAAAGTGCTTCTTCCTCCTTCACATCTAAATTGATGTAAAC